>OY982527.1:28677264-29017600 GCA_963859965.1 Ceramica pisi
TATTATTATCTTTTATCAAGTTATTGCGCAGAAGTGAATGAGTTTCAGCATTTATCTAACACTACCGTCACTAGCTGATGCTCAGGGCTTCGCCCGCTTGACAACATGTATACTTAAACCTTTCACGAGAACCACTCTATCCATTGGTGAAAACAGAATGAAAATCGGTTCAGCAGTTTTTGTGTTAATTGCGAACAGACAGACAGCCGCGGCGGAGGACACTGTTTTATAATATGTACTTAGTGACTGTATGTCATTTTGTTCCTTGTCTTGGCGTATCCCACATGAACTTTGTTACAGTTTACGTTATACTGCCTGAGCGATAGGCGAGAAATGACAACTCTTTTATTTATTAGTTAATTAGCCTCCATGTATACCTACATTCATATCATGGCCTTCTTGTACTCGTAAGTTCATACCTTCTCTCTGTTTAACTTTTCATTTTACCAAATTTTTAAAAAAAATATTACATTTTCTCGCCACGAAAATAAGTTATAAGGGTGCCAAATGCATGTTTTGCTCGGGGCGCTAAGATGGTTAAGGCTGGCCCTGCTTATTCAAAAAGTAAACTAATAATAAACCTTCAAGTAAACTGGCTAATTTCTACATAATGTGATGCGACTGCTGCGCGAACTCAGTAGTTACGGTGCATTTTGTGATAGGCCTCTTAAGGAGCATCATTTGCATCGCAGTCTCAAACTGTAAAAAACATCCGTAATTTCTTTATATTTTGTCAAGTTTTCACATTGACTGCCGCAAACTCATGTCACAATATAATATTTTTCATCTAAAAATATCTTTGTATGAGAATTAGCTTAATGATACTGAATGCAAGTTTAGTTATTTTTAACTAGGTACTTAGATTAAACCCGTTTGTATATTTCCCGGGATAAAAAGTAGCAAAATAGCGGTCTAGCTTAGCTACTGTATAGCTTTCTATCTTCTAATTTGTAAAGAGCTTACTTTGTGGCTCAAATATTTTTTTCAAATGATTTTAAAATTAACGAAGATTGATCCAGTCCCAAAAGCAAAAAAAAAAAAACAGATAAAGTTAACATTTATAGATTACAGAACAATCTAAAAGAAACCTACTATTTTAAAGTAACATTTAGCAGGAAGATGATTTAAAAAAAACTGGCCAAGTGCGAAACAGACTCGCGCACTCGCGTTTGATGTAAAAAATATTTTTAAGTTTCAGCTCTAAGTATGGGGAACCCCCAAAATTTATTGCTTTTTTTCTATTTTTGTGTGAAAATCTTAATGCGGTTCACAGAATACATCTACTTACCAAGTTTCAACAGCATAGTTCTTATAGTTTCGGAAAAAAGTGGCTGTGACATACGGACGGACAGACAGACAGACATGACGAATCCAAAAGGGTTACGTTTTTGCCATTTGGCTACGGAACCTTAAAAAATGATTCATTCGGAGCCCTTGCTCGATTTCAACTCGCACTTAGCCGGTTTACTTTTTAGGGTTCCGTACTCAAAGGGTAAAAACGGGACCCTATTACTAAGACTTCGCTGTCTGTCTGTCTGTCTGTCGCCAGGCTGTATCTCAAGAACCGCGATAGCTAGACAGTTGAGATTTTCACAGATGATCTATTTTAGTTGCCGCTATAAAAAATAAAACAAATATTTAAGGGGGCTCCCATACAACAAACTTGATTTTTTTGCTGTTTTATAGGTAATGGCACGGAACCCTTCGTGCGCGAGTCCGACTCGCACTTGGCCGCTGGTTTAATAATCTCTCTCACAAGACTAATCCATCTAGTAGTCCTAAGTCCACTTCCCCAGCACTAGAGGCACGAGCTCGCGCGGCGTCGGATATCTGTAGTGGGCACGTGTCGTTCAGCATTTATTACGATACATTATGCACACGCCGCGATCGGTGGACATGGTGTATGAATAAAGTATTACGGCCCAGACGAGAGCTCAGGACGGTGTTTGTCTGCACTTACCTACAGCCAGTTATTGGGCGCTTTCAACACACTGAGAAGGGTCTCGCAGGCTATTTTGTTTTTTTACTGTAAGGCCAGGACAAAGTGACATTTCATCTTCGATGACGATTGTCAAAAAGTTCTAAGGGTTTGGACTGACAAGCGGTGCGGAATTACCACGTGATCAATTACGAACAGTTTGGATCGATAGTGTGGCACATGATCGATCAAAATCATTGTAATTAACTCTAAACAAATCAATCTAAATCTCTGCGCATGATAAAACTAGCGACCCGCTCCAGCTTTGAGCATAGTAGAAGTGACAACTTTTTAACAGCAGTTTTTTTTTTCAGGGTTTTCCGCCCAGTATAAATGGATGTTGTTCTATAGTAAAAGTTGGTCATTATGATGAGTTCCATGAACCTCTTACAGGTTTTTTTAAAATATTGATCCTATCTGTGAAATATATTATCATGATAATTTTTAAAAGCCACTGCGTACTTCGGTGGATTCGTATTTACGAGTATAATGCAAAATAATATAAACTAAAGATAGTCTGCTTTTAATATGCCTACCCGAAGTTATTTAAGGTTGTGGTTTTTAGGTAAGTAGGCAGTCACTTTTTTTTTTTAATACAAAACGGGGAAACTCTTGGCCCATATCTCACCTGATGGAAAGTGATGATTAGACCGAAGATGGAAGCGAGTTTCACCCGGAATCCTCTTACACAGAGGAACTGGCTATCATACCTATAACTGCCGGAACACAACAATGCTGTTAACATAGTTGTTATGGCGACAGACTTAGACAAGATGGTGGTAGCTTGCCAGGCGGACTTAGAACAAGTCCTACCACCAACCAAACCGAGCAAAAAATTTGCCCCCGCTGGGAATCGAACCCGGGACCTCTGGGTCTGAATCAGGTGGTATAACCACTAGACCACGGAGGCGGTTAGTGTCACCTGTTTAGCATCACCCGGGGACCACGTATGCGGGTGACGCGGCCCCCAAAACTCACTACTTGTACTACTAGTACTAGTTCCTCTCTTCATGTAGAATACTGGTATTCAGCTGCATCTGGCTTGGTAAGTCCATGACTGTCCATGCACGAGATTAGGTATAATGTGCATGTGATGTAAGTCAAGAGTGAATAGGTTACTTACAGGCTAGCGTGCTCCATCCATTTCAATCCAACGCAAAATTAATAACAAAATAAAATTAAAGTAAATAAGTAGAAAGTTAAAATAATATAAGTAGTAATAAATAACATGTGTGAACTTTACGTAAAAGTGTACATGAACAAACATCATGTGTAAATATACATGATGTTTGTTCATGTTTAATGTTTATTCCTACGTTATTTTTAAATTACAGTTCTTAATCTAAACTTAAAGTAGGTACCTACACAAAAGTATTAGCATTTGAGGCTGAGCTAGGTACCTATAACCTGTATTTAAAGGTTGAGATGATGAGAAAATGTAAATAACATACGAAAAAATACTTCCGGACTTTTTCGACTACCACAATTTGCCACACATAACTTTGTTGTGTATTAAATTCGCTACTCACCGCTAGATGGCGCTTTTCAGTCTTTCGGCACAATAACGAAAAAATAACCGGAATGATTACTACTACTATTAGGTACCTACTAAAAACTCTCAACTAATTACTTATTTTATGTAAAACGATGTTACCCACTTTCAGTGAAAAAAAGACAATAAATAAATCACCATCACAAAAACAAGTACGACTTTAGTAATTAATAATCCCAATGTTTTTGGCAACTTTCAAAGTCTGATAGAATAGTCTGTTAATACCGGGATTGCTTCGAATTAAAACTTCAAATTCATATTTTAAACAAAAGCCCGCCCCAGCACCCCGTACACGAAGGATAACTAACCGAACCATATTAATTAAGTTTATTATTGTATATATTAACTTGCTGACCGGGCAAACGTTGATTCGCCAAAAAAAAAAAAAAAAGTACCCTACAACCTTTACTTGGTCTACCAAATCCATACAAAAAAAAAACATACAAATCGGTCAAGCCGTTTCGCAGGAGTTCTATAACAAACACCGTGACACGAAATCTTTATATATTAGAGTTCATATTTTTGTACTATAATTATTTAATTGTAGTCATAGGGTAATTAACGATCATTGGGTTATTTTTTAATTCCATACGAGAAACCTGTTTTTTTGTTTATGATACGGAGCCCTTCGTGTGAGGATCTGACTCGCGCTTGGCTGGTTTTTTTTCTTTCATGCAAACCTTGTCTGATCATAATAAACACAACGTTATAAAATGCCTTGTTAAATCAGTGTTGTGTTTTTAGAGTTCCGAACCACTGTACAGAAAATCGGAACCCTTTTATGATCACTTAGTGGTCTGTTTGTCTGTCTCTCTGTCATAATCGATTTTCTCCGAATCTACTACCAAACGAATGAACCGATTTAGTTGAAACAGGGACGCGTAACGAAAATAAATTACTTTTGAAGATGGGGTCACTTTTCATCAGTATCGTGTAACTTCAAATCCAATGGCTCGTCGTACGGGTCTCAAAAGATTTGTTTTATAATTTTAAAATAATTCATTGAGAAGTTATTAAAGATAATACTTGGTGAAAATTATACTATTTGACTATCTCAACTCTTCTCACGGAATCTACTGAGCCTTAAGAATCGAAAAAAAAATAATACCTACCTTAGCTTACCTTTTGATAACAGATAAAATCTGTAAGAATCTATGATTAGGTAAATAAAGTAACTCGTTAAAAAATAGTAAAGTTAAAAAATTATTCGTCCTGAACTCTTTGTACGCGAGTCCAAATGGCACTTGACTGGTTTTTACACGTTAAGAAGACAATAAGTTCTTTATTGGCACAAGTGCACAACTGTGCACAACACAAACTTTATGTAAGATCTTAATAATACATTAACAAAAACCTATTAATGTAGCTAGGTACTCAAGATTGTATTATGTAGGTACGCTACCGTTGGACCAGCATTTTCCAAGCCACTGTCCACTTAATAGGCATCTGCTTACTCCGCTAGGGAGCTCGGCATACTAGCTCACAGTATGTAAACAACATGTGCGATACATTCCAAAGTAGTGTTGTAAACAATATTTCAGTGAAACGTATTCAGTAAACAGGCGAGGAGGAAAGTTATGAAGCGAATTTATGAAATGGATCAAACGACTCCTAGGGTCGGATGAAGTGGCGCGAGCGGCGCGGCGCAGGTGACGAGATGAGAGCGATTGTCATACTGACAGAGACGGTGGATTCATGAGTTAATCATTGAACGTTTTTCAATTTCCTTTTTTCAAAACCTAGAAATAAAACAATGTATTTTTTAAATATAATTCTTAGATATCAGGGTCAAAATGGTTTGGTTATGTTTACATGTTTTTTACACCGTTTTGATATTGTTTCTTCGTTTTTTTTTACACCGAATTTCATTTGAAACGTTTGTTTTTTGTTTCTTTTCCAAATTAATAAAATAACAACATGTTCTACTAATAAGGTACGCCTCAGATTAATTTGTCTCAAGGTAGGTACAGATATAGGCTACTTCAGGGTAAGCTCGCTCCATTGTGACTTTGACTCTGTCATCTCTGATCTAGAGGAAAGAGCAAACCCAACCCGAATTAAAAAAAGATGAAATCTCAAAAAAAGAAAGATCAATTCTACCAATTCCTAAGCAATGTTGATCAGTCAACACGATATGTAATTCAATTAACATTTGGGATTTCTCCTAAATAACCTCAAGTATATTTTGAAGGGTCAAAATATAAGGTGTAGGAGTGTGATTGTACACGGAGGGCCGTGTACAATCGCTGCCGCTCGTATCGCATTCCCACAAATGTCGGAGGCGTCGGCGGGCCAACTTCAATCACTTTGCCCCCGCAGCCGATCCCGGTGGAAAGGTGTATCGAAACGCTTGGCCAGCACGTGAGCAGGGATCCCGATCGACCCAATGAATAGTTCCTGTAACTAATGTCAAATGAGTACGTTTTTAAAAGAGGTAATGTTGACAAAGCTAGGAAAAAGACGTACCTACTTTCTACTGTTTTCATGCTTAGCAGCACTTCTTTCATCTTTGCACACTAGATGCTCCAGACAGGTGACATTCTATCTGCGACAGCGTGGAGATACTGAAAGCAACTGTCGTAATTAAAAAACGTTCCAGTCCGAATGACATCTCGACGACAATTTATTAATGTTAAAAACTTTATTGAAAAAAATAAAACTTGAATTAATATATAATAACTTTGAATTCAGAAGTCGGTGTCAAAAACGAAATAACCAAAATCAACGACTGTCAAAATTGAAGTTATTTTAGGTAAGTGCAAAAAAATCAGTCAAATTGAGAACCTTCTTCTTTTGACGTCGATTAAAAATTAGAATTAGAGTTACCTACTTTTGGCAGTTTCCGACTGCGACGCGAGTGCAAACGGTCCTTATAAATTCTAGAATCGCCTTACTTAGGGCTAATTCTACTAATTTTTAAACAACTGTCGCATTGGCATGTCAATCGCAAACTGTCAAAAAAGCCTTAATTTTCATACATTTTTGACAGTTTGCGATTGAGATGCGAATGTGAAAATTAGTAGAATTGGCACTCTGAGGGGCAATTCTATTAATTTCTAAACAACTTTCGCATTCGCATGTCAACGCAAAAAGCCTTCATTTTCATAAATTTTTGACAGTTTACGATTGAGATGCAAATGCGATGCGAATGTAAAAATGAGTAGAATTGGAACTTCGATTGTTGAAAAAAATTTAAAATGTATGGGATTGACACTTGCTAACGAAATGTCATTAACTATCAATCTCAAAAATTTTGGCATAACGACACTCAAAATCGCTCACACTTTGTCTAGAAACCGAGTTAACACCTAGTTCTCCATAAAAAAAGGTTTGCAAAATTTCCTGTGAGCTGAGTTTTCTTCTGTTTTTTTTTTCCTCCATGAATGTAGACACATTATACAACATTCCAAAGACTTCATTTCCTGCCTGGCGACCCTGCCGCGAGGAACAGGCCAATCAAAGCCGCCAGGCGCCTTTTAAATTTCATTCCAAGGCGAAAGAATGACAGAATTCAATAATGGAAGCGAAAATATCAAAATAGTTATTTATGATACAAGAGCGGTACCTAAGTTGGTCTTTACAAACGAGTAGACAAATGTAAGCCCGAGACGAAGTCGAGGGTTTAATAGTCACGAGTTTGTATAGACCAATATCCGCTCGTGTGTCATACAACGTTTTTCGACACATTATATAAATAGCTTAGAATAAATAGATAAAAAACTTTTTCAAATCTATTAAAAATTATTGTTAATCATTTTCTGCAATTGGCGCCTCATTCAAGATGTCAGGTGGAGTTTGGGTGGAGTAGATTCCAGTATATCTGATTCCTCGCTTGAACACATATTCTAATTAATATTAAAATTAAAAGTCGCAACTATCTTTGACGTTTCTAATTGAAAATGGCGCGAATTTGCAAATGGGGAGTGTGTGTTTGGAATAGTGTGCGTTTTTAAAATAAGAACGCGCTTCTGTTTGCGTCTGCGTCTGCGTGAAATATTTTAGTAGAATTATATATATTGTAAATTTTATTATATATTGTACCAATCGGATTTTTTTGACAAAATCATTTATTTATTAAGTTACATTTTTTAAATTGTCTCCTCGAGCCTTTATATTGATACCCCACTCGATAGCTTAAAAAAACTGAAGTCATTAAAACGGCACCGAAGCTCAGATATTTTAATTTTTATATACCTATCCAGTATCATTCTCACTATTTAGACGAATCTAACGACACCTTTCAAGCTAAAATCTATCAAGCCACAGGGTTAGGCTACAGTGTGCCCAAGAAATATGACATCATACATAAATTCACACGAAAAAAACATAAGTGTAACAGTCGGGTAATTAGAACTACATCTATTGTCTCATTTTTTCTTCAATATCAAAGTTCGACAAACCTTCTGAGCAAAAAACTCTTCACAAAAAAAAACGCGTATAGAACGCGCTTCCGGAACGGACGCAGACGGAAGCATTTTTGGCTGAAGGATGCAGACGGATTGAATTCTTCTAATTATATTGTTTATGGACATTTAAATAAATACAGAATACGCACGGCGCCATACATCGGAGCGTGCGGTAAAGTAGGTACTTAGGTGAGAGTACCTACTTTACCGCACGCTAAATTGTATGGTCCGTAATTTTGAACTTTCGAACAATGTATACAGGCTTCGTAAATGCATTTTATGAGCAAATGTATCGAAAAAAATATTATTTCATATGGTTTTTCACAATCTCGGTAGGTACACTTTGGTAGACATAGGTAAGAGCGGCCGAACCCAACTTATTATCCTTGTATGCAATATTTATTTATTTATGTATTTATTTATTTATTTAATCATTCAATAATTATAACACCTTTACAGTTACATCCTAGGCGGTGTTATTCTATCTATACTTATAATAAATCTGTAGAGAGGTCAATTCTGTACATTAAATATATTTCCAAAATAACTATCAGGGGGTGATTAGGAATCGATACTGATGCCAAAAATGCAATCAGTAAAATTTTTGTCGGTCTGTCTGTCTGTCTGTATAACCGTTATAGAAACAAAAACTACTCGACGGATTTTAACGAAACTTGGTACAATTATTATTCATACTCCTGAGCAGGTTATAGTATACTTTTCATCACGCTACAATTAAAAGAAAAAAAGAAAAAAATATTAAAATGTGAAAGTTTGGTTGTTTGTTACTCAATCACGCCAGAACGGCTTAACGGATCTTAATGAAATTTAGAACAAAGATAGATTATAGTCCGGAATAGCACATACGCTACTTTTAATCCCGGGAACATGTTCCCTAGGGATCACGCGGGCGAAGCCGCTGGCAGAAGCTAGTAACTAATATGAGAGCATACCCAAGGAAAAGCCCCTTTTGGTCCAGGACTATTGCAGAAAATGGAATCACAAGATGAGAGGCTATGGTTTGGGTGGTAGGTTACTATAGAATAACATTTTCCCCTCCCTGATCACAGACAATAAACACGGCTTTATACATTGGAAGGGGTGACTTGTACACTCAATAAATGGCCCCGAAAATGGTCGCTAGCACGTTTGTGCTAACTTAGTTCCAAGAGAGCAACATATCCTGAAGTGCTAGAATGGAATGAAAAGGTGGACCACGGCTAACAGGACACCCAGAAGTAAGGTCAAGATCCCTACCAGCATGGAATATAGGTACATTCTTCTCCTGAGCACATTTGGTCTTGCGAATCTCCAGTCAGACCAAGACGACCAGACGCAAGAAAGTGGTAGGACTCAGGCGCTTCGAGGGGGGTGGTCGTGGGGGTCATAAAACCGCGCCCCAAAACCGTCCACGTCCTATTGACCGACCTTTAAAACATAGACAAATCACAAACGTTTAAAAACTACACTCTTACCAGGGTAGGTACTAAAATTTCCGAGCTCGCTTCGCTCACTTTTACATTCTTAGTAGTAGGTACACGAGTGGCCAAGATAACCTGCAGTGCTATTCTGTAACAACATTTTCGTGTCGCGACAGCGGAATCCGAGGTGAGTTTCAAATTCGTGTAAATATAAGACCTTATGATGTGTGAAATAAAGTTCACTTTGTAAGCTTAGTCACTCAGGTGAAGTCGATATCGAAATGGTTATTTACAGAATAGACTAGCTGCTTTTATGTCTGTATTCATGGTAAACAGAGAATCTTACCTATCCGAGGCACCTATCAATCGCAGGCATTCTTATTTATGCAAGTTTTATGTTTAAGTCACCTGACTAACTTCGATGATTGAATTGATGGAAAAAAATGTAACCTATCTATCTACAGCTTTATTCCGAGGCGGGGAGCTAAAATTTGAATGTATGATAGGTGTAAAGAAAATATAGCGTGTTCTGAGACAAGAAACTAAAATTGTAGAAGCGTACCATTCATCGTGAGCGAGTCCGTAGTTCGATTACACTTGGGAAAATTTCCGAACCTCCCAAAGGTTTTATTTTGTTTTTGAATGAATCCGCCACCGTCGTCTCCCATTTGTTATATCAATATGAGATTGCTTTTAATTTTTTTTAACCGACTTCAAAAACAGGAGGAGCTTTTCAATTCTCTTTTTTTGCCAAAAATCCCTTATTTTCTCGACTTATTTTAGGCTCTTTAGTACTAGTCATGTGAACTGACCCTCAAAGTTTATGGCTGCGACCGCGACTGGAGGGAGCTCTGTTCCTAATCAGTGTTCATTACGGCCAGTCAACTTGCACGGCAAGTTTGGAGATCCTTTGGGTCACTATTGCCCAACAGTTCGCCTCAAAACTGCCCTGCGGATTGTATCTCTTTTCGTCTAGCACCTCATCACAGGTAATTATGATCTAAGGTTCATTGGCATGGCGCAAATTCCACCACAACGTCAACGTAGCGATAGGCAGCGTTCCCACTACGCCGGACCGGCAGATCTGCCGGAAACCGGACACCGGACAGAGTGTTCACATTACATCGGATCCCGGAAGAAATTCAGACAGTCAAGTACTTACCTCAGTTGAATTTGGACCTGCGCGCACAATGGACGACGAAATTGTTGTGTTGTGGTGGTATCTTAATAGAAGGCAAAATAAAAGAAAACATTGGGTACACCCTATTAAGATTTTCACTTGGAACATTTGAAACATTAATGGGTGAACTTAGAAGAGACGAATCAAAGTTCTTCAATTATTTTCGAATGACAGCAACCACTTTTGACGATTTACTGGGACGACTAGACATAAGAGTACGAGATACAAGTTTCAGAGAATGTATTTGCCCAGAACAAAGATTAGCCATATGTCTAAGGTAAGATTATTTTATGCACTAGATTGCGTAATAATAGTTTTGACGTAGGTACCTACTTAAGACTGAATGAATGAATGAATGTTTGCTATGTATGTTTGTTTGATGAATGTGAATATATAGGTATATAATGTGTGTGTGTGGGAGGGTGTATGTATTTGATAATCATTATGAATTAAAAATGTAAATAACTTATTTAAGTATTTATTTGTACTCAAACTTAAAACCCTTCAAAATCTAAGTAATCTGAGTCTTGGGAATGTATGGAATGATTACTAGATTGCTGATGGCGAAGCTGGAATCGGATTCGATGTCTGAGACGAAGTTGATGGTATAGATGTTGTTGCCTGCTGTTGATTGCTACTATTAGTAGAGTATCCAGGGTGGTGTTGATCTTGCGTAGGTGTTGCCTGTTGATTGACGCTATTATGTGTGTAGTATCCAGAATACTGATCTGGTCCGGTCATCTGATTATATGAATCACGCCAATGTCCGTAATTTGGTATCTCATAATTCCTACTTTTAATTTTTTGCATCATTGTCATGACGCTAGCTTGAAATTCTAAAGTCTCTTCGATAGTTAAAGTGTTCAAGATTGGTATAATGCCTTTGAAGAAAGACAGATGATGGTTTTCCTTTTCTGGGTTTATTCTGGAGTCCAAAAACTTAACCATCCTGTCATTTACCTCTTTATTATCAATTTTTCTTTTATCTTTAATTAAAGGTGAACGCAAATCTGATTCCATGCCTACTTCAGTCTCGGTTCTTGCTTTTTTGAAACTGACACTTGTGGTGGTCGAGGTTCGGAGACTTTTTTCAAAAACATTAATTGCTCGTGATATAAAAAATTTCGTGTCTTTTCCGAAGATCCAGATTTAGACTCATCGTTTTGTTTCTTTACTGTCTTAAGCCACGAATCTCGTATATTATTCCATTTAGTTGAAACCTGTTTCTGACTGAAATCAATAAAAAAATATCATAAAACAATACGATTTGTTTCTTGGTGACGTATAAAGTAATAATGTATTAACAAAAAATACTTTTTATTCAGATATTTTGCTTCAGGATGTTCATTCAAAGAAATAAATTACTCATACAGAGTAGGCGTTTCGACAATAAGTAAACTAATAAAATAAATGACCCACGTCATTTGGGAAAACCTAAAGACAGATTTCCTTAAGCTGCCTGATACTGAGAGAGAATGGGAGGACATCGCTTCAGGATTCGAAAGAAAAGCCAACTTTCCTCACTGTCTTGGAACAGTAGATGGCAAACATATCAGAATTTTGAAACCAGCCAAGAGTGGTTCTATGTTCTTTAATTACAAGGAGTATTATTCTTTTGTATTAATGGCAGTTGTCGATTCAGAGTACCGATTTATTTTTATTAGTGTGGGCTCATATGGCAAGGAATGCGATTCTACTATATTAAAGGATATTTTTAAGCGTAAAAAAGCATTTCAAATGTTCAGTTAAGTACCAATTTATCGAAAGGTTACAATCTCTCCAGTTATTTTGTAATCTTATGAAGTTTGACACTTTTCGGTGACCTAAACATTATAATACCTAATCATGATTTTCACCAAGCTGCAGTAAACGGGGCAAACAGTGTTCCATGCATATATTGGCTTCTGACAGAGACGAATTTGAATAGTGGTACCTACTGATAAAGTCAAGTACTTAAGAATGCGTATTTATTATAGTTATCCAATTGAGAGCTCGCGGCTAAATAAAAAACAGTCGCACGGGTCGATCTTCGAGATTAGGTAAACAACGCTTACCAAGGTTGGGTTTGTGGACGGGTGACCATCTTAACATACCGAGTTTCCTCCTACCTCGGAAAGCACGTTAAGCTGTTGGTCCCGGCTGTCATTTGTAAATCTTTGGCAGTCGTTACGGATAGTCTATGAAATACCGTGTTACCCATTAAATGGGTTGTGGAGGTCTGGTAGGCAGCCGCTCCACGAAAAATACTGGTAGGTATTCAGCTGAATCCGGTTTTACTGGAAGCACACCGATCTACAAATGATACCCGATACCAACAGCTTAGGGTCCCAGCCATTCCATTCCAGCCCAGCCCAGTCCATTTAAGCGGAGCGAGGAAGCGGAGCGGAGAAACGGAGAAATAGGTATTAACCTATCATATCAGTCAAAATGTCAGTGGGTCACGGTGGTGCGGCGGTTTTATGTAATTCCATTGGTTAAAATTTCTCGGTTTCTCCGATCCGCTGCCTTGCTCTGCTGTAATGGAGAGGCACCCTTAATGTGCTTTCCGAGGCACGGGGGAAACTCGGAGTCGGTACCTAAGTTAAGGTCAGGGTCACCCATCCACAGACCAAATACATTAAGTTAGAGCGAATACTTACCTGCTTTACCAAAATACCGAGTCAATTAATACTATAGATGTCAGCTAGAACTTAGTAGGAACGGGTAGGTACACAATTTGGTAATTCGACTTTGTGGCGATGTAAGTACTTATTGTTAAAGCGTATAATGGGCATTGTCAATGCCGAACATTTTCCACATGATTGCCGTATGCTCGATTAACAATGCAAGCCTATAAAACGAGGACATCAATCTCCACTATTCAGTCCCATTGCATGCGCGCTCGGTGCCATCCGCAAAAGAGGGTAATTTCGGAGTTCTTTGAAAAACGAAGAAGAACTGAAAAGTATTACTTTTTCCCTGCTAACTTGGCAGATCGTTGTAGGCAAATTTTGTTCCATTTTGATTAATCATATTCCATTTTGAATACCTATTAGAACACCGTGAAATAGGAGTTAACAGGAACGTAGTGTTTTATTTTGACGTTAGGCTGTTCAGAAATGGACAATATTGGTTTCGTGGTGGATGAGAGCTTGGCAGTGACAAGTGAGGTGGAACAACATGCGTCGGGGTGTGTGGCGGTGTACAGTAGTGGACGCGGAGGCCACGGCCAGTTGTGTCCCTGCAGCGGCTACTGTGGCGCCCCCATACCCGTTTATGACTTGTGAGTAAACCCATTGCGACAGACCACATTACCACCAAGATTTTGCTGAATCTTTCTCAGACATCAAAAATATTTGAAAAAAAAAACACGATTTATTTTGATCCAGCTGATCTCGAGGTTTAGCAAGACGTTTACACAATATTCATTTTATTCAAATATTTTGTCGTTTGCGTCGAAAATTGTTATGAAAGCCTAATAAATCGGACTTGGGACGGCGAGGCCGAAGAATCATTGTGACTCCCAGCAGTGCTATTCTGTAACAACATTTTCGTGTCTCGACAGCGGAATCCGAGGTGAGTTTCAAATTCGTATAAATGTAAGACCTTATGATGTGTGAAATAAAGTTCACTTTGTAAGCTTAGTCACTCAGGTGAAGTCGATATCGAAATGGTTATTTACAGAATAGACTAGCAGGGCCCGAGCCCCGCTCCCGGGGCGTAAATCCACTCGGTGCTAGCGTTACTGCTTGGGTTCCTACCTTTTGTGTTTTTTTAAAGGTAGAAAAAAAGTGAATTGTGTCAAAATAAAGTTCGATTTATTTCAATTAATATCTATAATACTTAAGGTAAACAAAATATGATTCGCGGCCAGCTGCCGTAGAAAACAGCGTTTTCGCGAGAGGGACAGATTATTTGTTTAGGTAAACCTATACTATCTATACTAATATTTATAGAGGTAAAAATGTTTGTAAGTTTGTATGTAGGGGGTAATCTCAGGAACTACTGGTCCGATTTTAAAAATTCTTTCAGTGTTAGATAGTCCATTTATCGAGGCAGGTTAAAGGCTACCTATATAACATCACGCTAAAACAAATAAGTAGGAGCGGAGCAGTAATGGAAAATGTGACGCAGACGAAGTTGCGCGGGTGGCGCGGGTTGCGCGGGTCAGCTAGTTAATTATAAATCTTGTGTTTTTCGAACAATTAATTTTGATTCAATTTTTTTATTCATACTCCCAATTCCGCAAAACCTTGAGAACTACAATACTGTGCGCATAGGAATTTATAAAACAGGTACATATCTGATCATGTCGTTCTGTTATAGGTACGCTAAAATAAGTAAGTACTTACAACCAACATGTGTTGTAGGTAAATGAATCCCAGAGAAATCAAATGATGAAAAATAATGAATTTTCACGTTAGGCACGTTGTTCTTCTCATAAAGTATAGAGTAGTTACACTAAAATTTTTACCCGAAATAACGTAGGAAGGTACAATACGTTATAATAAACTGTAGGGGAAAGTGGTCACCCATCGTACGCGGGGTACATTCATACATCGACTAAAACAGAAAAACTAAAAGACACACAAACACGCCTTTGCATGTGTGCATAGACATAACGGCCGCCCGCCACTTTGTTACCGGAGTGTCGCGACAGTGGCTTTACTCTGTGTGAGTTGAAAAGATGTAGTTCCCTATTGGATATTATTTACCACCAATACAATATTTTTATGAAATAGTACGGTAGGTACCTATCTTCTTAAATTTGTTATATGCTTACAATAATAACGGTACTTTATATACTTATATATATATGTATCGGAAACCTTATATTTAGTTCAGATTTCATAATGTTTTTGTTTATTATCTAGATAATATTGTAACATGATTTTTTTTTATTTCTACTACAGAATTAGAAGAGGGTAAAAATTATACAAAAATTGGAAAATTAAGTTATCGTTTAGATAGCACAAACAAAAATTTACCTACTGTACGAAAGTACCCCACACGTGGGGTGCATTCGTGCAAATATCTTGTCGTAGAAAAATGGATATACTTAACACTTTAAGGCGAGGTTGCAGTACTGTGTGTTTTGACGAACAACAGCGACTGCGCGGCGAGCGAAATAATGCCTAAATTTTGATTGTTTTTTCTTCTTGGCGAAAACTGATAAAGAAATAATACAATATGGTTTCAACATTTACTTCAAAATAAAAAGCTCTATCTATTGATATAACTTTTATATATATTCGTGATAAAATCTCTTAGCAGTACACGTTTAAAATTGTAATTTAGTGTCATGTTTGATAAAAAAAGTATCGAGCCAATCATTCTAAATCGCGTTTCTATCTTTACGATTTACTTGAGGGTATGTTCAATTTTCATGGAATGACTTTCATTTATTAAAAAACTCTTAATTAATAAGATTTTCAGACGTTCAAAAATCTTAAAAAGTACTGCAACCCCGCCTTAACCTTACGGCATAGTAGTTTCAGACTTTTTTATTACAAACTACGATTACCTAGTTTATTTGTTACACTTTGGTGCATAAACTACATAATTATGACATTAAAATTACACAGTAAAAAATAAAATTTTAAAAAGTCTACGAAGGGTGACCACTTTCCCCTACCTATATAATATTTTCTGTAGAATAAAGTGTAAAATACCTACCGTTTGGTAGTTAATATCGTAAATTGTTAGTTTTGATGATGTTATTCAATACCCATGATTTCATAAGTAGTAGTCTACATAAAATATCTTACAGTTTTAAGTGTCTCTAGTAGTAGGTAAGGTAAGTAAAAAAAATTTTTCGAACGTGACTGAAAATTATCCTCTAGGTACCTACCTACCTACCTACATAATTATGGCCTCGAAGAAAAAATAAATCATCTGTGCTTATTAATTCTATCGAAAGATAACTTTTTTTAGTTTAGGTATTTATTTTTAAACCCAACAATATACTAAATTCTAACGCGTTCGATTGCGAACGCGTTAGAATTTAGTATGGGAAATTAAGTTCTACGAGTGACCACCAGGTGGCACTATAACTAAATTCCCATACTAAATACTAACGCGCTCGCAATCGAACGCGTTCGAACGTGAGTCGAAAAAACTCACACTAAGGCCTCTGAATGTTTGAAACAACGCTTCTTATTTAACGAACGTCAAACATCGTCCGTAATCGTAACTTTTTGACGTACGTATGTTACGTTAAACAACTGTTTGATACAACCCGCCCTTAACCTAGCGGAAGCAGAGCAAGAACACCGTCGTTAACGACATCTGTGCGGTGTGGTGTTTAACTATACCATGCGTTTGTACTTTGATCTGAAATAAGAGGGCGCTGTCAGTGTAGCAAACATAAATGAAAAAAATAATGAGAGAATTTTCTGCACAGCTAAAAGCTGTAAAGTTATCTTAGTATATAGATACTTTTACGACAATACCAGTGACAGTTCATCTGTCACTGACATTATTGCTTTGTTTTTGTTATTGCAGCATTAGGACTGCCAACATCAGTGCTGCCATCGCACGAATGAGGTTCAAATTTCCTCTTCCTGAATACGCACAGAGCAAGAGTAAAAAAGAAAGGCCATAGTAGTGCGCCACTGAAGCGCATGGCACGGTGTGTTTATTTTCTTAATATAGATGGCGGTAATAGTACATTACTGCAGCGGCCAGCAAAAGAGGCATCGATAGACGAACGTGTAAATGCCTGTCCATCCATGCCTAGTTGTGGCCAATGCTTGTATAGTACTTTTCTCAAATAATACCTACGCGAAAGTTAACAAAGTAGTACTATAAGCAGAACTTCTTATTTGAAAATACAATCACTTTTCAAAATCAATGTCAAACAATCACTGACGTATAAATATACGTCAGTGCAAACAAACAATGAACAACAATACATTTCCCGAGTCATTTGTTTTTTTTTTCAATATTCGGTTTTGTATTATACCTACTTTGATAAGTTACAGTGCCCGGCACGTAAGTTGGCAAAGATTTTCGTAGTGGGGGAAGTTCACGCACGCACAATTTCATACTTTTTTACATGCGCGAACTTACCCCACTACTTCAAAACCTTGCCAAGTTAAATGCCGGGCACTGTACCTGCTTGGTTGCCATGTTTCGGAGTAAAAGATCGTTCCAGTTTTAAATTATACGACAGATATGAGTTAAAGAAATTTGACCGATTGTTGTAGCTTGATGTGCTGGCGTCTGTACTATTTAGGCGGCATTTAAATAATAAAATAAAAAAACTGTTCAAGTGTGAGTCGGACTCGCGTGCGAAGGGATCTGAACCAATTTCATTTTTGTAACATGTTATTATAACACTTCATAAGGGTTTTCCTGTAATCTATAGGTAGTCAATATTTTAGGCTCAATCGTTTCGGAGATAAGGTTGGTTCGGGGGGTGAGGGGGGAATCGTAATTTTCGTCCAATTTCTTGAATAATTTCAAAATTGCAACGCTAGATGGCACAGTCTACTTTGTGCACGTTCCCCTAAACAAAGCGTGCTGTAACTTCAGGTCAGAAGCGACAATATCAAGTATTCTGAACCTTTATAGTTTCGAAATTTGCCATAAGATGGCAATGTCAACGCCGTGCACGTTCCACATACCAAATTTGAATTTGTATTTTCGAATTAAATAAGATTGATTTTATTAGATAATTCGTTGGAATTTCTGAATACAATTTTTTGTTTGCAAAAAGTGTCATAGTGATTTTTCCAAGGTCTGTAACATCCTACCGAAGAGATTTTTTTCTAACAAAATATCCCACAGCATAAGATTGTGACTCTCATCCATTCCATGGGGAAGCGCATGAAAGCAGTCATTTGAGCTCGGGGAGGAAATACGAGAAATTGAATTTACTTTTGTTTTTCATGTATTTGTTTCTAACATTATCGTTTTTTTTTTCAATTTAAAACAAATTGTACAATTTTCAAAACTCAATAAGCTATTCTAGCTAAATGGTGTCAATAAAATATATTGCAATCTATTAGAGACACGAAAATTCCATTTTAAAACACAGCGCATTACTAAGTATCGTAAAAGACTTTACTTAAAGGCCTCAGTAGCCAAGTCAACAAAATTAAAACAAAAACAAATTGAGTGTCACTAATGTCAATCAATTGTTTAAATTTTACAATTCCATCCATCCACAACAGTTTGACTGCTTTGAAAACACTCAATTGTTTGAATTTAGATACAGAATTTTGAATGTTCTAACTATCATTTATTCTTTTGTTTTGCGTTGTATACGGACCACAAATAAAAGAGGAGCGCTTTAATAAAATAATTCACTCTTTTTCGCAGTTCATATGTAGGCACTTATGTGTAAAAATATTGTAAGTACACTCTGCCGAAAGTATTGTAATTTCCCGGGCTGTAAATGAAATAATTGACGTATTTACATACGCATGCGCTTCCAGTACGCCACGAAGTGAGCTACGTCTGCCAAGCGCGAAGCGTGAAGAGGTTCCAGCCAGACAGCAACTATTCAGTTGTCGGCGTTTTGCTTGAGCGGTGCTCAGTGTGTCCGGTGCGCGACTCAGCTGCTTGACGGCCACTTCTCGACAACCATAAATTATCCGTTAAACGATCACTATTTTGAAAAGGTAAGCCTATTTGGGGGCTAAAACTTATTTCATTGTTCATTGTCAGGATTCCACAACTTACTTTTCACGACTTAGCGTTCACGTAACTGTGCAATAAAGTTCTCAGCAAACTATTAAGTTATCAATTTTTGCAAGTTGAACTATTTAAAAGTGTTCTTATTTTTGTTTTGTCACATGATTTGCAAGCATGTGCAAGCTTTTGTTGTGAAAGTACTATTTTTGCTTTGTGATAACTTTCTTAATTATTTTTTGTTTGGTGTTAAGTTGGCATGCATCAACAACGGGGCTTGCTGAATTTTGGTTCTTACGAGTGCACCAGATTTGTGATTCGGGATTCTCTAGCACCTACGATAAAGAAAAATGCAAAAAGAATCGTGCTCCATAGAAGAGCAGCTAAGAGGAGTTTAATTAATTATTTTAAAAAGTGTGTATCTAAAAGTAGATAATTAACTACAAACTTGCTTTGCATGAGCTTCTTACGCTTCCTTTGTACTAACTTATTGTTCTTATTTTCCCAACTTTCATTTCTAAACATTTGTTGCATATAGAGAATCTTTCTGCTTAGAAATAACAGGTAATTATTTTTATCATAAGGAATGCCGACTATTTCTTTCTTCAAGAAATAGGTAATAATGCAGTACTGGTAGATTTTGGGTTACTAATGGGTATATAGTTGTAATGTAGAATTAAGTATGTAAAAAATGTCAAACTTTTAATAATTTCTTTAGATTCATGCAACGGTCAGCATTTTCATTTATTCAGGCACATACCATATAAAAGTTCCTCAAATATAAGGACAATAATAACTTAGGTACCTGTGATTGAGTTTTAAAAGCCGATTTCTGTATGTAATATTCTCCCAAATCTTAGCCCAATAGTAATCTCAATTTATTAATATATTCAATAGTATTTAAATTAGATAGGTACAACATTGTTTTTCTTTTTCTTCCTGATCTAGTTTTTAGCAATTGATTGACAGTTTAAAACAAACATTATTACAATTTTTTAATCTAAAACTCTACTTTCTACCTACCTACTTATATATATTTTTTTCATTTGTTGATTCACCATTCAATATTCGATACTAGTTTCTTCAGAACTACCTTTAGAAGATGGTTATGCCACAAAAAAAATTGTTAAAAATAATTTTAAAACCTAGTCTTTTTGCACAAAGTATATTCAATAGGTCCTTAGATGTCATTATGTAACGCGCAGAGTTGCCGGTTTACGTCATGAAGTGTACCGGCGACCTTGGGTGCGTGTGGCTCGGCCGCAGACCCCGCCAGTCATTTTATTAGACCTTCCTGTTACATTTTTATTCGATTTTCAATCTTTCAATCTTATATGTCTTCCTGACATGATAATATTAATAAATAGTTAAAATTTATCTGAAGTTTCAGGTGATTTTTTAAGAAAAAATGCTGAGCTAGTTTCAAAACCGTACCAATAATATTAGCGCACCACATTGAATTGTGTCGAATGCTCCGCGCGTACGCTAAACGCGACAGCCAAGCCGGCGCGCGACGTCATAATTTGCATTGGGCAGTTACTATCGAAACGCTATTTGTAAGAAATTAATTAACGTTTGATGCCGAGTTAACGCTTAATTCAAGCTAATAATAGTGTTATTAGTAAATTGAGTCAGCTAAAATCATATCACATATAAAATTTGAACCAAAATTGTAACTTTTTGGCATTCAAATCATGTAACATCATGTCACCGTATTATTGCAAACGCTGGAAGTTCATAATTTAAAGCGTGTAATTAATCGCGTGTTAGTAAGCAAATTTTTCTCTATAAGACGTGTATAACTTGGGAAATATTTAATATGGATGGTTTTTATTGCATACAAAAATATCTGTTCACAATAATATCGATAGTTATTCTGATAAAGATTTATTACAAATAATACGAAACTACAATTTGAGCGTTATTTCTCGTGGTATGTGCCTGGAGCTTGCAAACGAAATCACTTCACGAGCCATTATACAGTATGCTACATACCCTGCACTATTTCAGAGGTACCTCTGAAGAGCTAGCTGAGCAGTTTATGAAGATGCCTATCAGTGCTGAAGAGACTGCCCTTCTCGGGTAAGAACAAATCACTCACTATTCATAACATATGTACTATCATAGTAAAAAAAGTACTTAGATGCCTATATAATATTGTTTCGGTCGTCTTCCTTGTACATAAATTACTCACGATATTAGGTAAGTACTTACTATTTGAATCGTTTTTTCATGAAACATACAGCCTTATTTCAGCTCTAGTTATAGAAAAAAAAAATGGGTGCGCAATTGCGCATAATAAGTAAAATGATGTCGGAAATTGTGCTGTAGGTAGGTACTGCGCCCTGTAAAAGACGAATGGAAATTTAAAATAATGGAACTTTCTAGTCCGTCATCCTTTCTTAGAATACGGAAAACTAAGTGGCAGTATTATTAGGTCTTGTCATTAGTTTGTTAATCACGGAATATAATAGACTATAGCGACCCAATGTTGATACTAAATATACTACAGAATGTGTTTATATACAACGTTCACAGCTTTTTTCTCATTAGACAATACAAACATGTTTCCTTTAGAGTTTTCTCTTGAAAAAGCGACATATAATAATTGGCCATGCGAAAAACATTCAACGCTGAAATCTAAGCCTGCAACATTTTTTTTTAATAACAACGTGATCCCACACTAGGAATTTCTCCTGTATCGTGGGTGCGTTTACAAACATACAAAGTCACATACATAAACAGCCAGTGTATATATACATAAATATATGTTCCGAGCGGGAATCTAACCCACGACACGCGACGCAGCAGCCGATCGCTCAACCACTGCGTCAACCGTACGGTAGTACGGATTGGCCCTGTATTTTAAATCTGTAATTTCTCTGAAAATATTCATTTAAATTGCATGCTGTATCGGGCCATATTGACATATATTAAATGCACAATGTATTTAAGGTACTTACGTAACAGCATAAGGACTAATGCTGTATTGCTTAAAATCGCATTATTTCTCGTAAAAAGTAAGGGATTAAAATGGTTATTGTGGGTTATCTGTAAGACATATATACTACCCCGGATTTTTTGTAGACCTTTTTAAGGTGTACAATTACTGTAGTACATTATTTTGATCTATTTCGTAGGGTTCAGCCAGCGTTAACAATGTAGGTAAACGCTGTGTAAATCACCCCACTGGGTGACGACAATCTGGTCACTTTGAACGCCACCAAAACTCAGACGTGTCTTTTTACCGCTAAAAAGAGTCGTTTCGACCAAACTCCTACTTTTCGGGGTATATCTGTTCCTGTGACTGATCGGCTCGAGCTTCTAGGCATGGAGTTGACATCCAGTCTGAACTTCGGCGCCACCATTGAGTACAAAGCCAAAACTGCAGCCAAAAAGCTGGACATCGTGAATATAGTGAAGCGATACTTCAGGCCTGGACAGCTTTTAACCCTTTACAAAGCACAAGTCCGACCCTGCATGGAGTATTGCTAAGTACCAGCTTGCCTTTTTAACTCGGTGGAACGCAGGGCTCATCGGCGACGAAAAACTGGTGGATGCCAAGCTTCACAGCTTGGCTCATCGCCGCAAGGCTACCTGCTTGTCGGTCTTCTACAGATTGTACTTCGGTGAGTGTGCCCAAGAACTCCACGACCTCATTCCACCGGCCCCCTTCTACCATCGAGCGGACATCCAGACGCACTGCAACTTACCATCCCTACCTTGTTGCTATTCCACGAATTCGCACTAAGCGATTCCAAACGTCTTTTATAATGTTTATAATGCGGACAGCAAAGGAGTGGAACTCTCTGCCTGCGTCTGTGTTTCCGAACGCTTACAACCCTAATCTCTTCAAAGTTAGAGTAAACAGGCTCCTTCTGGGTAAGCTCGCTTCATCGTAGACTTTGTCTCTGTCATTTCTGACCAAGACTAAGGTCAAGAGCAAACCCACCTCAATGTGTTTACGACATCACATTAGAAACCTCTAAAATTATCAGTGTTTCTCTACTAAATTATGCATGTATTATACATATAAACCTTTCTCTTGAATCACTCTATCTATAAAAAAAAACTGCATCAAAATCCGTTGCGTAGTTTTAAAGATGCATACATAGGGACAGACAGATAGCGGGAAGCGACTTTGTTTTATACTATGTAAGTATGTAGTGATTATATATAAATCCTATTTCCTCTAATTTGTGGCCTGTTGCGCGCAAGGTCCATTTGCTAGATATAAAACCCACACCATTATGATAGCCATCAGAACAATCAGACGAGCGTTTTACTGAACTTTACTGAACCTATTCTTATTCGAGCCAGCGTATTACGTCGTATAAAACCCGCATCCGCTGGTTGATTCGCTGCATTCCCCATAATTTCGTGTAAGCTGACTGTCAGCAACGCACGCTTTTTAGGGTTCCGTAGCCAAATGGCAAAAACGGAACCCTTATAGATTCGTCATGTCTGTCTGTCTGTCTGTCCGTCCGTATGAAAAGTGGCTGTGACTTTTCTCCGAAACTATGAGAGCTATGCTGTTGAAACTTGGTAAGTAGATGTATTCTGTGAACCGTATTAAGATTTTCACACAAAAATAGAAAAAAAATCAATACATTTTGGGGGTCCCCATACTTAGAACTGAAACTTAAAAAAAAATGTTTCATCAAACCCATACGTATGGGGTATCTATGGATAGGTCTTCGAAAATGATATTGAGGTTTCTTGTATCATTTTTTTCTAAAAGTTTGCGCGAGAGACACTTCCAAAGTGGTAAAATGTGAAGAGAATGATAAAACTAAAAAAAAATATGATATATATTACCATGTAAACTAGTTAGTAAGTAGTTTTTTTTAATACGTCAATAATCGTAAATCGCAACTTTTGCTTATAATATAATTTTACGGAACCCTCGGTGCGCGAGTCCGACTCGCACTTGGCCGGTTTTTATTGGTTCGTAATTCAAAACACAACGTCTAACAAAGCAAATATTTCTTTAAATGCAAGCACAGCAAACCTATCGCTGACTTCGACTACTGCGTAGGTTCATTATAAAAAAAACATGTCTAAAACCCTTCTAAAAGGAACACAATCTATTACTTCTTAATTATGTTAATGCAATTCTTACGATGTAAAATAGTCCATAACGTTTTGTACTTACCGTAAAAGTCGATTCCTGAAATGCTAATCTTTCCACGTATCACGTTGCATTTACACAATTTTCAGCTTTGTTGTGGAGCTGTTAAAGTTCGATTCGAAACAAAGTTAACATCACATCTAGTTACAACGCAAATTGCAATGAGCGTAAACCCGACTGCTTTTGAAATAGCGCTTTAAAATACACATGATATTGACTGGCTGGCCTGTAATGAAGTATGCGATGCGGTATGTTGAACAGTGAGTAAGTCGGTAATCGTATTAAGACTTAAGAGTTAAGCTTAAGCTTAATACGTTAGTCGTGTGTCTACGTTATTTGAAATGGCGATTGTGTACTTCACTGAGTAGAGGAGGATCAATAGCGAAGAGGATGTCTTGTGTACCTAGGTTCCATGCGCCCATTTTACAAGCGTCGGGCTTACATAAAACGAGACGCATTGTTCGTTTTTCATTTCTCTCGTTTTAATTCTTGACACATATCCACATCAGCTGGGCTGCTAGACCCATTTGATATTCGGCTTTAAATTCAAATCATAGTATCGTTATTCGTTTGCTCTACACAACCCTTTTAGTTACAAATGAACAGCATTTCAGAAAAAAAAAACAAGTTATGTCCTAATGGAAATTGAGGATTTCAATTAAATTGAACCCAAAAATTGCTCCAGTCTTGCAGCTCTCTTTTCCTTAGAGAATACTCCTTTCTTGTTAATAACGGTGACGCATTTCATATTATTTCACTCATGGGTTTAAGTGTATTGTATGGTTACACAAATCCACTGTCACTTTTAATAAGTGTTTGACATACGAGTATTTTAAAGTAATATCTTTCACAACAGCAAAGATACGCGATGAAATATTGGGTAACGTCCCCATATGAATACCTACAAATAATTCAGACCATTCTTCGTAATTGTCGGTCGTCCGAGTGACCGAAATGTAGTCCTTGAAAATATGTCTACGGAGGTGACTGGCTTCTATTGCGACCGATATCGGCAGCGCACAAATTCATAGGCGTTCATAGAGATGTTACGGAGGTCGGAGTTTTTAAATTAGATTTGTCGGAGTCGGAAAACCGGTATCATTCGGAGGTAGACTTTGTCTCTGTTATTCTGACCTAGACTAGACTGGAGAGCAAACCCATGTTAAATAAAAAAAAAACTTTTGCATATTAAAAAATCAAAACTTTCTCGAGCAAATTTCAAAAGACCCGTCAACGCTAAATATTAAATATAATGACAATAGTATTGAACAAGTAGTAAGTACGGCATTTCTGGGCATACAGTTTGATCAAAATTGCGACTGGAAAAAGCATGTCGACTATGTTTGTGATAAACTGGATAGATTTATTTATGCACTAAGAAGATTAAGAGCAACAGTTTCAACTGAAGTGGCTCTTAGTGCGTATCACGGGTATGTTTCCTCTGTATTGTCATACGGTCTCTTGTTGTGGGGTAACTCGGTGGATATCAATAAAGCATTTATTGTCCAAAAAAAATGTGTGCGTGCAATCTGTGGAGCTGGTTATATGGATAGCTGTAAACCGCTGTTTAAAAAATACAATATATTACCATTAGCATGCATGTATGTGAAAGAATTATGTCTATTTGTACGACAACATCCAGAATATTTTATTAAACATAGAGATGTAACTAAAAGGAATGTTGCCTCTAGAGACAAACATAGGCTCTGCTTGCCACAATGCAAGCTTAATTTATATAAAAGAAATTCCTTTATAATGGCTTTTAAGTTATACAATAAATTACCAAATACCTTAAAAGAACTACCTTTTCCTATTTATAAAAAAAAGTTGATTGAATGGCTGCTGCAAAAATGTTTTTACAATGTCAATGAATATATGTCACATAACAAACTTAGGGAAGGAAAGTAATGTCAATTTTGGTTTTACGTTCATCATTTTTATTTTATTTTTAAACTGACCTTTAATATTTAATTTAATTTTTATTGTTATTTTTTGACATTTTCACATGACATCAGTTTTTTTAATTGACATTTACTATTATCAAAATTTTGACATTTAATTTATGAATATTTCAATTATTGTCTAGAATTCGACATTTTACAGTGGTAGTAGGGATTAGTATGTTCTGATTTACATTATTTTGACATTTTATCAATGTTCATGGACCATTCAATTATTTTATACGGACATTTAATAGTCACATTATTTTGACATTTTTAATCAAATATTTGAGAAATAATATATTAGAATGAATTTGTTTAGTCAGACATTTTTGTAGCAATTATGATAACTGATGTATGAATATGATATTTTAAATCAATTAAATGTATACTGTATAAATATTTGCACACCACAAGTTATGGTAGAATGTAAATGGCTCTCATTATATTTTAAGATCACACTTCTTTGTACACCTATATTCTGGCAAATAAATATTATCTTATCTTATCTTATCTTAAGAACAATAAACGAAATAACAAAATATAAATGACCAAATGTTTTATTTAGAAAAAATTTAGAATCCCAATGTAACTATGTGACATCAAATGAACGACTGATCAAAAGTTACTAGATGTAATTTTAAAATATCAAATCATACCTAACTAATCAAATTTTATAATCACAAATGATTTCTTATTAAGAATTATTAATTTAAATGTTGGTATACTTATATTTGAAGTACATAATTAATTTGAACACATTAATTTGGCCAAAAATTATGATTATAATAACAGTGCCTCAAAATAGTATACATACTGTATGTATGAAGTAATTTGAATAAAAAAAAACAATTAGAAATTAAGTACTTAATAAAACAATTTTTAAATGTGTTAGTTATAAATTATTGGCAATAGCCAGTAAAAGTTGTATATGGTTATACTCTGTAATGTTGTTTAAAATATTATCAATCTTCTTTAGTCGATCCACGTTTTTGTCTTTTCTTTTCACGTATCAAAATCCCGAAAGTTCATAATATCTATCATTGAAATACCGACGTCCAAAACACCGAAATTCAAAATACCGGAAGTATTAAATGCCGATAGTCGTTATATCGAAACACAAAATACCGATGTTCAAATGCCCGAAAGGACGAAATCCCGAATGGACGAAATACCGATGGAAGAAATCCCAAAGAGCGGCGACGTCGTTCACGCGATTACTCATAGATGGATCAAGAACCGAAATAGTTAGACGGGGTTTATCATTAAAAGAAAAATGGTTAGGTTAGGTTTGGTTAGAACTGTGACCTCCTACGCACGAGCCGAGCGAGCGAAGCGAGCGGTGACTCGTCAGCGGCCGGCGAGTGCCAGAAATGACTAGATTATATACCGCGTGTATCTGACACCGACGCACAAACGATTTCCATGGGTCCAGGGCATGATTCTGGACACCCTAGAGTTAGAATTTTTCGTCGGCTTTTTTCTCAATTTTTTATTTTTTCAAGGGTTTTTTTTTACTTTAGACTGCTCATAATCGTTATTCTGACCTAACCCAATGAGATTTTTAATAAAAAAAATTCTACTACTTTCACTAAAAAGAGCAATCTGAATAAAACCACAAATAGATATCAGCTCAGCTGAGCTGATACCTATTTGTGGTACTCTTGAAAAAAATGAAAAAATGAGAAAAGAACCGACGAAAAATTACAACTCTAGGGTGTCCAGAATCATGCCCTGGACCCATGGAAATCGTTTGTGCGTCGATGTCAGATACACGCGGTAGAAAGTAATAATTTGTGCCGATCATGTTGTGCAAAGGCTTTCTGTATCAGACAGGCGCTATTCGCTAATATTTATATTATTTTTACCTTTTTCAGTTAATCCATTTGATAATTAATAATTTATCCAGTAATCAATTTTGACCTTTAAACGATTTGGTCAATAGTGTAATAAATAATATAAACATTTATATTCCAGACTTTGGTCAGCTGAACTTTTGATCAAATTTTAATGTCCATCGTTATTTTAAACTTTGTTGATTTGTACGTTGTTCTTTTGAAATTTGCTCAGAAAAGTTTTGATTTTCTAATATGCAACCAACAAAACATGGTGGCAAAAGCGTATTACATTACAAAATAAAATTAATAACGGTCAAGAGCGAGTCGGACTCGCGCATCGAGGCTCCGTACTATGAAAACGTCAAATGTTTTAAATTTTATTATTTATTTATTATATACTTTATTGTACACCTCATAACAAGTACAGGAAAAACGTTTATAAAAACAAGTGTACAATGGGTGGTCTTATCGCACAGGGCAATCTCTTACAGACAACCTTAGGATGGATTTTTTCATCGGCCAGGTCTATTATAAACGCCAGAGAACACTCTGCGGTGTACTTATATTGCAGTTTTAGAACAGCGCCATCTCTTAACCGATAGTGGAAGTAATGTAATTTTTGTCGATGATTTCTGAAAATCTATTTGGTGACATCGTTTGATTTTACCTGTTATCTTTAAGTTTATATGACATAGAATTATTTCAGTTATTTCCATATTCAAACTTCGTAGATAAGATGGAGGGAAATGGTCAAAACCGTCAAAACGTTTACAATTTTCGTAAAAAAAGAAAAAAAATGTTTGAGAATGTGCAAGTAGCGCTCTTTCATATGATACCCCACATGCTCTAGTAGCCCCACTTCGAACAACCCCCTTCCAGTCGCTGTTGCAAAAAAGATACAAGTTAATTAGATATACATTTTTATTTCTTTCTGATTTGCAAAAAAAGTGGAAAAAACGTTATCTAAAACATAGAATTTCGTTTCGCAGCAAATGATATTTGTTCCTTGTATTCTTATTTCGAATATTAGGTATTGTTTCAACGACTATCTACTTGAATGAAACATATAATTCACAGTTCCAACAAAAACAATTCAATGAATTTTATAATCACGCTTTTTAGGGTTCCGAATATCCGTAAGAAACGGTAACCTTATGGGATCACTCGGGTGTCTGTCCGTCTGTCAAAGCCAGTTTTCTCCGGATCTATTTTTTTTTATTGAACACCCAGAAATAGGTGCCCCGAGAAGCGGAGCTCCGTCGACTACGTTCGAATGAAAAGTTTATTAAACATTTTAAGCTTGTTACTATTTTTTATATATTACTAGCTGTCCCCCGCGGCTTCGCTCCCATCAAATGGCTACCCTACATTACATTTTTTTTTGCTTTTAAACCTTCCCCGTATGCAGGCGAACTAAACAAAAAAAAAGAATTACCGAAATCGGCTCAGCCGTTCTCGAGTTATAGAATTACAACGAAAAGTGTCATTGATTTTTATATATATAGACAAGCTGTACCCCGCGGCTTCGCTCCCGTCAAATGGCTACCGTACCTACCCATTTTTTTTTGCTTTTATACCTTCCCCGTATGCAGGCGAACTAAACAAAACCGAAATTGGCCCAGCCGTTCTTGAGTTATAAAATTACAACGAAAAGTGGCATTGATTTTTATATATATATATATAGATAGAATAAGAAGAGGATAGGAGAAGAAGATATCTAGTTTTTTTATTTGAGATGGGTTTGCTCTTGACTCTAATCTAGGTCAGAGATGACAGAGAGAAAGTCTACGGTGGAGCGAGCGAGCTTACTCAGAAGTAGCCTGTTCACTCTAACTTTGAAAAGATAAGAGACAATCCATTTTTAAGTTTTCAAAGGTAATTTAAAATATACATTTTGTCAAAGGTTTAAATTTCAAAGGATTGCTATTTGTTATTCCATGATAATGAATAAACCCAAACATTTTTTTTTGTAACCAACATCAAGATTTTTTTTAAGTATTCTGCGTGCTGATTATTTTTATTCTATGAAATGATAGCATGAGTGAAATTTTAAGTGGAACGAATTTCTATAAAACCTGTTATCTATAAAATAACGTACGATCCAAAACGAACACTGATTCTAGTTTTTGTAAGACCCAATAATGTTTCGTTTATACCCAAACGTTTAGTTTAATAATATTCTCATGTAAGTGAGTATAATGAGAGTGTTCTTATGAGAATAACGTTGTAATAAACCTCATTTCTCGCTCTTACTGCGTATAAGTAAATTATATCCCCTATCGCAATTTAAAATTGACACAGATACAACAGGCTCCAGGAATAGTCTCGACCGTCTAATTAACGTATCTACTCCTTTGAATTCCGAATTATGTATAATCTGAATTTTAATGAGCCGGTTTTGACAATTCGTTAGTAGTAGTCGGCGTGTGCGCATAGTAACACATTCGAACAAGATAATCGAAGAAGATCAATATAACATAAACACAACGCAACGTTTTAGATTTATTTAAATACGAAAACAGCACAAAGATACATCGATTTCATATTTAAATTGGTTATTTTGCTTTTCAAAAATTATCATTTAAAAAAGTAATAAAGCGCAGTGTATTAAAGAAGCACTAAATGTAAGGAATATCCTCACGACTGATGTAAAAGAACCGTGAAGGTCACGTCTCCAAGGAATTGCCACCGTGTGAGTATCTTACTTGTGACATTTCCTTTTCATATAATAAATATTTTCGCAAAGAAATCTCGGAAACAAAACATTATTATGAATAAATAAGCGGTGTTGTCGCGCGTCGACATGACTTAGATCAACTTGGATGTACGGAAATATTAGGCGAACTATTTTTTGTTTAAAATATCTTTTATTTTCAGTTAAATTGAATGAATCTTTTCGCAATTAAGTCCATATATGAAAAAAAAAATTTGAAAGTAGAAAAAGGAAAGTTTACAATATTAATTCGTATTATTCATGGGTAGGTAAAGGCGTGAAGGTCAGCCATCTTGTTAAATTCCTAACTGTACCTACACGATTGTAGAAACATGAATGTCCTACGAAGTGATTCTGCTTTCAACACGGAGTTTTCCCCAGAGAGCGGAAGCTGGATACGTTTTATAGTTAAAAAAACCAGGATCCGTTCTTGATTAAAGTTTTCACTCCAAACACGCAAATCTTAAAATTTATACGAGTAGATTAGTTTTAAAATCGACCCCAACCGTCCAGAATTTCCCGTTCGTTTAATTGCAATAGCCTGGAGCAGTTCCGTCACACCACAGTCATGCCAATGTTGGCAATTTAACCACTAGTCGGGTATTCTCGCCTCACCTGGAATACCATAGGTTGGCAAATATTTTGGTGATACGGGCTCGAGGCACAATTTCCGGCGCGGCTAGTTTCCGCAAGATATTCTTGGGTAACTTAACTTAGTGCACTCGAATGTGTTAGCATAGGCCGCACGTACTTCAACTTGTTACTGGTTGCTTATACTAATTGCGTTAAGGTGAATGCTCCAACCAGCCCGCGAAATTTAAATTTTATTACGTTTTTTGCAATAGGGAATATGCATAAAAAAATATCTAAACAGTTTATCTAAAAATATACAAAAATATATTACTAACAGTGGAAATAGAATCAAAATTGCTCGAAAAACAAACGAGATATAATTATTTTAAACAAATATATCTGTCCCTCTCGCGAAAACGCTGTTTTCTATGGCAGATGTATAGACGTCACGGAATGTGACGTCAAATTCCATGTCGGACTTCTCGTTCTAACTTCGCGTTAAAACTTCATCGCTGATGAAGATATTTAAAAAATATTTTCTTGAGTGTTTAGTGGAGCTTATAAGTAATTCATTTTTCTATTTACAGGCCAGTGCAAGGTTGTATGTTGATTAAAATATTATTCGCGGCTGTAAGACATATGTAGAAACAGAATTATAATCATCAATACAACGAGCATGTTAGTGTGCCCCCTTCTGATCCTAGTAAAAGAATTAACCTTCCTTTGGGTACCCAGCACAAAATAGTCTTTGCTAAACACCAGTATTACATTTCAAGCACTTACATTTACAAAAAAGTCCATAGAATACTAAACATAATAGACCTAAATAAAAATCTGCTTAAATCTAAATTAACGGAATGGCTTCTCCAACAGACATACTCGCAAACAGAATCTTTGCTCACATACATCGCCTAAAAACTTACAATCCTCAAATATCCAAACACACAAACACCCCATCTCCACACTACTCCATTCTTTCAATCACTCACCCCCATTCACACGCACACACCACTACACACACACTCAACTAATCGTTGCTTACAGCAGTATACCTTCCAGTGCTTCTTAAATTAATTTTAAAACCTAATGTTTTTTACTAATTATTGTTTCGTAGACATAGTCGACATAGTTGTAAAGTTGAAAATCTAATTAATTAATATAATCTCTTAGCCGAATCACTGCCTCCTTTACTACAGGCTACCCTAGTTTAGGAGGCAAGGTTTACCTATTTATTGTATACAGATTTCTTCAACAATCTAAGTATCTTTTGCAAATGCTCAATACTTACCAACTCAAATTATGTATAAAAATTATAATAGTTTACTATAATCTGTAAGTTTGCTGAAATAAATTTTTTTTAACTCTCTAAGTTCATAAAGCTCTAGGAATTACTTTTTCTGTTTTTTTTTTGTTCCTACGCCTTTATGAACTTGAAGGGTTGTATTGGTGATTTTGATGATTATAATTCCGTAACTACATACGTCTTACAGACGCGAATAATATTTTAATCAACATACAACCTAGCACTGGCCTGCAAATTGCAAAAAACGCAAAATGAATTTCGCGGGCTGGTTGGAGCATTCCCCTTAAAAAGCTAGCCAATATTAATTCACAAGTGACCATTTCAATTGAAGATGTCACTTTCTTGCATCACTTAATTGACTTACCGACACTGATTGTACTTAACGTGCATTAAAATTAAGTATTCATCGAATTCTCCGAAGTAATATGGACGTGATTTTCTAGATTTAACGCTGGCAAATTAATTTAATCAGGCTGAACTACACCAGGAGGGCAATCGCGCTAATAAAATTCGGCTGGAACGCAACTGAACTGTAGCCATTTCACAACTTTTTTAAACATTCCGTATCGCGCTAAACGTTTGACAGAAACTTGAAACGCAACTGGATCAAAACTGTAACGTTACCGCTGTCAAACAAATAGTTGAAACAGTGCTACTTTTTCTTGATTTTTTCTCAACCGTTCGCGTTGTGTTGTTTGGATTTTGAACGAAAATACGAAAATATTTGTAAAATTTTGACAACGCAACTTTAGTTGAAGTTTTAACTTTAGCGCGATACCAAATTCCTTACAGGTGAATCGAAACTAGATCATAACCAAAACTGAATTGGAAACGAATTGCAAGCGGACCTAAACTTTTAAAATTAGCGCGATTGGCCCCCTGAGTTCAAAAAACAAACTTTATTTCATGTTCAACATTTTAACCTTTTTCATCACTTTAGTAAAAATATAATAAATTCATGACAAATAAATGCTCCTTCATTTCTTTTCTCTCAAAAATCACCTTTGTCTAAAATTAACTCCCCTCTAAAATTTGATCAACTGCGAAGAATAGACATTTGACAGTCATAATTATGACATTTATCCTACGTGTTCGTACCATAATTATGTATAATTATTTATAGTTGGGAAGTTCACCTTGTAAATGTATTGTTTAGGTGCTCGTTCAGACACGCGGGAACCGCGCGATTACGTCTGAACGATGTAATGAATATCTACAACTATAATATAGGAACCGTGTGGTTCCCGCCGCGCCGTGCCTGAACTAGCGCTAAACTAAATGATAAGTTAAACAGGTTTTTTTTTATGAAATCGCCTTTTATGGCCGCATGTTTTCAGAATGACGGATACAATCTCATTGTACATTTAAAGAAACAACAATCATAGGTATCTTCTATAATGGGATGATCATTTATTCATTGGTAAAGTTGAATGTTTGCATGCAAAGGTCGATTCTTCAGAATCGCCTATGTAATAATGGCCCTGCACCTGTATAATACATCGGTGCCCTTTCAACAAGAAACAATTTGAAGTAGACTGTGCGCTTGATTTATTTTTATTGGCAATTGCTAGACCTTCTCTTTCATCCTTATGAAACTTGAAACTACATATCACCTAGCGCGAATGTTACCATTAACTTTACGACGCCGAGCTGAATATAAAACAAGATTTTGCCACAAATTTCTACCACTAAGTCTATACAGTCGTCTTCAGAGAAAACTTTACCACGGGTCCTAGCGTAACGTGCACTATATCTCTTCAGTAAAAGGTGGTTAAATAACAGTCGAAGATCGATCGGTTAACTTCGTCGTTAATTTTGAGGGCATTGTTCTGGACGCTGCTGAACGTTTAAGTCCTGATTTACGGCTTTGGTACATAATTAGTGAAAAAGCGATAAGGTGAGTCGCATTGGCCGTGCCTGGTGTAGTCGTTCTCAAATTGAAAGTGGCGCTGTTGTCCCCGACCTCTCGTCCTGGCCCCTTGCCAAGAAGCCCGGTCGATTCGGTGCCCCCTCGCGCGCGGGGCGCGGGCATTGCTTGGGTAAGGCTCCAACTGAATCCTATGTCTCGACCTTATTTCCAAACGGATGTTTCTTACTTTCGCTTTTAATGTGGTTTTAAGCCCAGACGAAGGTCTCGGAACATAACATAGGTAGATAAGTAGTACTGTAAGCTGTAACATGGAACAACCCTCGCGTGAACATAATCGAGATTGTACTGGTGCAGATTTATGATTCTTCGCGTCGGGCACGTTCGTTGAACTCTTACTTCTTTACTAATAACTTGTACGTGACAGGATCTTGTATTTTAATAAAAGTAAATCGAAGTCCTAAAGGGGAGAGGCTCGGAATCAGTGCGTGGGCGCTGCGTCCAAAAATGTTGGAGGCGTCACGTCGACCTAGTTGAGCCGGTGATACGAAACACCAGCGGTTCTAGTTGCGTTCGTTATAATTTAAATGTGTTGGTATTTATTACTTAGATATAATTGATTAACATACTTGTCAAATTAGCACTTTTTTTAATAAAAACTCCAAGACCTACCGAAACAGCCTGTGTTGAATATTCTGTTCCGTCTGAACTAATAATCACTTTTTAACAATTTGGGGGCCCAAAAAACCTAAGAATTACCTATAGATTACATAAGGCGAACAGACTCGCACTTGGCCGGGTTTTATGTCTGCCTATTATTAACGTCCATGTGATATCCATATCCACGCTCGCTGGTAGACTAACAGATGGACTAATTACCCCTCGTCGGGCACTTAGGAAACTCTAAAAATCATTGAATTTTGGTGATAAGACTATGACTGGATGGATGCTGCATGGCCATGGTCATGACTGCGCGCTTCTATAGCTCTGTCCTACATCTGTATAGTGTGTGATCGTCACAGAAAACTCCTGGGACTAAAAATCTGTAGCAACGAGTACTTTTTCACAGAAATGCTTGCTGGCAAGTCTGTGTAGACATCTGTGATTATCCTGCTTTAGATCTGACTGGTCCAGTTGTGCGAAAGGTTATGGTAACTCATGAACATCACGACGAAAATAGTGGTAGCAGATTTATGCTGTAAGCGCAGAAAATGGATTGCTCATTTCCAAAAAATTACAAAATACATTGCTGCTATACTTAAGGTCCCTACTTCTTCACTTGGACACAATTATAGAGACTGATAACTAAAATGGAGGAATTGTTCTAAAATACAGTTATTTAAAGTAGAGTTCGCTAGGCAGATTAATAATTTTGCCGACTTGAAATTGGTTAATTCAATAACTAAGTATGCTGAGGCGGATTTCACTTGAAGGCCGGGGTCTCTTAAAAGGACGAGAAACGGTTTTGAAAGATGCGCAATAAATGTTGAAATAATTGTAAGGAATCATATGTACGTTAAGTTTGTTATTTACGGCCAGATTTTATCAGGAAATATAAGATCGAGGGATATCGTAGGAAAATAATTCACGAATTGAAATTTCTCATCTGAGGTCATCATCCGTCGATCGGAATCGATCACCCTCGGACTAAGCCGAAGGTACCGCCATCAATATCTCGTTATGTAACATAATTGCTTGCCACTTCGGTCGCCTTAGCGCGTAATTCTCTGCTGATTGTCCAGATCTAGTTACGAATCCAATCTCAAAGTACTGCATCCACTAAGCCGGTTTTGTTGAGAGGTTCAAGTATGATAGCGGTAGAACCGAGGTCACTATTTCTATTCTTCCAATGATTGCATACATAAGATATTAAACTTCAAATGGGAACTCGCAATAGGTAGGGAATGCATATAGGCATGAAAAAAAAATATTCACTACACAGTTTATTTAACAAAAGTGAAAATAGAATCAAAATTGCTCGAGAAACAAAGAAGATATAATTAATTAAAACAAATATAGGTATCTTAGCCCTCTCGTGAAAACGCTACTATCTATGGCAGCTGTATAGGCGTCATGCACTTTGATGTCATAGTTCATATCGGACTTCTCTTTCTAGTTGTAATCTTTGAAGCTTTATAACTTCATCGCTGATGAAAGTATTTAAAAAAATATTTCATTTTGAGCTTGTTTACTAGAACTAAAACTTTTTGCAAAATGTATTTCATTTTGCAAAAAAAAAAAATCGCATGCATATTCCCTATTTGTTTAGGAAGGCGTGTAAATCCGGAAAATAAAATAAAGTATAAGTACTGCCATAAATATATGGTTGTTTTTGCAAAAAAGCACCATGACTGTTGTTATAATACCAGCCAGTCATCTTGTTCAAGCTGATTTTTAAATCATTATAAAGGGGCACAGCCTTCATGACTTACATCAGCGTGTTCAAGAAGAATGGGTAGCGCTCAAAATTGTGGGATTTGTTTAGAGTTATCACTAATATACAAAAATCTCGTGTCCCGGTGTTTCTTATCGTACTCCTCCGAAACGGCTTGACCGATTTTAATGAATATTTTGTATAAATAGGTATGAGAATAGGTCGTAGGCTACTTTTTAGGGTTCCGTAGCCAAATGGCAAAACGGAACCCTTATAGATTCGTCATGTCTATCCGTCTGTCTGTCCGTCCGTCCGTATGTCACAGCCACTTTTCTCCGTAACTATAAGAACTATGCTGTTGAAATTTGGTAAGTAGATGTATTCCGTGAACCGCATAAAGATTTTCACACAAAAATAGAAAAAAAGCAATAAATTTTGGGACAATAGATTTGGACATACTTGGAACTGAAACTCGATTTTTTTTTTCATCGAACCGATTCGTGTGGGATATTTATGGATAGGTCTTCAAAAAACATATTGAGGTTTGTAATATCATTTTTTTCTAAACTGAATAGTTTGCGCGAGAGACACTTCCAAAGTGGTAAAATGTGCCCCCCCCCCCCCCTCTTAACTTCTAAAATAAGAGAATGATAAAACTAAAAAAAATATATGATGTACATGTACAAAACTACCAGCGAAAATTGGTTTGAACGAGATTTTTTTTTTTTTTTTTTTTTTTTTTTTATTCAAAACGGGGAAACTCTTGGCCCAAATCTCACCTGATGGAAAGTGATGATTAGGCCGAAGATGGAAGCGAGTTTCACCCGGAATCCTCTAACATAGAGGAACTGGCTATCATACCTCTAATTGCCGGAACACAACAATGCTGTTAACATTGTTGTTATGGCGACAGACTTAGACATGATGGTGGTAGCTTGCCAGGCGGACTTAGAAGTCCTACCACCAACCAAACCAAGCAAAAAATTTGCCCCCGCTGGGAATCGAACCCGGGACCTCTGGGTCTGAATTGGGTGGTATAACCACTAGACCACGGAGGCGGTTAGTGTCACCTGTTTAGCACCACCCGGGGACCACGTGTAGGGATTCGCTGAAGGGTATTCTCCTACGGACGCGGGTGACTCGGCCCCCAAACCGGCCGAGATCTAGTTAGTAGTTTTTTTTTAATACGTCATTAATCGTAAATCGCAACTTCTGCTTGTAATATAATACTTACTGGTTTGTACGGAACCCTCGGTGCGCGAGTCCGACTCGCACTTGGCCGGTTTTTTTTATATGGCAAAACAACTTTTGCCCGGTCAGCTAGTCTAATCTTCTAATATATAAAAAACTCGTGTCACGACTCACGGTGTTTGTTACCGAAACTATTATGTTTTTTTTTTTGTGTATATTTGGTAAGTCTGTGTATAAGTCGTAGGCATTTTTTTTAATATGAAAAAACAAAAAAAGTACTTTGAATAGGACTAGGTACCTATAACAAAATAGCTATTTCTGAGCAGACCATATCACAAAGTTAATAAAAACTTTAACTTCGTACCTCGATATTTGTTTTACTTTAGGTGCTTCATTATGGTGAGTCTCTTCGGAACGCCTTTAAAAGCAATATGTGTGTACCACAGAACAGATATAGTATTAAGAGGTTAGAAAGGTATAAAAGAAATAAACAGTAATTGGTAGTAATAAATAAAGTTATTTTAATCATAATATTACAGACTAGCTGCACGTCCCGACTTCGTACATTACCCTTTATTTTAACGGGATAAAATATAGCCTATGTTCATACGGACAGTCCATTCTACACATTGGTGAAAGAATTTTTTAAATCGGTCCAGTAGTTTCGGAGCCTATTCAATTCAAACAAACAAATCTTTCCTATTTATAATATTAGTGTAGATAATAATCATTTGAATACATTCACATATATCTACTTAATATCGACATTGTTTACAACTTGGTACAACACTATCGATACTCAGATTTCGCTGCATCTAAATGCAGTTGCTTTGGCTTTTCATGCTGTTTTCACCAATGGATAGAGTGGTTCTCGAGGAAGGTTTTACTACATAATTTGTCAAGCGGGCGAATCCGTGGGCATCAGCAAGTAATTTATTAACTTGAAAAAAACGTGGTAGTGATACGAGTATCTACCAATTGCTCCATTTTGGGTGCAAAGTCAGCACGAATATCGGATGTGTGTCTATCAAGATTCTAATAATATAAAGTTGGAAAAACTCTGTGATTAAATTATACATCCTCAGACGTGAGAACGCGGGTGCACACAGACCGACCATGGCACGAAAATTTTATTTTTTTTTGTATTTTCTTTTGTGCAACTACGGAACCCTGCACTGCGCGTGGCCGTATTTTATGTTTATTTATTGCTTAGATTAGAAAATAGTACTAACCTATACCTTCTATCCCGGTAGTCCACGTGGGTTAATTTTCAAATTTCTTGCAGGCGACTTCTGCTCGGAAAAGCTTGTTAATAAAAAATACAAACACACAATTAAAACATTCCATACAACACGAGCTTTTAGACAGAAAATCCAGTGTGTGTGCCTATAAGGAGACTTCTCGTCGCGGCCTCTGGTTTCGTAAAAGTTGGAATGCTTTCCAATCCGATTTCCGAATTTGTTGGTGATTCTGACGTTGACAGACGGAAGTCTGTCTGGGCCCTCGGCACAGTCCGCTCTTAACATTAACGAAACAGGCTACATTTTATACTGAATCGGACCATTTTATTGTCCGCACAATGTCGTAAATTCCTAATGTACTTATTTGTTGTATACATGTTTGGAGGTACCGAACTTTTTATTTGTACTTTGCGCGTCTCAATAATATTGAAACGCCAAAATTTTTCTGGTGTGCTGTTTCTGATTTTATTTGCAGTTTGCACAAGTTAAATCAGTTATAATGTTATTGAACACACGAAAACGTAATGCCTCCGTGATATAATATTTAGTTTTAACCTAAATGTAGCACATGAAGTAACCACATGAATTCGAAACCTAGGATTCGATAGCCGTCCGCCTGTTGCTTAGAATATCAAAGATGTCCCATACCCAAAGCTACTCAGACGAGTGATCGGCAAGACACCCGACACCTTTCAGTTACGACAACGCTGCTCATACCTTGTTAGCATTCAATCTGAAGCTTCGCTCTCCGCAACTTGACTCTTTGAAACAAAAGAGCTACGTGCCAATTAACCATTAATTATCGTACTCTAAGTCTATGTTTAACATTGGTTAAGTGATGACACAAAGCTTGTTCTAATATGAAGCATTTTATCGATTTACACAGGAATCAATTATATATTACCTTAACCAATAGATGCTTGGGCTCCAGTTAGTTCATAAGAAGTACATGATGCAAAGCTAACGGCTATGTTTACGTTCTAGAAAGCTAGTCCGTGCCTTGACTAAGCACTTCATTAAACCGCGTTTAATTTATAGCAGTACCTACAGATCTTGAAGGCAACGTGATGGTTCCGTAACTGCGAAGTTCCCAGCGTTGCTTACTTTTATGTTCTACATGAAACTTTCATAAAATCTTTTTAATTATCTTCGTTGCCTATCGATATTGAACCGCCGCCGCCGCCGCGCCGCCATCGGTCTCGTATATGATGGACAATCTGTTTATTTACGTCTTTTAAAATACTGAAACTATTATATATTTAGCTAGTACCTATGTATTTTTAGAAGTCTAGTTATCACGTTAAAAGCAATCTATCCAATTCCAAAGATGCATTCGCGTAAGTAGATTGCATCTCGTATCGAAATATTCCGTGGGAAACATGCATAGCTCCTCAGCTCCTTTGTTTTTTCATGAATAAAATATTATTTTGCTACGTCATGTCTCTGTTTGTAGAGAGACTAAATTAGGAATGCTTCGTACAGGTATATTAAAAAAACTCTTAACGAAGGTATAGGCCTATTAAAGCACTATTAATACGTTTTGAAGCTTTTCGAATGAAATAAAAATATAGTAACGTTTATTTAAAGAACAGAGCTGAAATAAATAGTACATTACTACAGCGGCCAGCAAAAGAGGCAGTGATGGACGAACGAGTAAATGTGGGCCGACGCGTAGCCGAGGCACACATACGTAAGTCCTTCAATGCCTAGTTGTGGCAAGGCTTGTAATAGAAAAGTATTCTCAATTAATGCGCGGAAATTAAAATACAATTACTTTTCAAAATCAATGTCGAACAACCAACAACAATCATTATTCCCGCGTATAAGTGTTCATTTTTTATTTTAATAAACACCTTTCTATTTGCAAGCCAGTTCGAAATTTAAATAAAACCTTTGATAAGTTACCTCTTTGGTTGTCATGTTTCGGAATATAAGATCGTTCCATTTTTAAATTAGGTACACGATAGGTATGAGTTTAGTATGTAATTTATTTGGCCGCAAAAGAATAGATTGGATTTTCATACAACTTTTGCCGGCCGCTGCTCGGCCAGTACGGCAATTTCGATTTATCTCGAAGAAGGTTGTCAAAATAATGCTCACATTTCCAAGCATGTTTGAGAAAAAATATATTCCATCTTCTTGGAAAATCAACTCCTCGCACGCAGGGTGCGCGTACGCGCTCTTTGATATGGACGGGTTGGCGGGCAAAAGACGCACGAGAGGTCAAGAACAAAATATTAAACAACGTATAACAGAATAAACGCTCTCTTAAGGGGTCATTGTACTGATCATTAGGACCAAATTTTTAATGGGACCAACTCCACGGAAAAAAACGACTATTGCAAATTAACTCCTTGCTAATATATTTATTTAACTCTAAATAGAAGAGTGAGAACTTCAATGGAGCGGAGAAATCAGTCACAGTTAGTGGCACTAACTTCATTTGTTGTGAAATCTATGAAGTAGGTACGCCTAGAAAGTGCTATGAAATTATTTTATGAAGAAAATAGCAATTTAGTATTTATTGAACAATCTATTCAGTACAAACTAATACAAGTCAAAAATATAGTATTTTTCATGTATAATGTTATGACCTCCATTATTAATATATTCTGCGTGAAGGCTCTTTTTTTATACTCGGAGGACCAATAGAAAAGAGATTAGCTAGGAAAGTGCGAAGGAAGATTAAAATGAAGACAGTCTTAAACAAGTTCTTTGGAAATCCTGAAGTTTAATCCTGTGATCAAGTTCCTTTCGGTTTACCTTGAAACTTTTGCGGCAACTTTTACTTAAGATGGATTGGAGATCTCATTGAAAACAACATAAATAAATATTAGACTGATATAAGTACTTCGAATTAAAAATTTTAGTAGAGATCTCATTGTTTTTAAGTTAATTATAGCCTGTGTTACTCAGGGGTAATGTAGCATTCTAATGGTGAAACAATTTTTGAAATCGGTTGAATAGTTTTTAAGTTTAGTACCCCAGCTGAACCTTAAAACGCTAGTCAATCTAACTAGCTGCTCTTTAAAGGCAAACTGTCATTCTATCATTGATACTGATAGTCAAAACAAAAGGGCTTGTCACTGCAATACATTTTTTTAAACTGGGCTTCGCTATTGCTCATAGAATGCCACTTGTTAAGAGCCTAAATATAAATACAAGATACTACAGCATATTTTTTCTCCGCAGCATGGACGACATCGAGCTAAGGAACATCCAGCTAAAGTTCCCGAGTGCGCTGCGGATCAACGGCGACGAGGCCTGTTCGGAAGTGCGTGTGCGCACCGATCGCGGCGATATCGTCGTGGCCGTGCAGGGAGACCGCTCCAAGCCCGCCATCATTACTTACCACGATCTTGGGCTCAACTGTAAGTAGCAACACGATTTATCCCTTGCCTTTTTGGCTTCATGCCAGACTCTTTGCTTTTTGACGTGCATTTATGTGCGAATGCCGCCGTAGGTCCAAGATCTGACAAAAATCTTAATATAGTTACTTCAGGACAAAACAAAATAAAGCAAGGACAAATCATTTCATCCTCATTACAAACTGATTCTCGAAATTAATTAGGTACCTATGTAATTGTAGTAAAAATAAATATATTTATTTTTTAACAAAACCACTGAATTATGAAGCTTAAAGTTAGGGTTGTCACTCAATAGGGAATATGCACGCGATTTTTTATTTATAAAATGAATTACTTATAAGCTCCAGTAAACACTCTAGAAAATATTTTTTAAATATCTTCATCAGCGATGAAGTTATAACGCTTCAAAGATTACTTTTAGAACGAGAAGTCCGACATGGAATTTGACGTCACATTACGTGACGTCTATAGGTACATCTGCCATAGAAAACAGCGTTTTCGCGAGAGGGACAGATATATTTGTTTAAAATAATTATATCTCGTTTGTTTTTCGAGCAATTTTGATTCTATTTCTACTGTTAGTAATATATTTTTGTATATTTTTAGATAAAGTGTTTAAATAATAAATATATTTTTTATGCATATTCCCTATTCAGATTTTATTTTGTTACAAAATGATGCTTTCACAATTCTTTCTGTTTTTGTGAAGTCGTTAAAATCGTACACATCCATAGTTGTAGATCTGATCATCAAAACTGTATTATTTACGGGAAAAACTGACTAAAACTAAGTATGACTATTTTTGAAAAACAATTTTTTTAGGACCATTTAAGAACGAGTCACCGTGGCCCCGGTACGCATAGCTCATTAGGAGGAACACGGATGTATTTTAGCCTCATTTGATGATTTCCCATTCTTAAAGGATAAGGAGCATACATGTGTCAAGTTTTGTTACCGAAAGATTCGTATTCTTTCGGTTTTCCTTCCATCGAGATTTTGCATCCAGCAGTGAAAACAAACACTCGTAATGATGATTGTTTCATGTATGGCTGGGTTCAATTATACAGCCGAGGAGCACATAAACATAATAGCCACGTCGTTAAACGTGTTTTGGGGAAAGTTAAGAAAACGAATTATGACAACTTGTATTATTTACATCGGCTAGTCTATAAATACTAAGTTTCTAGTACATTGCCCCAAGGAATAAGATTCTTCCATACAAACGTTAGCACCCCCTAAATCGTCTTTTGTGGGTAGTGGTAAAAATCGAATAATGTAGATATTTTGCAATTACTTTCTCCAGTATTCGTACCAAGTCTCAAGATATTGGCACAAAAAAAAAGACTTTTCACACAAACTTTAATCCTCTATTTCACTCCCTTAGGCGACGAATTCCTAAAATCCTTTCTCAGCGGTTGCCTACATGATAAGGAGTATGTCATCTAAATTTCAAGTCCATACGACCAGCGTTTTACGCTGTGCATTGATACATCGGTCTGGACAAAGCATTTTTAGAGAAGATTCTGTATGTATTAAAGGCAAACCTAACTCACTAACTTATATACCTACTAACGCACAGCCGAAACAGGCATGTAGCTTCCTAGAGGATTTCAAGAAATTCCTACGGGAACGTGATAAAACGGGATATGCGCGTACGAAGTCGCGTTAAAGTTAGTAGGCAATAAATATAATTTAACAGCTGTTTCAAAATATGTTGTATTACAAATTACAATTACATCCATCGACATCGATTATAAAACGAGGGTGACCGCCACTGACGTAAATATTACTATACCTATGCATCAGTGCAGTATGTTCTCTCATTGTGTGGCCGCGAGGTGTGAGCGATACGTAATAGGTATTATTGGAAAGAAAATACGGCACGCGCTCCCCTCGGCTGGGCACTATTTGTGCAGGATCTGCAGGGTACGTGACATGACACGCATCTACGTGCGAGGTACTCATGCGGCTTGTACTTCTATCGTTAAACTTCTACAATAACAAAAAACGGCCGATTTTCCTATTACTTAAATAAATCTCTTTTTCTTCCTACAAATGTCGAGAATATTCTATCTCGCAAGTTTATTCAATGAACACCACATTTCCACATTTATGAGTAGTCGTAATGGTTAATTAAAACAGTCTCCAAAGCCGAGAATTTCCGATGTATTCCGCACCTAGTAACCACCACAATAAAAGAGCAGGATAGCATTTTATTTTGTACCAAATTACAAACTTGCCCTTATAAACATCGAGGGCAATTGAACGGTACTGAAATAATGATGCAATTTTTAGATTGACATTTTCCATCTTCGCCCTCTTCTAAATCGGGTTGGGATCTTAAAAGTACCAATTACGGCCGCACTTATTTATTGTACGTTTTTTTTCCTTTGCCCTGCATTTTGCCCCATCATCTGCTTTTTTACGTTTTAGAGAAAACTTAAACCTTCAACTGTGTTTTTGTTGTGCCGTAACGACTACTTGCATGTAGACTTTGAATATTATGTTGTCGAAACTAGATTTCATCATCACCAAACAATATTTTGATGGAGTTCCTAGGTTTGTTTAGTATTATGATGAAATGATCTTTCCTCACGTTTAACGTGACACAATCTCATTTCGGTAGCAGAGAATTCTTCATTATAAAACATAAGCTTTGTCATAACGGGTGAAGCTTGTTTATTTTACGAGACGACCATAATTTCCCATCACCGTCAGCTTTTTTTGATGAATTTGTCAGTTCATTAATTTTGCCAAACTGTGATGATGATCTTATTAAATATTTTGACATCTAACAAGGTAGGTACGAACATTTTTGTTTAACAAATAAAAATAATGAAGCTTTTAATTAACTTCCTTGATCATAAATCAAGAGAAATGTTTGCGCACAGCAATCCGAAATTCGCTCTGTATAATGCCAGCAAAGTTTATTTTAATTGAAACTCTTAACAATCTGTGGTTTCTAATCATTCTTTGGCGACGAAAATTGTAAATATTTGATTTTATTATTCGTCGGCTATTGCCGTCTTCACAAAAGGCAGGTGAGGTCGTTCGGAAAATGAGATACATTTTTACGGCAGCTACGAATTTTTCAGGTTCGTTCTATAAATAGATTCACGCCAAAACGAGAGCGTATTTTATGATAACATCATTCATATTTCACTCATTCAGTGTATCAATATTTTCTTAAACATGATCTTCAGATGGAAAATACGCGATAATTTAGTTACAGCGACCTAGACATCGTAAATCACATTCAAGAAGTTCTCTTTTTAGGACTTTTATGACGATTTTACAACCTTATCGTCGTGTACATCGATCGGTGATTGAAATACACTAACCAGTGGGAAGAAAACGTGTACCTAGACTCAAATCATGAAAACGCGAATCTAGATCCTCATTGTAATAAGGCTTTTATTGATTGCGTCAGTTTTGTTACGTAACTTGCGTGCTGCTTGGAAGTAAGACGACGCTTTCAGGTGTACATTTATATTCCTACATTACTGAGTATTCAACAAGATTTTCCTTATTCAGGAAAGCAGGCATCATGGTAATCTGTAGTGTAGGTCAATATCGGTGGAGGTTGTATAGTTTGACGGATTTCGTAAGGAACCGGCGGATCGTTCTGCGTCTGGTATGCTTTGTGATTGTGATCACCTCACTATTACACGCCCACATCTTCCATTGAAGCTATTAATTGGCTGTCGGAATGCAAATAGTTCTTCAAATATGAAAGCTCATTGAAATACAAAGAAAAGATTCTCGAACACGAAGAGATAATTATGTTTGTTCAATAGCCTTTGTGCGCCAATATCTACGATACGTCGAATCGATATAACAGTTACTCTTCAGTATTATATTTTCTCAGCTGTCTTTAAGACACTAGATTTCTTTAAAAAAGTAGATCCGTGGACTTTGACCTCCACTTATAACGTAACATCTTCTTTCGCAAAAAGCAACGTCCATTTGTTTTAATATTCTGATTAGTTTTATAATGAAGTGCTCTTCGTGTACAAAGAAATGCTGTAGAAATTCAAATTTTAATACCTCTACAGTCTACAGTGGAGATTATGTACTTCAGCGTTATAGGTCAGCGATTAAAATGAACTCAACTTGAAACTGTTACATAAAAGGTCAGCACATCTGGCTTTCATTATACCTACAGTAGATATGTTTGCAAAATAAAAGCTATAGACCTCGAAAAGGCTTGTGTCGAATCGAAACTGAGCGCTTCTTACGCCCCAAGCTAGAGGCTAGAAACGTGCAAATCACATACAGGTACTGTCCTAACTACACCGGGTAAAATCGTCAGGAACTATGGTCTGACTCAACATTATAGGACGCCAATAGATCGACTTTGACCGGTTTCGAGAGAATTATTTTACACCATTTAGTTGCACTGCACCATTAAGTTTTCTTAACATAATAATAAGGTTTTTGATGCAAAACTCAACTGGAAAGGGGTTAAAAAGAAAAATCTATTTTTAATCCAAACGTAAAGGCTGTCCATGTAATATTACGAAGTACGTCGCCTACACAACTTTCCCCGCTTCGACTGGCTGCGTAGGCGTTTCTTGGAAATGAGTTTTAAAAATAAATTTGAATTGAATGAAAATCCCAATATACATAATATTACTCCTACTTAATTAGGCACTCATTTAATAATTTGTATTAGGTTCTATAAATTCCTCGAATGAGCTCGTACCGTGTCGTACTCAAACACGGTACGAGAGCTTTGAGAAATTCAACCCTGCCTGTGAGACGACGAGTATGCATATACGGATGTTAGTAATTTGCATTCCGGGGAGCTTTTACAATGGTTTATATGCGTTTTTATCATAACTTAGATTATAATTAATCCTACTTCGTACCATATTTTATAAGTAAAAAAATTACTCCTTGCCTATGATATTTCGAGCCAGTTTCAGTTCTTATCGGAAAGATTTTCTATGTAACATTGTGTAAGTCGCTTGGCATCTTGGCTGTGTCGTTTGCCAGTTGTTTCGCTTCCGCAATAAAGCACAAGTACAATAGACGCTGCAATATAGTAGATAACAAGTAGTGAGCCTTTATGACTTGTGCAATAACCGCCGCCATCCTATTGCTAATCAAATAAACATTTTTCGTATATTTTCGCACAAGCAATGCTCCGCAATTAATTGGAAGATACTGAAAACTGTAAAGTAAAATAGACTTAGGGACGAAACTAATTCACCCATTCTTAAAGCATCAAAATTTCGTTAGAAAATGAATGAACACTTCATTGATTAGCACTTCAATTCCTTCGGCTGATATTAATTTTACAACCCTCAATATGTTTTTGTTATTTCCCGTACAAAGAGCGATTGTAATTGCTAACTTTAATTATTTTCAATATTGATTCCCCAACTCGCCATTTGTCGTGCGACTCGAGCGAGCACAATAGGCAGATAAACAAAAGACGCAAGTCACGGTCACCCCCTGGCCTGACCGTAGTTCGTCGGCTATGGACTCCATTAGCTACGGCTCTCGAAAAATATTAGCTACCAATCTAATTTATTAATAGAAAGTCTACGAACAAAATGAGTTATTTAATCACAAATACGTGTGAATGAATCCAGTACAAATGATTTATGAGAGTTAATATCACAACATTTAACAAGGCGCGATATTATAAATGGGCAATTAATTAGTGCGGTTGTTAAACCAATTAATTGGCCTGATATCACTCAAACTATTTATATCCTACAACCGTTTTCATTAATTCAAAGAGCCATATTGTGACAAACATCAACGCGAATTAAACCGCGCATGCATTACTCGACCTGTCACTTCATTAATTAAATGTCCATCGATCACCATACTATTATGTCCGCCGATTATTAAGTTTAAATAGGAAGGAGGAAGTCGTTTCGTAAATAACTCCTTTCTATAATTTTGTCACTGTAGACACTGTAGATATCTCTTGAATTATTACTGCAATTCATTTGAATTATAAGGATCCCATTTGGCACCAAAAGGCGGGGCAGTCGAAGCTGCGGTCTGTAGCTCTCATTTCAGCAGTAATATTGCATTGGTGAAATCTAAAACGAGAGCCGTAAAATATCGTGCCTTCATACTGCTTCACTACATATTATAAAACAAAGTCCTCTGCCGCGTGAGTCTGTCTCTTCGCGATAAACTCAAAAACTTCTGCACCAATTTTCACGCTGTTTTCAGCAATGGATAGAGTGGTTTTCGAGGAAGGATTTAGTATATAATTTGCTAAGCGAGCGAAGCCGCGGGCATCAGCTAGTTTAATTGTAATATTGCATTGCTATAAGTCTATAACCTAGTGATGACGGTTTCCAAATAGTAGGCGTGAAAAAAACCGCGAAATCCGGTGTTGTATTACGCGTCGCTAATGAAAATCAGCTAAAAAAATTGGAATCGGTAGAAGCAATCAAGGCCGCGTGTTTACGTCTAGAAAAACCAAAAGGTAGACGCCCTCGAGTGTTGGTTAAGGATGTACCATCTTCAATGGAAGATGGCTCTTTTTTGATTGCATTATATCGTCAAAATATCAAAGATGAGCTTCAAATAAAAGAGGATGACTTTATAAAATCTACAAAAATTATCCGTAGGCGCACGTTAGATAACGGTCGTAAATGGATCGGAATTGAAATAGAGCCTGCCGTACGTAAGCACTTAGTGTCTACAAAGGATAAATTATTTATTGATTGGGCTACCTGCCGTTTTATTGATGATGTCGAAGTGGTTCGTTGTTTAAATTGTCAACAGTTTGGTCACGTTAAAAAACACTGCGTTAATAAAGAACCTACCTGTGCTAATTGTTCAGAGGCACATGAAACTAAAGATTGCCCGCACAATGACGACTTAAATTTTAAACCAACTTGTGTGGCGTGTAAACGCTTTAAAAAACCGTGTGATCATCGCTGCGGATCTCAAGAGTGTACTACCTACAAACTCAAACTCGAACAATTAATCCTAAACACTAATTATTAATAATGGATAGTTTAACCATAGGACAATTAAACCTTCATAACGATAGGGTGGCGACATCTGAGCTGGATAAATTGATTGTGGATTATAATCTAGATATAGTACTTGTTCAGGAACAGTATCAAAACGCGCGCTTGGGTCACAAGATGGTCCAGCTGAACAGCAAGTCACGTGCCGGAATTTATGTTGAGCGTTCTTCGAGCTTTACTGTAACAGCTATACGTAATCTCATGACGCCCCATTGCGCCGTGGCGGAAGTGTCATCGCCTACCTTTAAGGTTTACGTTGTGAGCTGCTACTTTCAGTATTCTGACCCTGTCACTCCTCATATACATAATCTCCGTCACGTCTTGCGGTCGCTCGCGGGCTGCAAGGTTATAGTTGGTGCTGACGTAAATGCATCTTCTTCCCTGTGGTATGGCAAAGTTCGGGCCACTGATTCCGAACGACGTTGTGCTGTTGAGGATTTTATTGCTGAGATGAACTTATCAATCCATAACACCCCAGACGCACCACCTACTTTTTGTAGCCAAATGGGCGAATCTTGTATTGACGTCACACTTTCTAGTGCAGACGTACGCTTGGATAGGTGGCGTGTTCTTCCTGACGCGTCTTGTAGTGATCATCGCCTGATCGTGTACGATTTTGTTCCTATTCTTACTCAAGGTTCTTCACACTTAATTGGAAATTTTAGATATAAGAGTAAAGGCGCGAATTGGGAATTCTTTAGCTCACTTTTTGCTTGTCATGCCAAAGACTTCACTCGCGATGGACTGTCAGCTGAGGAAAGTGCTGAGATAATGTCAGACACTTTCACTTACTGTGCTGACATTGCTATTGGTCGTGCATCTGTGACCAATATTCGTAGATGTGATTGGTGGAGTGACTACCTTGCTGAACAACGTAAGAGCTATCGCAGAGCGCGTAGACAGCTTAATAAGCTTAAAAAACGTAATGTTACCGGAGACGTTTTTAATCTTGCCATAAGTACTTTTAGAGTTGCCAAGTCGCGTTACAGAGCATCGGTTGAAAAATCTAAGGGTAATTTACTCCGGAAAATTGTTGATAAACTTGATAAGGAGGGTCCGTGGTCTCCTTTGTATCACGAGTTTAAGGCTAATAGATCGGTCGACCTTGCATACGTTCAGAACATTAAAGTAAATAATACACATACCACCGGCATTGAAGAAACAACTGATGTTCTGCTTGATTCTCTTATACCAGATGATTCATCAGTAAATGAAAATGAATACCATCAGCAGATCAGGGCGTGGGCCGCGGTACCTACCACCTGAATCACCAGAGTCAGACCTTCCGTCCACTGACGAATTCATAAACGTTGTCAAGAGACTACCTCTCAACAAATCATCCGGTGAAGATAAAATATCTAATAGAATGATTATAGAAGCGTGTAAAACGTCGAGCGATGCGATTTTATCAGTATATAGCCGATGCATTGCGGAAGGTATTTTTCCTCGAATATGGCGACAAGGCTTTATACGCATTATTCCAAAGAGTGGCGACAAGCCCTCGGACGACCCTAAGTCATACCGGCCCATAACACTACTCCCATCTTTGGGAAAACTTTTAGAGCGACTGATTGTTCCGCGCTTGTTACCGAACGGACCTAAATTTCATAAAAATCAATACGGTTTTACTATTGGAAAATCCACTGTAGATGCGGCTCTATCTGTCCGTAAAATTGTCAACTCATCGGAACATAAATACGTGGTTGGAATCTTTCTCGACATTTCTGGCGCTTTTGATAACGCATGGTGGCCGATGTTACTACTTAAAATGAAAACCCGTGGTTGCTACAAAAACATCTATAATCTGATTTGTTCGTACTTTCTAAATGGCTCCGCGAAACTCAAACTTGGACATCATTCCATTACTAAGTCTCTAACCATGGGATGTCCTCAGGGCTCAGTTATCGGTCCATATATATGGAATTTTGGCTACGATGATTTCCTCGCGCTTCCGCTACCGTACGGCTGTTCATTAACCGGTTACGCGGACGATGGCTTGCTGCTCATTCAGGCAAGTACTCGGGCTGGACTCGAGAACTTGGCTGACACATGCCTACGTTTAATATCTCAGTGGGGCGATCGAAACCGTCCATATATAAAACCTATCAACTTCTTTTAAAAGGAAACCTTAAATCCTGGCCTAGTATAAAATTTAATAACGTACCCGTTAAAAGGAAAGAATCCGTGTGCTACCTCGGTATGCTACTAGAAAGAAACTTTTCATTTATTGATCATATAAAAACAGTAGGAGAAAAAGCAAAAAAGAACTTCTACGCCTTGACGAGAATATCAAAGGCTACTTGGGGTCTATCATTTCAAACCCTAAAAACTATATATGGGGCTACTTACTTGGGTTGTATGTGCTACGGGGCACCTGTCTGGGCCGATAGGGCCACCATAGGGGCGGTACGACGTAAATTACTTCAAAACCAGCGTTTGGCTTTGATATTCTTATGCAAGGCGTATAGGACGGTTAGTACTGAAGCCTTACCGGTGCTGGCGGGTGTTCTCCCAGTCGATCTTGAGGTGCAGCGGCGTGCTGCAATGTACTTCTACGCTAGAAAGATCACGGACCCAGAGTTTTTACCGCAACGCGACCGTGCTAAGATCTCTAGATTATTAAAACCCCAGACTGACGTCTGGGAGGCACTTTTATGCGAATGGCAATGTAGGTGGGAAGATTCCATCAAGGGTCGACACCTCCACCAGTTTTTTCCATCCGTTCGTGAGCGGCTGGAGAAGACATGGCTGGAGGTGGATCACTGTGTTGCCCAATTTCTCACAGGTCATGGCAACTTTAAGAGTAAATTATTTTCCTTTAGGCTTGTGGCCTCACCTTTATGTCAATGCTCTACAGCTGACCTTGAATACGAACAATCCGCACATCACATCTTGTGGGAGTGTATTCTTTGGCAGACTGAACGTAATGTTATGTTAGATAGTATTCAGGTCAAATCTGGAGTAGTTTACTATACGGACCTTGTAGAAACCAGAACAAATTTCCGTGCGTTCAGGCGATTTTGCCATACCTATTACTGGAATCAAAAGTAGCTCACAATTTAGGACCCATTAGTTTAAATGTTAATATATAATCCGTGGTGCTTGGCAACTGGGCCTAACCCAGTTGTATATGTCCCTTGGTGCCTATTGGCCTAGCTCTAATCTGTCTCCTGCTTGATATGGAGGGAAGTGGAAATTATATTTATTTTTCCTACTCCTCCGCTGTACTCTTCTGATTAATTTCGTTGCGGGATCCAAGACAGTTGAATCGTTTCTCCGGGACTCGTCGGGTTTCATTAACTCGGCGTTTTTCTGGTGGTCGCCACTGTTGATTCTGGCTTTCAGGAGTTGCAGTGGTTGGGAATGTGTGGCGGGCTTGTCCCATTAAAAAAAAAAAAAGTCTATTACCATCGCTGAATGGTCGTTGTCCGTTGTCGCTTAGAACTCCGCAACTCATCGCAACTCATTAGATAATTATGTTCAAAAGGCATAACGATTGCCCACGGCTGTAACTTTATCTATTTGAAGGCGATATCCAGTCGTTCATTCCCATATTTCAGGCTTTGTTGCTTTACACAAGCCCAAAAACCGTGTTTAAAAATCTGAAATGAATGTCGATTCCTGTAAACACATTATTCTCTAGTTGAATTGAGTTCTACTGGAAATATCACGCTTTCATGACTTATTGAATGGTACAGTTCTCAGATCGTATTTCGTTATCTTACAGTACTTTTAGTCAACAGTACTAGATAGTACGTTTGCATTTACAATAGAAACAATGTCATAGTCCTAACAAAAGAGTAGATATTTAACTATATTAATATGGAAATATACATCCCAACAAGCGTTGAGGTATGGTCCTTTTGGGTTCCCAAATAGATTTCACGATCCACGTCATCCACGAAATTATAGAATAGGTAATGATTTTCCTTACGCAACTATATCTTAGGAACAATTCGTCTTTCGCGAATTCGGTGCGACAACCGTTTCGATTTTATTAAAATCCGTTCACTAGTTAAAAGTTATAATGATATTTGAAACTGAAAACGACGCCGTTAAGGGATTTTATTGAAATTGTTAAAAACTGGACTTTATTTTGAATTCTTTATTTAATGGCAGTCTTTTTCAATTACTGTGGAGGGTTTATTATTTTTTTATAGCTAAAGATAAACTGAGCTCAAAAGTTTAATGCCTATTTTTTGTGTGTTCCTTTCAAACAAATTGTTTTAAGTGGTTTCGACCTATTTGCTTTTCTTTTCAGCAGTTTCCTTTTCAAATTTCAGCATTTTAACTATCTATGCATCATTATTGATTGACTAGCTTTCGCCCGCGACTTCATAAATGATAAGTATTCAACAACAACAATAATATCAGCTTTCAACGACCAGTAGTTTCGGCTGTGCGTTGATATATATAAGTCAGTGAGTCAGGTTTGCAACATAGGTACAGCGTTCTTGTGCCCGCGTTCGTTGTAATTCGCTACTGTTATTTAGAGGCCTTAGTGTGAGTTTTTTCGACTCACGTTCGAACGCGTTCGATTGCGAGCGCGTTAGAATTTAGTATGGGAAATAAGGTTCTACGAGTGACCACCAGGTGGCACTATAACTAATTTCCCATACTAAATTCTAACGCGCTCGCAATCGAACGCGTTCGAACGTGAGTCGAAAAAACTCACACTAAGGCCTCAGGTCGGTACTTAGTGACCACACTGCAAAATACGTTGCAGGTGGGTGTTCCCGACAATACATTATCTACAGGTACTAAATATCAGGCTGCGGCAGTGACCGCCCTTAATGATACTTAATATAACATTATCGAGTTAGTTTCTCTTGCGCAAGCTGCCGCCTGTATCAAGTGCCTATTAACGGCAAATTATAACCAAGTTTTATTATATCAACCCTTCAGCATAAATTTAACGTTTTTATAAAGAAAACAACGTAGAGCTTTTTGTTAAAATTTTCTACCCACTTAAGTTTCGGCTTACGGAAAATCATGAATATTAAAAAGTTACTGCAAAATAAAATAAGTATGCGTATAATTACTTATAACGTGCACGTTTTATTATGGCGTAAAATATTACATTCCCATATTAACAGAAACATTATAATGGTTACTAAATTATGAAAGGAAATTCATCAAATCGATATAATCAATCAACTTCTAAAAAGCCTTGGTTCACAATATCCGTTGTCCATCAGTCATCATTATCATTTAACTATTGATATATAAACCTGAGTTTATTGTACTTTTTCGATATTTTCATCGCACAGTATAAGCTTCTATTGTTGAGGGCCGAAGAGCACTTACCATTTGCAATTACTACTAATAACGGACCTCATCAACGAGTAAATTGTTTTATTCTAAGTTGTAGAGAAATCCTAAGGGGCTCTTGCGATCCGCATAAAGTATTCGAAGACAGAAGAATGCTTGTGCTTATTCAGCACCCCCTTACTCCGTAATGAATGAAATGCTCACAATAACGGCCGATTCGTCTTGTTTGAACGGCAGCCTTTTCGGTTTCACTTTGTGACACGACACGAGTTCCTACTTTGGCAACATCCCGCGTTGTCCCTCGGAAAACACAAAGCAACATGCTGCTTTGTTAAAAGGAGCCTTTCCGGGGTTTAAGGTTCTGATTGAAAAAAACTTTTCGGTGAAATAAATCGCAGTACTTTTGTGTCCAAAAATTGTTGATAGCGTGCGTACCGCGGTATTCCGCTGACGTCAAAAGGCAACGTACCGTCGCGTTACGTAAACAGCTGTTTGCGCACCCTCCGCGGAGACGCCGCTGATGTCACTGCGCTTCATTGCACAACCAGACGCTAATTTATTTACCGACGCATCAGGAAGCACACGCTCAACCCTCGTCCTGATATTTTAGTGTTAGTGGGCCCGCTGTCCAGTAGACCGTAACGCTCCTGGTAAACGGTAAATTGCAGAATATCCATAAATCTTGTACGCTTGCTGGAGCGTATCATTTATATATCTAAAGCCTGTAAAAGTTTCAGCTTCGCGGCTTATCCTGCATTACAGCCTGTTGCCGCCTTGCGCCCCTTTCGCCACGATATTAATTAATATTTAGCACTCGTTATTTTTACAACTGGCATTTTGGTGTTCGGGAAATAGGTTTTGTAGAAAGTAATCGATCAATATTACAAATTGAACAAATAACTCGACTGATTCGGTCGTTCGGGTCGGGGTAGGTCAAATTTAAATAAAATTTAACAAACATAAAGCTTAGTATGAAGCCTTAACTAGATTCGATCCAAGTTCACCAACATGGAGGGGGGACACGTTCATTCTTACAAATTTTCCTTGTCATCTAGTAGGTGTTCGTTGAACACAGATTATCCCGTTACCATTCTGAGCTCCATCTAAATACGCATATAGACGTTTGTGAAGTTTTTGTTATTTTAATACCATTTAAAATTAGATTATTATCCAGTTTAATTTAAGACAAAATCCCAGCAAGGTTCTTTGAAGCAGATGAAAAATACATGAACTTTGTGAATCCGGGAACAAGATAAGTGATTCAATCAGACCCTGGCCCAGAAAGAGTGGCAACAATATGAACGAAAACATTTTGGCACCATCACTCTTCAATTTCGCAAACAGGAGTTCGTCGTCTCCGAACTTTTTAGGTCCGCTAATTTCAACGTTTCCGGTGCAAGAAAGTGATTCCGTACAGGAAATTGAATAATGCTAAATGTGAAATTACGAAGATACACATTTATACGTACATTGCTGCGGCTTTCTGTCGTGCATAAATGGATACAATTGATTTAAACAGTGAGTGAATAAAAAAATATGAAGCTAAAAATAATCGTTGAGTGGCGTTCTTCGACACCCACCGCTAGATTGTACGTGATTATAACCTCGTGTCGAAGCTTACGTCGCACCTGCAGCTGTAGGTAGAGCCATTATTCATTAGGGCCACGGCAAATAATACAACTAGCTGACTGGGCAAACGTAGTTATGGCAAAAAAATAGCCTTCGACCTATTCTCAGACCTACCGAATATACTTACACAAAAAAAACATGAAAATCGGTCAAGCCGTTTCGGAGGAGTTCGATAACAAACACCGTGACACGAGATTTTTAAATATATATTAGATGTACATACTCAAACTTACTTTATAAGTAGGTAACCAATTTTTCGAGAAACTCAAAATCTCTTCCAATCGAGTATAGAAACATATTTTTGGTAGTAAAACGCTGAAAAAGACGACAACCACTCCTTTCCAAGGCGCAGTGATTCAAAATGTTTACTTACCTTGGTAAAATTGGGAAGCCAAAAAGCTTGTCAAATCCTAAAACATTTCACTTTGACCATTTAAAAGTGACAGCGAAACGCCACGCTGTCACTGGTAAAGCGGCTTTCGAGGAGACTGCTAACTGTTTGGCCATAATATTGGCACAGAGAAATAAAAGTACACATTCCCAGCACGCTTGATTGAATAGACAGCTTTGAGACGGTAGTCAGTGTTGGCGACGAAACATGGCATATATTTCTTTCAGCGAACAGTTTCAATGAATATTTACTCTCGACTTGTTTTTCAGCCTGAAAATAGAAGGAAACCTTGTTTACTACGTTTAATAGACGAGAAGCGCAAGCGATAGCTACAGGAAATTCTGTTACTTGCACATTATTAGTGCATTACCTCTGGAACCGCAATCGACTTAGACGGTTCTAGTACTGTAATAAAATTTAATAATAATTTGGGCGTTTAATAACGTAGGTAGATTCTTTAAAAAAATAATTTCTACCAGAGCTTCGGCAAAGATCCGTACAATCGAGGTGAGTAACTTAATCTGTTGCTTAATTAGCATATTAATTATAAAAATAATAACAACTGGTAGAGCTTTTATCTTGGCAACCCTCTATTAAATTCTCTACTTAACTAACAGTGTATGACACTGTAATGAATGGTACTCGCTTATCATTAAATGTTCAGTACCATGAAGAAAGCTTCCTTGGAAAAAGAGCAACTCGCAAAAATAAATTCTTTCATTTAGTTGTTAGCTTATACAATCAGGGATCTCAGACAGTAGACTTTACTGTAGAGGTTTTTTTTTTCCTGATTAATGTGTTGTTGCAGAATAAGAAAAGCACTTGGAAGTTAGTAATTGTAATCGCTCGATTGATGCGTCTCAGCATCACTCTGAATACGTGAAGCTAATCTAGTTACAATATTATCATAACGTTCATATTACATCACCTCAGTTAATAGCTACGCTTTTAATCGCACGCATTTATAAGCACTTCGCTAACGAAGCTTCTTAAAATCCCAATGATTGTTTGAAATTATTACATATTGCAAGACTGCGACGCATCTATTTTAATGCCAGGAAACAAATGAAGTGCCGTAACGTGACTTAATTTTGCTATTAGAAGAAAAATTTCGACAACAATCAATGACCTACAATTACTTACGGCTTCTTTCTGAACTTAAAAACAGTGGTACGATTTACTGAAAAAGAAAATCCAGCCATTTCCGATTCGGAATCACGCAGGGTTCCGTACCATTAACCGAAAAAAAAACACGTTTCTTATATGGAATTCCCGTTAATATGTTAGTTGAATTTAATTTAATTTTTAGGATGTGTTGTTATAGCGGCAATAGAAATACACACTCTGTGTAAAATTCAACTGTTTACCTATTACGGTTTTTGAGATACAGCCCGCTGACAGACAAACGGAAGGACAGACTGCGAAAACTTAGTAATAGGGTTCCGTTGGTTACCCTTCGGGTACGGAACCCTAAAAAGAACTCCAATATTGGTAGTAGTAGGAAGGCATCACATAACTTTGTAGCTCCGAGCCGTATCAAAAATTAAAGGGCTTTAAGACAAGAACTTCTGTTATGTATAAATTATTACCCCCTTGCGAAATGAGCAAAGAGCGAAGAGACGAAGTTAATGATAAAAGAGAAAAAAATAATTTTTGTTAAGGCTTCAAGGACACCTAAACATACGGGATTCGAATAAAAATACGGGATTAGATCGAAGGCAACAAGAAACGCCGAAAGTTTCATCCGATGACTTACCGTTAAGCGTTAGATATGTGTCTGTCCTTTGAGCAAAAACTATTCCCAAATCCCCTAGGGTAGTCAATTGTGAATTGTAGTAATGAGTCAAATAAGTGGCAAAAGGATGTGATTAAACATTTGTAGCAAGTTAACAAACGCTTTTCACAGTCTGGCAAGGTGTCAAATCTGCGAACTACGGTACGTTCATACTACGCCAGCTTTACATTGCTCTCATTCTCGTAATAAAACTGTTATAACCACGTCACTGGTAATCTAGCCTGGAATATTATCATTTTTTTATTGAAATAACTCTTTACCGGTAAACTTGCTGCTCTTCGCGTTTTGTAGGTACAAAAGCTCAGTTACGTAACAATTACCTAACAATAGGAGCATTTACCTCGTCGTTAAATGACTCGAAAAACTAACTTTGTGTCCATACACCACACAAATTTCTCGTATTTAGGAAGTAATGGGCAGAAATCAGTAAAAGCCACATTTTCCATTCGAGTTTCAATTTCATTCGGAATCCCGACGAGGAATTACGTAACTGTTTCCTTTGCCGACCTCGGCCTCGCCGCCACTACGACCTGCTACTCCTTGGTCACATGTTTTTTTTATATAGCTGCTTTTATACGAAGCAGTAATAGTGCAAAGAGAACAAAACCTCGTCGTCAGTGATGCGCGCACAATTTTATTTCAGAGGAAGTTCGCCGGAAAAGTCTGTAAGGAAATGAAAGGTGTCAACCTTCACCAGTGTTAAGGATTAGTATTATATGTATATAGGGACAAACCTTTTATAATTTATAAATTGTGTAGAAAGGAGAGATACAAAGGTACGGATTTGAAGAAACATTCACAAAAGTCACGGGTGTACCTAAATGAATCGTGTAACGCACTGTTAACTCCTTGTTTTTAAATTGCGAATCAACGTGCTTACAAGTAACCAATATTTCATTTTGAGTCATCTGCCTAGCCTTTTTCCCAACTATATTGGGGTCGGCTTCCAGTCAAACCGGTTTCAGCTGAATATTAGTTTTTACGTGGACCTGCTGCCTACCAGACCTCCACAACCCATTAACTGGGTAACACGGTACTCCTTGGCAAGACTGGTGTCAGATTTACTGGCTTCTGACTATCCGTAACGACTGCCAAAGATCTCCAAATGACAGCCGGGACCAAGAGGCACGGAGGAAACTCGGTATGTTAAGATGGTCACCCATCCACAGACCAACCTCGGCAAGCGTTGCTTAACCTTGAAGATCGACCTGTGCGGCTGTTATAATTTAGCCACAAGCTATATATTTTATTTTGAGTAATAGGCACTATTTGGCCATTCTATTAATATCGTACGTAAAGGTTAAAAAACTCCCATAAAGCCTGAGGAGTTTCAAAGTGGATATCATACGCGCATAATGTAATGAAACATTTTATGTTGATCAGGTTATTACATGCAAAGTCCAGTGAATCAAGTAATTACTGATAGCAGCCGCGTATATACATATAGATGTAAATCCGCCTCTTGCGTGCCTTTGTAGCCAGATAGCGGCCGGTGTCGACCGGAGTAATCAAGCTGACACACCGGTTGATTGCTTGCATTGTGCCATTGACTAGAGATAGCCATGATACCCCTTTCCTCTCTTCACAAATTTGTTCTACTATCCGAAATTAATGATGGCCTTAGTTGTTACTTATTGGTTTTTAAGAAACATTCACATATTGGCCTGAAACACAGGTTTGAATAAACTTAGATCAGGCAGTTCGCTACATATTATTATAATAATTCCTAGTTGAATATCTTGTACCTGTAATTAATATAATTTACTTTCCGTGGCTTTCCATACACACCTTATTGTAAAAGTTTTGTATTTTTTTATTCGTAATTGAGGGCTCGTGCATCTCCATGGGACCTGGAGGCGATAGTCCTCGCGCGCCTGCATGAATGGCGCGCGGAGGCACTACGCCGGGGGGAAACTCCGCTGCCGCGGCAAATTGTCGCCCAGCGAACAGACTTCCGGCGCGATCTCATGGCGACATGGAGACGGCGACTATCGCAACCCAGTGCAGGGCACGCCACGATAGTGGCGATAAGTCCCCTCTTTGTGGAGTGGCTTGAGAGGCGCCACGGCGTCCTCACCTTCCTTCCGCCTGACGCAGGTCCTCACCGGACACGGATGTTTCGGGAGGTACCTGCACCGAATCGGGTGGGAGGAAACGCCCGGGTGTCACCACTGCGGGGATCGACCAGAGGACACGGTGGAACACACTGTGCAGGTGTGCCCCGCTTGGGCGGAGCACCGTCGTGTCCTCAAAGCGGCGATCGGCGGCGACCTCTCGCGGCCGGCCCTGGTCCAATCCAACGTCTGGAGCGAGACGGAATGGGACGCCGTCACCTCCTGCGTAGCAGTCATGCTAGCGAAGGAGGTGGCGAAATGGCAGAGGGAGAGAACCTCTCGTCCCGGCCATCTAGTGACCTCCGGCCACCGTGGGCGCGGGCCTGTGGACGGTGGACGGTGAACTATGGGTAGCTCGCCGTCCGTCCGTCTTAAGACGACAGGCCGTGTCGACGGCGCGTTCGTGTTCCACGCGCGCCTCAAAGAGAGTCAGCATATAGAGGGGCCCGAAAGAGCCGACGCCTGCCGGAGTTTCGGGACTATTCGAAAGAGATACCGCGGTTCCGGAACACAGAGGGTAATGAAGGAACATGGATGGGTTTTAGTCAGTAAAAGTCTGACATTCCCTCCCGCTCCGCTTTGATGATTTCACATCCCTACAAAAAAAAGGGCTCGTGCATCTGAGTTAGCAACTAACAGTTGGACGGGGATTTGTTCGTAAGCGAAGTCACGAGACATGCTGTCCCAGTTTGATATGTTTATATCCAAACAATGGACTGTTACACTGAACCTGATTAAGTTTTTTTGGTGTTTAGTGATTCCTGTCCCAAAAGCACAAATTTATACAAGTTTTACTAAAAGCTCTTTGTATGGTATGTCATACACGGGAAGTCTGTGGGCTAACTTTGCCAAAAGATCGCTGGAAGTCCTGGGCATCCTGTATATTAATGTTTTCAGAATGCTGTTGGGACGGCCCTGTTTTTTTTGTAGTTTGCGCAGCATTAAACGGACGACTTTTATGCTGTCATTCAAATAAAAATCTCGTCCTTTAGTAACACGAATCTTGCGGGACAGTGACAACAGTATTCTGAGGACAGCGACGTAGAACATCTACTCTCCTATTTTGAGACGATTTGTGGGGGTCATGAACGCTTTTATATATTTATAGTCACTTATTTGCCTATATAACAGATTTACTAAAATTAATAATAAGAAATTTACTACATAGTGGATCTTACGTTGTCCGAAATAAAGAATTTATTTATAAAATATATTCGAGTAACTAATACTGCTTAAAGATACGTATCTGAAATCAATAAAATCCAAGCTGACGCATTTCGTTTGAATCCTGATGACGTAGCCTGATTTAAACATACCCTATACAGATAAATCCCGAGATAACAAGGAAGATTAACGTAGTCTCTGAAAGCTAGCTTTAGTTATTTTTCCAGAAAAATTGTATATCCTGGGATAAACAATGTTTCTTAAGCAAAAATAACTCGCGTTGTTTTCTTTACGGGAAATTGTGTACGCGTTTTGAATAATCTTTGTGTACTTACTTACATGATGTTACACAGATTTGTCGGTATTTATAAGGAAGGGACACACGTTATGATCGGCGGCTAGGGTGATATTGAAACGAGAGGTTTTCTGGGACACCCGCGCCTCTTGCTGTGAATGAGATCTTTTCACTCATTCACGTTTTCAAACACATTCTGAAAAGAATAGTTGAAAGGACTCCCTGTTACAAGTTCATACGAGTTTTAAAACACGTTGAGAATACTGAATGCTCCTCCTTCGCTCGGTTTTTGGGTCACTACGCCGAATTGGTTTGTTACTGAAAATGGTTTTTATCGTTATTGAAGTACAGGTTTTTTTCTTTCCAGCTTTGTAGCTCTATATTGCTGTGTCGCTGCAGTTTATGAAGTATACCTTCTTTATGTTCGGTTCGGCCGTTCATAAAATTTTCCTCACTTGAGACTTTCTGGATTCCAACACAGATTACTAATATTATAAAGAGGAATATTTTTTGTTTGTTTGTTCGTTTTTGGTTCTTAAACTGATAAACCGATTTTAAAAAAGATTCGCCATTAGAAAGCTACTTTATTGACATAAAACAAAGGCTATATTTTATTATCGAAATAAAGATCCGTCCCTACAAAAAAATCTATAATGCAACCCAAACTAGCAAAATGTTGCCTAAAAAATACAACGCTTTTTTGCTCTTGGCGGGGGCACTGCTGTGCCCCCCCAATATTTGGCGTGCGTGCTGCCTACATACTTTTTTAAACCGCGCATCCCCATACAGTCCACTATAATTTTAAACCAGTCCTCTATCTAGGGAATCAGTTTCCAATTTTATTATCGGCACAAAAAATGGTGTTTAGGCGCAGCCAATAAGTAATTTACTCGTTTATCACGCATCCACGGGAGCTGGGCAGTAACGGAAAACGCGGGTGTAATACTAAAAATAGGAAAGGCACAACTCGCACACTATTGATATTTAAAACTCTTAAATAACTACATAGTTAGGGAGAAGGCGACAAAAAAGTATCTAATTTTAAGCTTCTTACTCTGCTCTCTGGTGCACTCGGAGGACATACTACAGGTATAAGCAGCCCATCCCAAATCGATCTTACTGTGTGAAGTTGGCACTCTTGTGATAGAAAATGTAGATACCATTGTGGAACATCAAACTTTTCAATACTTCATATGAGTACGGAGAAGCTTATGTGAAATGACAAAGTTCTATACCAGTTTCCCTACTTTTTGTTATAAGAAGAACATTGGTAGGAGTACAGTTGTATGTCAGGGCGAATACGACATGGGACCATCGCGTCAAATATGTACAGAGACATAACTACTTATTGTAGTTTTGTAATAAAACTCGTACGAAAGTTCGTGCATATTTAAATATATTCATACAACAGACCTATGGTTAGGAAAGCCAGATGTTAGGGTGACACAGTGTATACTGGTGTATACCTCATTATAATTCTTTTGTAACCGTGTTCCCATCGGCCATATGGTCAAATAAAATGTTTTACAAAAACAGGTCCCGACTCTTTGAAAACGTACTGAAATTCAGTGAATTAGGTGGCAATAATATAAAAAATACACCAATCTAGCAAACGGTCGCTTAGATTGCAAACACTGTAAAGCTGCTTTCAGACTACGTTATTATATAATAGCATAAATAGTATATAGCTCAAAGCACAATAATATCGCGCACCATACATTGTTATGGACACGTTCACACTGTACCTACTGCCGGTCGATTCTGTTGACATCTCACCGTGATCACTTAGGTGGAGTGAACGAGTCGTGAGCTGTCATTTTTATCTTATTTGTACCTATGGTTTGACAGCTCACTCGTCGTTCACTTCGTCATGTTTACAGAATCGCACTGCAGTACTATATATTATTGACAATGTATGGTGCGTTATTGTTGTGCTATGAGCTATATACTATTTATGCTATTATATTATAACGTAGTCTGAAAGCAGCTTTACAGTGTTTTTTTGCTATGATATATAGCATAGAGCTATATACTCTATGCTATATATTAAAGCGTTGTCTGAATTTCACGCGATATTTTACAATCTGAAGCTGAGATTGTAAAATATCGCGTGAAATTGTAAATATTTTTTTCTAAATAAGACACGGCTATATTGGAAACTAATGAATTTGGATGGCATAATTATACCAGCTGCTGTGCCCACTTCGTTGGGCGGTATTTCTCGACTTAATTTTATCGCTTACTAGCTGATGCTTGCGGCTTCGCCCGTTTTATTTTAAAATAAATAGCATCCTATGTTACTTCCAATACCTCCAAGAATATGTGTACAAAGTTTCATGATGATCGGTTTAGTAGTTTTCGCGTGAAAGCGTAACAAAGAAACTTACATTCATATATTTCATTAGTAGGGATACAAAACGATTTTTTCATAATATATCGTGAAATTATTATAATCTAATCAAGATTTATTACAATCTTACGGAGTCTGCCATTTTCCGGTGACATACCTATATATAAAAGCAGAAGCTGACTGACTGATCGATCAACACATTGTAGAACGCTGAAGCTGTTTGGCATGTAGTTTCCTTACACTCCGTAGGGGTGCACTAAGAGAGGATTCCCCGAAATTCCTACGGGAACGGGAAAAAAGGAATATGCGCGTACGAAGTCGCGGGCGAAAGCTAGTTATTATTATGCTTTCAGCCTGAAATTGAACTCACCGCCGCCCCATTGATGCCGTAATGCCTTAATTAAAATTGCAGCCAACATTATAAGCTCCCACCCAGTTTCAATAAGATTATGGCTTCTAAAATTTTTAATCTCATTTATATTGTAAAAATGAGTTTTCATGACACATTGTTTGTAACTAAAAATAGCAATATTAGAATCAGTCACTTACAAATGCTCATGAAACTCCAAATCGGCCATTCGATATATTACCTACGGTAAAGGATAAAACAGCTAAATGGGACTTTACGTCTTTACGATAAGGTGCGAATGAATGACATTTAAGGATACCTCTTTATAATACCACAGCAGCTTCTATCATACATCTGCTGAATACCAACTGCATTTGCATTTCTCATAATAATTACATAAATACCTGTTTGTAACAAAATATGCAGCAACAAGAATGTGGAACAAAGACCCCGGCGCAAATCTAATGAAAATACTTAAAATTGTAGAAACAATAACAGCGCGTGGATTTTTAATTAAAATTGAACGTAGAAACGTTTATAGTACTTTAACTATCTTTGTATCCGTGGAGGTAATTATTCAATCTGCAGGCAGTTAATTAAACGCGGTGACCTAAACTGGCCAGAATGCCATTATTATGTACCTAGTATGTGTGTGTGCGACCATACTGTGCACATAGTATCCGTTTACGTAATTTGATTGCATTGGTATCGGGAGCCTGTGCCCAGGCACAGGGACGCCCGACTTAATTTTAATGATAAATCGATATTTTCCGTTTTGCGCAACTCAATATTATGGTCAAATACCAAGCGGCGAGGTTTTTGGACCAATTTCTGAAGTTTTACTTTTGTAAGTTATCGATGAAATGAAATACTTGCAGGATATATTAATGAGCTTCGGTTTAAAAACAGCTTTTCCAGTAACGTTGCAAATTTTCTTCATCCCTTTTTCCGCATTCGCTCAATCATGGGATCATTACACAATACCATTACATTTAAAATATCTGTTAGTCAACAATCGCTTCGGCTAAAGTCTCACCAATTTGTACTACAGTTCCAAAACAACTTTATCAAACGATCATTATGAATTCAGTAGATTGCGAACTTTACTTAAGCCGTACCTTGTGCTACTTGTGATATGTAGGTACATATCGAAGATAGCGAGATCACGACACTCTTCCTAATAAAACGTGTCGCCGTAACGAAAAGGAATGGGACGTAAACTGTGTTACAAAATGGGCGAGCTCTATGTCGTGTTTTCAATTTCACCCGTATGCATATTGATTTGTAGTGATTTACATTTTCACCTAACTTATTTTCACGCTTCAAATTCATGTCGACCACCAAGAAATTGATAGATACACGCTTTCGTATGTGTTTCAGTCTAAAAATAAACACGTAAAAATATACAAAGCAAAATGTTGTGATATCATCATCTGCCTAGCCTTTTCCCAACTACATTGGGGTCGGCTTCCAGTTAAACCGGATTCAGCTGAATACCAGTATTTTACGTAGAGCGGCGGCCTACCAGACCTCCACAATCCATTAACTGGGTAATACGGTATTTCTTGGCAAGACTGGAGACAGATTTACTGGCTTCTGACAATACGTAACGACTACCAAATGTCTACAAATGACAGCCGGGATCATCGTGCTTTCTCAGGCACTGAGGAAACTCGATATGTTAAGATGGTCACCCATCCACAGACCAACCTTGGCAAGCGTTACTTAACTTTGAAGATCGACCCGTGCGGCTGTTGGTATTTAGCCACGAGCTCCTCTGATATATTCTTCTTAATTAAAAATGTTTTTTTTTTCTACAAGGTATTCGATACAAGTCATGTATAGATCAAAGCTTTTATTAGTCTATTTTGAGGTGTACTGATAGATGAATAGTTGTTATTGTTGATGAAGTTACAAAAAATAGAGTCATACGTCTATAAAAAAGAAAGAATAAATGGTGTTTAGTTTCACGTAAGTAACATAAGCTTGGTTCTTTCACAAGTTCATGGTTTTATTTATGTCCGTAATCACTATAGTTTTAAGTTATATTTTACACTGTTCGCCGCAAATAGATCGCAAATCGCAAACGTAACGTCGCTAGCTTCAGCAGTACGCTCAGTTATATAGCTGACTAACTCGTGAAACAGTTGGACTTGCGAGTTCCTGCCTAATGGCCGACAAGACAAAACTAGCAAATGGTTCCTTAATTAGAAGCTACGAGTAAGTTGCTATTATCCAATTACAAAAGCATACCGAAAAATAGTTACCTGTTGAAAGAAACCAATACCAAACTAAAGGAATGCTAATCAAAGAGCAGAGCTTCTAGTGAGCATATTAAAGCGCTGCACCTACGCGTATGTATTTGAAGTAACAAGCGCCTCGGAGGGAAAATATAACGAAGAGTGATTTCGGCCTGTAAGTAACAACATGTGGATCACTGGAACCGATCAAATAAATTATCCTTGAGTTCGGCTCAAGCTTTCAAATAAACGTTTTCCTAGGAAAATACAGTTTTTATTTTATGATTACATCAGCCAACTGCCTCCGGCTGTTCTTAATTATCCGGCTCTCTGAATAACGAACGTAAAAAGTCTGCCTTCGGTATGTTAATAAAACACAATACACAACGTTTTTGTTTTTTTATTTAATAAACTTCAGTTTTACAAAATACATTTCTCCCATCTATATAAGTTAACTATTATGTATTTAAATCTGGAAACTATTTAAAAAGATGTGGATAGAGGGTGATAGTTTGGGTGATATGGTGTGGAGATTTTTAATTTATACTAAAAATCAATCCTTATAAAACTTCCGTAACTGACTGATTGAGTGAGTGTCTGACAGACAACTCACAGCCGAAACTACTGATCCTAGAAAGCCGAATTTTGGCATATAGGTTTCCTACACTCCGTGGAGCACTAACGGAGGAGTTCCCAAAAGTTCCAAGGGAACGGGAAAAACGCGACACACGCGTACAAAGTCGCGAGCAGTAGCAAGTCTATAATTATATATGTATATATGAGATAATTATTTTATCGTTGTGTTTCTAATTGACAGGGCGAGGTTTGCATGAAAGAAAAATTTGAAAAAATAAATACATCCGAGCGTAGCCGGGGGGGGCCTATTCTAATATGTATATAAAATTATTCCGTTACTGAATGATTGACTGACAGACAACGCACAGCCAAAACTACTGGCCGTAGGAAGCTGCAAGTAGGGGCCTTGGGGAGTTTAAGGGAGCTCTGAGATCAAAACATTGGTATTAAAAAAGTAAACTGTACTTAATTAAAAATAATCGTTTTGAATGAACTCCTTTTAACAAATATAAAAATTGACAGTTCTACTTCATGTTCCATAGATGGCATTATACATTTCGTCTCATGTTTTGAATCGCAGTATTAAAATTAGAATATTTGTAAACAGGCGCGTGCTTACATTTGCCACAGTATACTGTGCATTTGCTAAGCTTAATAACCTAAAGTTGCCCAATTCCGGACTATACGAGCCTGAGGCCAGGGGTCACGTCATAACAACCACGAGTAGGTGGCGAACTCCCATGATAGAGGGGTCGAAAGTGTTGTATTAGCTCTACTAATATGAGATGTCCGTGTTTTAAAAATTAAAATTGTTTCGATGTGCGTTCCTGGTTCAAAATAAATAAAAAATCAACTTGATTCATCAAGTGAGTTTCGAGGATGGTTAAATATTTTTAGAAGTTAGCATGTGCTCCCCCGTTGCTTCACAGCATGAATTCATTTCTTCTGTTTACGGGGAACCCACCGACCAGACCAAGCATCAGCATCATACGCATAATATTGACAAATGTTTTCCGATTAAGTTTTATGATTTCCATTCAGATGTTTAAAAACTTTGCAAAGGCAGTCGGCTGAAAGTCACATATCCAACAAACTGTTTTCTGTTTAGTTTCAAAACTGTTCAATTCCCAGTGCTTCTATGAAACATCATGACCAGCCAGAAATTATCCGTTGCGGGCTTCACTCTCCAGTGGATGAAGGGGAAGTGTAGTGCCCTAGGCAATGACGACACAGACGAACTCGCGACGAGATGTTTTGAGGTGGTAATGTTTCGTACATGAATTCGACAGAGATGAACTGAGTTTCTTGAGAACAAATGGTCACCGGCTATAGAAGCAGGCAGTCAAAAATTTCAAGTCTTTACACGCGACCAAGTTCCAAGTTCCTAATTCTAAGACTGTTCGTATATATCTTAGAGATCTTACCTAGCGGCAACATTTTACTTTCCAACATACACGCGAATGAAGTCGCAGGCAACAGCTAGTTGCAGTTATAAAGTTAAATTAGGTAATTTTTGACACTCGTGTATTAAGTATATATTTGATCTTTAACGTGTTTACCTTTCCGTTTTAAAACTGAAACAATTAAGTCTGGGAACATCCGGTCCTTACGCATAAAACGTTGAAATCCCTTCAAGCACCGCGGCGCTTTTCCGCAGTTTGACAAAGATTTTTAGTAACTTAATAATAGAGCTTTAAATCGCGCGAGTCGACTTGGCTCCAATCGGGTGTACGTTACCCTAGCAAGAAAGTATCTCCTAGAGTTATATGAGTAGAACGTATAGTTGGTGCCTTATCTGCTGTAAAAGTGCCCCCACATAAAAAACTTGTGCCCCCTGTCGTTTTGAAAAAAAAACGGGAAAAACGATTCTTGCTGTGGTAACGTTTATCTAGCAGGAAAATTCTAAACGAATGATCGGAGAGAGAAAAATTGTGCATGGCCAGAGAGCTTACATGTGTGCCAAAATGTGCCCCCAAAAATAAAATCTGTGCCCCTTCAGATTTACGAGATATTGTATTTCCTGCTGTAGTAACGTTTTGATGAATCGTATATTTCTAAAACCATTGCATGTGCCCCTGTAGGATAAACATACACGAGTAGCTCTTAATGTGTGCCCCTTAGTGCCCCAAATTAGATTTCAGAAAATGTTTATAGTTTTCAAGTTATCGCGGTTATATGAAAACCCGAAAAAACATCGCAGCGCCTAAATGAGACAAGGTATAAGTTCGCTGAAAACTGTATTCGGTCCTTCTTGACGCTAATAATAACCACACAAAGTTTCAAAACTGTTCATGCATGTGTTTTTGAATAATCTTGCTAAAAGTCAAAACGATGGTGTCATAATTTTGACGGCAAAAAAATAAGGATCCGGCTCAATCCCAGATGTGTAGGTGTAAACCAAAATCTTGTGCCTTTATTCGAAAATATTCAGCTTGGAATGTTTCGCATTAAGTAAATATTAACAAAAACCCAAAATATGTAATCAACGGCTGGTTATCCGACCAAATTTGAATGACTACTATAAAGCGACGGATTCATACATATCGATGACCTTCTTTACTTTACTCACTAACCGGTTCACACGTGTTGTGCCTGAGTACACTGAAGTAGAAAAGTAATAAGTAATAAAACAAAGTTGTTATTGGATTATATTCTACTAGCTTTTTTATGACCTTACACATGATTAAGAATATTATAAATAGTAGCCTAATTGCTATGCCAAGGTGAGTTATCTTCTCCATTCTAAATTTCATTAAAATACATCCAGTAATTAATGTCTGAACGAAAAAAATACATCCAGATATTTGATATTTGCCAGGTCTTTGAGCCAAAATTTGATTGGTCCCGAGGTTAAAAAAAAAAATAGTTCATGAAATATGTGATGAATACCTACTCCTAAAAAGAGGAAGCTCTTTTTGTATATAAATAAAAAGTCCGTATATGTGTTTTATATGTATATAATATATACACACACACACACACATACAAACACATAGACACACACCCACCCTCACACATGCACCTGAAGCAGATATTGTGTAATTTAAAATTGTTTTAAATCTTATCGCATAAAATCAGTGTAAAACTACTGGGAGAAGACACTGATTCCTGTAACACAGGTTACAACCTAGCGCAGGAGTCAGGGTTTCCATATATTAATGTAACATACTTTTATGTCAATTTTTTTTTTTTTTTTTACTTTCTCGGTCCCTGGAGACCCGGTCCTTTGGTAGGCATACGAGGGGCCGAAACCAACTCGCAGAGGCCCCGTTAGACATTTCAAATGTAATGTGGCACCAACCGGCGATTATCCCTGTATGCACTGAAAGTATTCCCAAGGACAATCCCCGGTTGGAGAATATGGAAACAAAAAATGAAACGCTATGGGTTTGGGTGGTTTAGTGGACCTGTAATCGTTTATTATAGAAGAACTATTTGCCCCTGCCTGACCACTAACAATATACACGGCTTTTAAATGGCAGGGGGTGACTTGCACACTCAATGAATGGGCCCCCGAAAACGGTCGCTAGCACAAAGTGACGTAGCGCCAAGGAGGCAACATAGCCTGAGGTGCTATAGGAGTGGAGAGGTATACCACGGCTATCAGGACAATTCCGGAAATGCGGTCAAGATCCTTACTGGATTATACACCCTTCTCCCGAGCACGTGTGCTCTAGCGAATCTCCACTCAGACTTTATTATATATATATATTTATTGATAAGCCGTAGGTTAGATAAATTAACAGTAAGACAACGTGCAAATAAATTTCTAATATTTATAGGTAGGAAATTTGTTCTGCGATTTGATGCAATAATTACTTTAAGAATTAAAATTAAGGGAATAAAAATAATAATTTCCACATCAACAAGCTGTTATTATAGTCACAAGGTGCATTTAATAAATTTTTTAATTAGCCCACCAAAACTTTTGAACGCGACTGTACGGACAACAGCTTAGGTATAATACGTCCAATAAAGAAGGTCATCGATATGTATGAATCAGTCGCGTTATAGTAGTCATTGGAATTTGGTCGGGTAACCAGCCGTTGTTTACATAATTTGGTTTTTTGTTTATATTTACTTAATGCGAACCATTCCAAGCTGAATATTTTTTCACCATATATTTTTGACTAAAGGCACAAGATTTTGGTTTACACCTACACATCTGTGATTGAGCCGATTCCTTGTATTTTGTCGTCAAAATGATGACACCATCGTTTTGACTTTTAGCAAGATTATTCAAAAACGCATGCATGCAAGTTTTGAAACTTTGTATGGTTATTATTAGCGTCAAGAAGTACCGAATACAGTTTTGAGCGAACTTATACCTTGTTTCATTTAGGCGCTGCGATGCTTTTTTGGGTTTTCATAAAACCGCGATAACTTGAAAACTATAAATATTTTCTGAAATCTAATTTGGGGCACTAAGGGGCACACATTAAGAGCTACTCGTGTATGTTTATTCTACAGGGGCACATGCAATGGTTTTAGAAATATACGATTCATCAAAACGTTACTCCAGCAGGAAATGTAATATTTCGTAAGTCTGAAGGGGCACAGATTTTATTTTTGGAGGCACATTTTGGCACACATGTAAGCTCTCTGGCCATGCACAATTTTTCTCTCTCCGATCATTCGTTTAGAATTTTCCTGCTAGAAAAACGTTACCCCAGCAAGAATCGTTTCTTCCGTTTTTTTACCAAAACCGCAGGGGGCTCACGTTTTATATGTGGGGGCACATTTACAGCAGAAAAGGCACCAACTATACGTTCTACTCATATAACTTTAGGAGATACTTTCTTGCTGGGGTAACGTACACTCCAATCGGACCATACTTGTTTTGACGGTTGGGGACGATTTGTCTCCAATTGGGTCTTGGCAGGTTAGGCGCGGGACAAATACAACAGGCGTCGGGCGGAGGCGAGGCGCGGACGCGGCGCGGGCGCGACGCCACTTCTTTGATATTTCATACAAAATGTATAGAAGAGGTGGGGCGCAAGACATACTGAGACGGCGGGGCGCGGGCGTAGAGCGGGCGCTGAGAAGGCGAGGCGCGGGCCTGGAGCGGGCGCCGCTTCCTCGCCCCCGGCGCACCACAAGAAGACGTCATGTTGCCGTGATAAAATCAAACACTAAAATGCCCCAAATGCATCCACTGTGTTCGCCCGCGCCACGTCTTTCCGACACCGTTAGCGCGCCTATTCTGCGCTGCACCGGCGCCGCGCTCGCACCTCGCACGCGCCTTGCCCGCGCCTCGCCTCCGCCCGACGCCTCTTATAATTGTCCCGCGCCTTAGTGCCCGTTTACGGAGACGCAGAGCGTCGAGTGTCGCGTGAGGCGTGGCGGCCCGCGCTAAATGAAAAAATATGGCGTTGCGCGCTTCACGGAGAAGCGATTTGATTGATTTAACAAATTCCCCGAAAATCAAAGTGTCATTCCCCAATTTGGGGACAAACATTCTATTATTTCCCCGCTCAATAATCTAAAAAAAAAATCAAGTTCTTAACAATATAGTCTAATGTAACATATTTTTTCCAAAAATTACGACACATTTTAAATCGGCTACTGAAGGGTATCTGCGCCTTAAGTAGGTAAGTTTTAAGGTTAATTAGATTTTTTGAAAAAGTGTTCTGACTTGGCCCGGACTATCCATATTCAAGTATTGGGCTCAAAAAGATGTTATGAAAGGAAACCTACCACTACATTTAAAGAAAAAAGTTATGGATTCTTGCCTCTTACTATCTCTTACATACGCCTGCCAAACCTAGAAATTCACTAAACTTTTGAGAAACAAAATAACAAGTTGCCAAAGAAGCATGGAGAGAAGCATTTTGAAAATAAGAAAAATCCATAAAATACGGCACACTACCATACGCAAGAAAACAAATTTCACAGATGCATTATCTTATGCTCAAAAATTAAAATGGCGATGGGCAGGTCATGTAGCCCGTTTGACCGATGATCGCTGGACAGCACGAATAACTTCATGGCCAGGACCGGCAGGGACTAGAAAGCGAGGCAGACCTGTAACAAGATGGGCTGACGACATCACCCAAATAGGAGGAAATGACTGGATAGAAACTGTAAAAGATAGAGAGAAATGGTCTTCACTGGAGGAGGCCTTTACCTTCACAGGAGGGGTTCTCATAGAAACTTGACTAAAAATTAAAAATCAATTTAGTCAAAACAATTAATTTCAATAATAATGTATTTAATTGGTTAAGAATAGTTTTACTGAACTTAGGACATAGATTAAATTACTATTGAAATGAATGTCACAAATTATTAGAATTTATCAAAATATTAAGACATTAAGTAATAATAAATATTATGTACCTATATCAAATTATAATTGCATGTAAAATTAATTATATAGAAATAATAAGATAGAATTAAGATAAAAAATAATCAAATTTTTCTTTTGTGTAATACGTTGGAAATAAAAAAAACTTTTTACAAAAAAATACAACCGACTTCCAAAAAAAAACACTACAAAGTAAAAAATAACTTTAATTTCGGAAATCGGTGTTTTTGTTCGTTTCTTCGTATTTTGACACCGACTTCCGTAATTAAAGTTATTTTTTACTTTGTAGTGTTTTTTTTTGGAAGTCGGTTGTATTTTTTTGTAAAAAGTTTTTTATTTTTCACTTTTTAGTGGTGCCCCATACCTACCACACCACTGCCAAATCGCAGAAAAGCAAAATACGCAATTTCGATTATCAAAGAATCATCTAAATAGTCAAATTCCAGCTATTTCGATTTAAAATCCAAAGTTCGTAACCGATTTCGATATAATTTCAATGGGACCAATCTGCAAGCATATCCTTTCAGATGAAACAAAAATTTTTCAAATCGGTTCATAATTGTCGGAGTTATGAGGTAACAAACATAAAAAAAAAAAAAAAAAAAAAAAAACATACAACCGAATTGATAACCTCCTCCTTTTTGGGAAGTCGGTTAAAAAGGCTTTTTATTTTATTTTATTTATTTTAAGTATCCTTATTCAAATCTCCGCATTTTCACCACATCATGCCAATTCCCAATAAATTCCCAATCAACTTGAGATTCCCCGCAGTTTGGGGAATTTCCCACACGTTGGCAATGCTGGCTTGAGTATCAAGCTCGACGCCCAGTGTCTCCGTAAACCTACGCACTTAAGGTGTGGCAGGTTCCATATTAAACAAAACAGCGACTCAAAAAAAATTAAATTGACGGAACTTAAAGTTGTCACGACGCGAACGTGTTTCATTTCCCATGGCGTCGTTCTCAGTTAATTATTTACTTTATGGTTATGTTATGAGATATGTTAATTGTTCTTTTTTATTTAAAAAACACTAGCTTGGTTTCGTGTTTGTATTCGACTAAAATAGTTATTTATTTTACTAATGAGCTCTTACCAAAATATTATGTTGTCTCTTTGTAATGCTTTTTTGGTCGCTGCTCTGTTTTATTTTATATGATACTAGCTGATCCGGCACACATTTTTTTTCCAGATTTATCATATTATAAATAGCCTACGACCTATCTCAAACCTATAAGTATACACAAAATGTCACAAAAATCGATCAAGCCGTTTCGGAGGATGTCGATAACAAACACTGTGACACATTTTTTTAAATATATTAAACGAGATTTTTATATTAGAAGAAGTACCTACCCAGGCAATCCGTTCTAACTTAACTAAAACAATGACTCTTGCCAGCAATGGGTTATAAAGGCGTTTAATTTTCAAAGTGAAAACACATAATGGGATTAAAGTCTTTCATTCGTTTCAATGAATGTCCGGCGTCTATCTATCGTTCGGCGTTCCACACTTGCATGTGGAGTATGGCGATAGTCACATTGGAAACTGGGAACAATGGCAATTGCGCCATTGTGATAGAAGTTGCCACTCTAAAATACCGCTAAAAGTACAGCAAAAAAGCCTGCTTGCGAACTGCATCGCGAACATACCACTTTGTAATACAAGGCGAGTTCACGAATACTGCATTGCGATTTCGTAACAACAAGCTTTGTTTAAACTATCAAAAGGGTTGTTATCATTTAGCGAATTCAATTTAATTTGAAATATACATAACATATACACACACACACACACACAACTAATGTAAGCAATTTTTTCATCAAGTATTTTAGTCCTCTCACTGTGCGTTGGGATTTCTTCGTCATACATCGTGTAACAGATTAAACGCAATACCGGGGGGTTGTACTCACCATTACGAACACCTTTACTGGCGGAGCAACACTGAAATCGCCAAAAAAAATCGATTGTATCATGTGCGCATAACTCGACAAAATGTTAAACGAAAAAAAACAGAAGATTTTTTTCGCGATTTAGTAGTAGCGAGTAGGTGCCGTAATAGTTGGTGGCTCCTTTCAGGTATTGTTTTTATTCTATTACACGTTGTATAATATCCTTGATGAGATACATACAAGTGACTGTCAACGCCCATAAGACCCGGACAAAGTTGTATTGTCGTACTATTGTTTTTTTAATTTGCGGCCGCTGACAGATTAGGTACAGGCGGAAACCCACCGCAGCGCACAGAGGGGCTATGCACGTGTGTGAGACTTAGCCTTGCATGAAAATGTATAAGATCGTTTCCACTGCAACCCACGGACACGCTAAGCATCAATTGACGTCAGTGGCACACGCGTGGCTTGCTCGAATATGGCTCCCACGTAGCTCAAAGCTAAAACGTGCGTAGCGTCTCCGTGATTTGCCGTGGTGGGCTACGCTACATTTGTACTTAGTCGTGGGCGAGTAGCGTGTACAGCAGTGCGATTCTGTAAACATGTCGAAGGGAACACTTGGGCGAAGTGAACGACAAGTGAGCTGTCAAACCATACAAACAAGATGGCATGACAACTCACTTGATGTTCACTGCACCTAAATGATCACGGTGAGATGTCAACAGAATCGACCGGCAGTAGTGCAAACGTAGACCCACGTTGTCAAACAAATGAACCCACGCAGCTAAAATGCGCCGCGTGACCTGGGATAGCGTGCACCGCGATGGGTTTTAGCAGTGTTTCTTAAGAGGAAACGCGGCAGGAGAAACTTTTTATGTAAATAATCATAATTCGAGGTTTGGCTCTCGCCTGTTTCCTTCTTCAATATTGGACAGATTTAATCTCTTAAATCTGATGCTTATTTCATGAACTGATTAAGAAGAATATAGTTTGTGTCGCTATGTTTTCTTTTTTGATGATATATTAAACGTAAAAGCACTAGGACCCTCAAAACATGCTCAAAATTGTCCAATAAACTGCTGTCAAAAGAGCCTTACTAAACAAGTTTGGCAACTATTAATGAATAGAGAAAAACATAGGGGCACAGTTTGTATCCTTCTTATTTAGATTGTGTTATATCTATTTAATCGATTTAATATTGGAGGAGGAAACAGGCGAGAGCCAAACCTCGAAATATAACTTTTTACATACGAAGTCTACAAGCCCACATTTCCTCTTAAGAGGGCTTTCACATTTTTTCTTGAATTTTAGCGTTTTATACGAATTTTGATGTCTGATTTTGCTTTAGATATAGCCTTAAAAAACGAAACTAAACAAAAATATTCCTAAGATAGTTTGATCATTTATCTTGGGAGTGTTCTAAATAAATATTTCAATTTGTTCACGTACATCAGTAAAATCCTTGACTCCGCAAAGGATGTTTCACAAAACGTTGCTTTAGGGTATCTTTTGATACCTTGGTACACCGAAGATATTATAATTTAATCATTTATAACAATGTCCACGGTACAACTGTATCTTCTACTTTGGAATGTTCAAATCAATTTATTACGATTCATACAGTAATACACCAAAAATAATTCTGTAAAACTGAGAGTTACTGACAATTTTCCGTACGAAACTATAATTTTTTATCTATGAAATTATAATCAAAATTCAAATAAAAAATATTTAATAACTAAGGTGGCATTGCTATATTGCTTGAAAAAAAAATTGGTCTAATTAAAAGTAAAGTAAATATTTTTAAATAATTGTCGAAAATCAATATAATCTTGTGACGCGCGGTATTCAACTTTAGTCAACCTGAGCAATTCGATTTTGTAAGAGCGCTTTGACAAAACTGTCTTAGGCATATTTTTATTTTTTTTAAAGGCTATATCAAAAGCAAAATCACACATCAAAATTCGAATGAAACGCTAAAATTCAAGATAAAATGAGAAAGCGCTCTTAAGGCGCGTCCCCGAGCAAAACGCAGCGCTAGCCGTTTTTTGTGCAGTTTTTTGGAGCTATATAGGTACTCTTTATCCAAAAGAAATATCAACTAATAAAAAATACATTAAATTTCTACATAATCCACCAACATCTTGGCTTCAAAATGGTAGATTTTTATTTTTTATTACTAAGTATAATGTTTAAGTAATCTCCTCACAACGAAACTACAGAAATGAGAAATAATTACTGAAAACATGCATCTACTCGAAAACTAACGATTATTTTGATTTTGTTCTTACACTAATGGATAGGCAATTTAATTATGAACATTTTGGTAGAAATATTTTTTTCAAACGACCAAAATTTGATTTTATAACGATTTTTTTCAACATTCTGAGCGTATTCGCTATTGTATCTCTTGCGCTGTTATTGAGAGAAAAAATGCTCAAGGTTATTTGGTCAGGGTACGGCCATAACTAAGAGCGACTTTCACCAATGAAACTGATCCCGTTCAAGAGCTGTCAGCCTCAATATTCCACACAAAGTAATGACACTGACAGCTCGTTAACGTGGTAATAAAATCCGCCCTAAATCTATTTGTGCTTTCTATTCACAGCGGTAAACGTATCTACCATACAGTGTTGTTATTGTTAAATTAATTATTCACAACGTGTGGCAATAAAAGAGACCTATTAATTAATTAATCAAGCATTGCAAAACATTCGGTCATCTATACTTAACTTTATGTCTTATGACTTTTCAATAAAGTCTAATATGTATTGTGTGTCTACAGATGTTTGCTTCGAACCGTTCTTCAACTTCGTGGACATGAGGGCCCTTTTGGAAAACTTCTGCGTGTACCACGTGAACGCCCCAGGACAGGAGGAAGGAGCTCCAAGCCTACCTGAAGAGTGAGTACTTAACTTGCCTCTAGAGTCTAGCAGCAAAATTTCATAAGAACCCATTAAAAAATCTTTTATTGACGCTCAGTTAACCATTCGATAAAAACATAACAGAGTACCTAACGGTCAGTTCGTTGAAAGGTCATGTGTTTTCATGATGTTCGTACCATGATTTCTCACTTACACGCTTGTATTACCTTTAAATAAGCCGCCATCAGTATAAAGAGCCAGAGAACAGTTCCTGCGGTAGTTAACTTTATTGATGTCTGCTCAGCGCGATTAAGTGGCCCAGCCCAAAACACAGGAATCGATACGCCCATCTACTCTACAAGCTCAATGACAGTTCTTCTCTAACATTACAATTTCCTTAGATAATGACGTAGTAAATTAACGCTTCTACGAAAAATCCGTCTCTTGGCCTGGGTACTTTAGATAATGCTACAAATATTTGGCAATTAATTTAAAAATGCTAAATAGGCATTCCAACTGTACGCGTTTTAATTGGGTACTTTGGGGGTGTATTTTTCGTCGTGATTTTTCTTAATTCGCATAGGTCATAGTTGGAGACTTGGTACCTAAACAGAGACGGTCTGCAAATGAAATGCACAAACACAAGGCGACACGACTGTCTGTGTACATTCACCTACGTCCGTCGCATTAATTCTATTGCGTTTACACAGCTAACCCGGCATCGGAATGTGCCTCACAATGCACACTGCTTTGTAATTCTTATAATATTGCCGTTCCCTCGCTCCAGCGTCTTCTGCAATCCTGAATCTTCTTATTAAATTAGATTGTGGTTGCCTGAAATCAATTGCGTAATTTTCGTCACAAGACGCTCTTTCAAACTGTAAGTAAGTATTTAAAAGGCCGTTTAGTACAAACATTAAACCTCACTTCATGACTGACTTGACCTCGGTCATACCAGGAACTCAATAATTGAATTTCCATGAAAATCTGAGTGTATCGTAGAAAATAACTAGCCAAGTGCGAGTAAGACTCGCGTGCAAAGGGTTCCAGAATCTATAGGTAAAGATCTATTATCTCCATTTCTTCAATATTTTAGACTCAGTAGTTTCGGAGATAACGAGGGAATGGTAATTTTTCGTATTTCTTGAATAACTATAACTTCAAAACCTTTTATTTCATTTGTGTATCAAATCTCAACAGAATCGATCCAGTGGATCCGGAGAAAACTGACTGTGACAGACGGACAGATAGACCCGAGTGATTCTATAAGGGTTCCGTTTCTGGTTCGGAACCTGCAAAGTGATCATTGAATATTTTGGAATATCCGCTTTGTATAAATGTAACGTTTACATTTCAATCGTTTACCCAAACGAGTAAATATAAAATGTGTGTGTTAACACCATTAAACACATACGGGTACAAGTCCAATTTAGCACGTTTGATAGATAGGTACTAATGCAATTTAAACTACATATCTTCCGTGGAGATTCAAGACTAAACTTGTGAAGGAGTATAATTATTTGATTACTTATTCTGGTTGCAGCCGTCAGAGCAAACACCAAAGTTTCATAAACCATTTTAAGTGGTAATATCTGGCTCCTGTAAGGAGTTGGCAACTAAGGACGTGCCTTCATCAAACGAGGCTATTTGCAGATATAACACGCGCTAGAACATTTTTGCGTTGCGGTCGCTATCCCGGAAGTCTTCGTGTCACAATTTAATCGAAAACCGTGTTCAGAGACGTCTAAAACACAAACACATATTTTACAATACCGCGGAAATAAGATCTTACCCAGTCTTCAATACAATATGTTAACAAGTAAAATAGGATAACAGAGCTTTACTTAATTCCTGGAAACATCCTCGGGTTTCAAGATTCAGATAAAGTTATAAAACTCTAAATAAATTTGAAATGATTGATTCTTTTTGCTATGCAAAAAAATATCTGTTGTAAGCGATATCATCTGTAAATATATTGTACTGAATAAGGAAAACTGGGCTGGAAACTCATATTTAAATTACTAACGTTCGAGATCTAGGTAAGTAACTCGATCATGCGCTTTCATATCCAGTCGAGGCTACCGATATGTCGGTGGGATTCGATGCTCTATTGGTTTAGTCGTAAAGTGTCCCTTTCGCAAAATGTCTACTGGGCGCAAAATGACTCTTTCTCATAATGTCGCTTTCGCAGAATGTCGCTTTCTCAAAAGGTCGCTTTCTAACAACACCTATTTCGCAGAATGTCTCTTCTGCAAAAGTCGCGTTAGTAACTTGGAATAAAATTTTGCCAAGTTTCAAAAAAGGGAGTATTCCCATCTGTCCCCGAACGTCTGTCACAAATCGGAATTTTTGTGTCATCTGTCCCCAATGACATAAATGTGGACAGATGAGAATAAAAAACAATTAACTGCCGCGAAATATTTTAACTAGCTTTTGCCCGCGACTTCGTCTGCGTAGATTTAAGAGCTGGCGGGCAAAATCTATGTCTCATGAAGTTCCCATCCTGTTCATCCATGGGAACTTTGGTAAGGGAACCTGGGGGGGGTTGATAATAAAGAAAATAAAGCTTTTGTATCCTAACCGCTCGCAATTCCAGCGCCAAAAATACTTCGACATGTTTCTGGTTTCCTGGTACCTACTTGTGAAACTTTAACGCTCATAATTCCAGCCACGAAAATACCTGGACATGTTTCTTCCTGGTACTAAAACTTGTTATTCTCATCTGTTTGGCTACTATTAATCAATTATGCACCGGGCCTTTTTATGCCGGGCCGGGCCGGACCCCTTTAGAACTAAATTATTTCCAATATTATGTTGAAAAACCAAAACCGCTCGTTTTTTAGGGTTCAGTAGCCAAATGGCAAAAACGGAACCCTTATAGATTCGTCATGTTTGTCCGTCTGTCTGTCTGACTGTCCGTCCGTATGTCACAGCCATTTTTATCCGAAACTATAAGAACTACGCTGTTGAAGTTTGGTAAGTAGATGTATTTTGTAAACCGCATAAAGATTTTCACATAAAAATAGAAACAAAACAATACATTTTGGGGGTCCCCATACTTATTTATTTATTTAAATTTTATGCACAATAGTGGTAGGTACATGGGCGGACTTAATGCAACAATACATTCTCTACCAGTCAACCTTTGGGTTAAAAAGACTACATTGTGGTAGGTGTACAACAACAACAAATAATAAAAACATTTAAATTGAATCTTTTCAATACAATACTTAGAACTGAAACACAAAAATTTTTTTTGTTCATCGAACCCGTACGTGTGGGGTATCTATGGATATGTCTTCAAAAATGATATTGAGGTTTCTAAGATAATTTTTTTCTAAACTGAATGTTTTGCGCGACAGACACTTCCAAAGTGGAAATATGTGTGTCCCCCCCCCTTAACTTCTAAAATAAGAGAAAGATAAAACTAAAAAAAATACATGATGTACATTACCATGTAAACTACCAGCGAAAATTGGTTTGAACGAGATCTAGTAAGTAGTTTTTTTGAATACGTCATAAATCGTAAATCGCAACTTCTGCTTACGGAACCCTCAGTGCGCGAGTCCGACTCGCACTTGGCCGGTTTTTGTGTTTAAAAATGTTATTTTTTATTTTTACCTTAAATTTTAAGCTAAGTTACTACGCGACATTTTGCAAATGAAACATTCTGCGAAAGAGGCATTGTGAGAAAGCGACATCCTGCGAAAGCAACTAACGACATTATGCGAAAGAGACATTTTACGCCCAGTAGACATTTTGCGACTAAGCCGCTCTATAATGGTAGCTCCCTTATTCATGAAGCTGTTGCATATCATGTTGTACAGCTAGAGGCTATAATTTATAGGTTATCAACTTTATATACTGTAAAGATGACTTGTGAGATGTTGTTTAGACTCCATGATATAGCAGCATTTATATATACATAGATTCAGCATCGTAACTTAATTCCACCGCTAAAAATAGAAAATCTCAACAACCAAATATACGTAATCTAACAAAAGAGACAATCTTCATTACATCGTATTATTCAAAGCTTATCCGTTCCATGCGTCGCACAAAAACAGGATCGTCTTAAAGACAAACAGTATAAGGTTTTTAAACAACAAGTCGCTCCGGACTCCTGTCTGGGTTGCCAGGTAACGACGAACGGCAACCCACGGCTCGGCTCTGTAACTACGCAGTACCACAGTAGCAGATATCCATTTTCTTGTAATGAGAATACTGACAAAATTATTGCATAAATAAAATATGGAACTGAACCCTAATTCTTATTTTTCTTACCAAGCTTCAAAGGACTACCCTAATGATTTTAAACCCCGCTCTCGGACTAACATTAGTCTCTGACTTAGCGTGGTCAGTTCGCTTCCAATAGTTTTGTGTTTGTATCCATCACCAGTTACTTACTACCTTAATGATAAATGAATGTAGACGAACTCCCAAAATATTTGGGTGCCGATACTAACGCTGAAATAACGTAACTATCTCTCTTATTATAATTCTTGTCAGATAAGTTTGGTTCCTGGATCACAGAGCATAATACCGTGCTCTCAGTTTTTGGAACAGATTTTGTATGGGATGAATTATTTTGCTTTAGTAGTGCATTGCCAAGAAATCTTAGTCATTTTCTGTCTCGGCAAGATAAATTGTAAAAACGTACTAACACACCGCGAAGAGCCCATTCGCCATTGATCTACGAAAATATTTGAAGCCGGCTCCTATTTTAACACACGACACAAAATTGTCTATCTGTCTGTCCGCGTCGTTTGTCACTGCCGATTTGCGAAAGGACCGATTCAGTTGAAATTTGGTACCTTTTGTAGAGTAGAACCATAAAAGTCGCCGTCGTCACTCATCATAACTCGTCACGGATCTACGTCAGCGCATCGTCAACGTCAAGGCAAGTCTGCTCACGTTTGCTAACCAAAATGCCGAACGACCCGCCAACCTACTATTTGAAGTTTCTTACCCCAAACAGATAAATAAAATTTGGTTGTAATGTCGACCAGAATTAACAAAATCTTTGAAGTTTCTCAGAAAGTCAAATAAAATTACCCTAAACTTACCTATATATTTTACAACGCTAAATTCATAATCGTTATAACAATCCACTTTGACTCGTCTAAATTGAAATAATAAAAGACGGAAATGAAATGCGACTTTAAAAGTGTGTTAAGACGGAATAGGTCAAGTTACGCCCCTGGCGTGGTCTTAAGAGTGGTTTCTTTTTTTAATTTTCGCTGGCAGTGGGGCCGTGCAGTGGCTTGGCGAACCGTCTTCATAATGAACGCCCTGGAATGCAATAACTTTAAACAGGTCGGAAATCCAGGGCATTCTTGACGACCGGGCCATAGCACGGGCTGGCTACGTACTACGCAGCCCTATTAGAAAACGCTCAATTAAGAGTAGCAGCGAATTCATTTGAAGCGAACAGCTGTCTAGCGTTTGTCTCGTTTCGCGGGAAATAGGGGAATTCTCAGCTTGCTTTGCTTGCTTTGAAATGCATTTTGTCCTTTTAAACTCCACTCCCAGATTCGCTATTTTCTAATTCTCAGCGACCGTCATCAATGTGTTAACGTTTGTCAGGATACAAGTTCTGAACTTCAAAATAGTAGTTTTGGTATTCCACAGGTAGCATTTTGGGCACTACTTTATTTTTCATCTATATTAATGAGCCTACCACTCCAAAATAGTGTTATAATATCTTGTGCGGACGACACCCTCTATTGTTTTCAGCTAATTCTAGAGATGAGGTCTTTGAAATATGCTCAAAATGGTTTTTAACATTGTGTCTAATTGGCTCCGTAATAATCTCCTAACATTAAATGCAGATAAAACAAATAACATTTTATTTACAATGAGAAATACTAACATCTAATCTACTACTAATCAAAACATTTGCGCACATAATTGGTTAACGTATGCTGATACCTCATGTTCTTGCCCCACTTTAGCTAAATCTGACCATTTAAAATGTCTAGGTGTCACCATAGCCAACCAGACACAAATCTTAATTTCTGTAAACATATCGTGTGTACGAGAGTTCGCAAATTAATATATGTTTTTAAGAATATACGGAACACAGCAGACTTTAAATGAATTAACCAAGTCTATTTAGCTTTGTGTCAATCCATTCTTACATAGGTATATTGCGTAACTTCTTGGGGTGTTGCGGCAAACACAATTTTACTCCCATTAGACCGTGCTCAAAGAGCAATTCTAAAGGTTTTAAAGGCTGGTGCGTAGGAAATGTAAAAGGGGCAAAGGTTTTAGATTTCACCAGCTCTGTATACACTGTACACAGCACCAGCACTACTTGTAAGGTACAGTACGGCAATTATTTATTTTAAACATACATAGTACTACTTCAGCACACTGCACTTCCTCTTGACTCTGTACCTTTTGACAAGAGAAGGAAGGACTAGGTTTGCATAAAGCCTCAAACTAAACATGCGTTTGCTAATCGTTTTTATTTGTTCTTGGCACCTTTTCTATATATTAGGCTTAACAAGGCAGGTACCAAGTTTCTGCAGTGTAAGGTATTAAAAAATGTAGTAAAATGTTATTTGGATATTTAGATACACTGCATTACACAGACACAGAACAACTTCTATGATCCGATCGAAAGTGTTTACTTTTGTAAAATAACATAGATTTAGTTTTAGATGTTAAGGTAGGTACTATTAAACTTTTTTTAATATTTTAACTTAAAATTGTACTGACCAAAGTAGTTGGATTGTAAAAACACAGGTTTAAATTAACCTAGATCGGGCTGGTCGCTACCGAACATTGCAATTCCGAACAACCCTTAATTGCACCTATAGTAATATCTTAGTTTTAGTTTATTTCATAATTAAATTGCCTATCCATTAGTGTAAGTACAAAATCAAAATAATCGTTACTTTTCGAGAAGATGCATTTTTTCAGTATTTTTTTCTCATTTCTGTGGTTTCGTTGTGAGGAGATTACTTAAACATTATACTTAATAATAAAAAATAAAATCTACCATTTTGAAGACTAAGATTATGTAGAAATTTAATGTATTTTTTATTAGTTGGTATTTCTTTTGGATAAAGAGTAGATAGCTCCAAAAAACTGCACAAAAAACGGCTAGCGCTGCGTTTTGCTCGGGGACGCGCCTTAAGCTCATGTTCAATAAATCACACCGTGTCCATTTATAAAATTAAGATCACGTAATTATACATTATGGTCTAGATGTGAATGAATATGTAATCCTAAGCCACAAAATCCCTGCATCACTACCCCAGGAGCCCTTACATGTGCAACGATATGAAACTTGGTTATTTTTAATTACTGGGTTGACGCAAACGCTATTCATCCGCGACATAACCGAAATACATACAAAAGTAGCATGTATTTTTTTCTTTATCTCTTGGAATTGTATTTTAACCATGTTTCTAGCTTTTTTTATGAATCCTGGGTTTTGCCAGTTTTCGCCCTAGACTTGTTATAATATACAATGTATAAAATAACGGAAATAACTTTAAACCCATAATTGAAATAACTTGGATACTAGCTAAATATTTAAACAAAACATCGCTCTGTAATGCAAAAACGAGTAATTTCATTCGGTAAAAAATTGAAAGTAACTGGTTTCTGGAATCTATGACCGTTTTCAGCACATGTTATTGTGTAGGGCTTTAATCAAATAAAAGTTATCTCTTACGTATAATAAGTTTAAATTCAGCTTCATTTAAAATTCTGCACCTCTTTCAGAAAGTTAAGAAATTAGAGCACGAAGCGCTGAATCAAGATAGATAAATGCTTCAATCATAATTAACGAGAAAGAGTAAAACTGTGTTCGTCTTTAGAGTTTCTTGTCAGATAGTTAATTGTGAGATGGAACTATTACCGTCAATAACAGTGGGAAGATCCCCGTCGACAATATCATCAATCCTTGTTTAGCTGTTGATTACACTAACATGCATCACGGGGTAACCGTGGTAACCTAGATCTCGTATGATCAAGTTGTATAGTGTGATGTACGCGCAGTTTCGTGTAGGAACTTCGGAACGACAGCGATGCGATGCCTAAATATAGAATGATGCCGACGGGAATTTGCAGCTAAATGCAAATCGATTCTAAAGTGGCCAACAAGATTGTATCTTGTGAAGTTAAAGCTTTCTGTAGGTACCTACGCATAGGCGCCATCAATCAGAAAACTAAACAGATTTCTATATGGAGATAATAACGCGGCTCCGCGGCTTCGCTCCCGTCAACTGTAACTTTTTTTTTTTTTCATATGAACCATCTCCTTCGCTTGAAATCTTGCGATGACCAAGGGAAATAGACTAACTGATACCTATCTGACGTAAACCGTTGCCGTTAACGTTACTGGTGTAACGTTAACGGCAACGGTTTACGTTACGGGCTACTCGTGTTATAGTAATGATGTGTCTTAATCTGCGAGGGAACTCCGTATTTTTAAGGAGCGGTCATCGCATCGCTGTCTCAATCTGTAAAAATCATCTCTAATTTCCTAAAATATTGACAAGCTTTTGACATTGACTGTCGCTGAGATGAAATTGGGACTTGAATTTGAACGCCAGAAATAGCCATCGGAGTGCCAATAAAACCCTTATTTCTTTTTTCTGAAATGTCGAGCACCAGGGTGCAGCACTGGGCGTCAGTTCCCAAACTATCTAACAAAACTTATCAAGTCACTTTTTCAATGAAGAGAACCTCTCGCCCATGTTGCGCCAACTGGTGGATTAATTTTCCAATTCCAATTTGTCAAAAATGTATGTAAATATTATTGAGATGCGTATACGAACGAAACTGCTCAAAAAGTAGTAGAATAGGCCTCTGTTTATAGCGTACTACCGCCTCCATTTGGGTCCGTTAATCTCTTAAGTGATTGACAATGACAACTAAGCAGATACGAGACTAGCCACAACTCGGCCCGCATGCAAGTTTGTTAGCCGGTCAAAAACAAACAAGGTTTTATTCGCTAAAGTAATAGCCACACATTCTGTTTTCTCGCGAGCCCACCGCATGTATTCGCGTTTCCACGCAAACTTCGTTTGGCAAACTAGGCGGTAACGCGCGGAAAATGACAAACAAGCCATGCGTTTAGAAATGTCGAAACAATGCTTTGTGTTGCTTTCGCTCTTCGTGTCTAAAGCAAAATAAACGTAGCTTTTTGTAGTTGCTTGTTTTTGTAATTTAAGTTAAGTGATGACTGATGTTATTCTGGAATTTCCATGAGTTTTGAAATACAGCCTGTTTCATTATTGTTCTGTTTCATATCCAACCGCAAAAACTTGGGAACCGATCTGAAATATCAATTTCAATACACTTATTCGAAAACTGGCTCTCTTTGTTCCTGCTGTGCGATTTCATCAAAAAATTATTATTCGTTAAATCACCAAAATACCATTTATCTTTAAGGGTGTTCTAAATAGTTTTAAGTTCTTTTTGTAATTTTTCTTTCCACTCGTTAAAAAAACGAACACGTTTAAAAAATCTACGGAAAAAAAGCCATTCAAAAACATGTTTTTGTTGTATTTTTTTCACTTGTCTTGGTTTTGCTCTTGACTCTAGTAGGTTAGAGAGGTCAGAGACAAAGTCTACGATGGTTTTATTTATTTTATTTTCGAATTATTTTGAAGAACGTCATTTGACACACGAAGGTCATTACATCACATATACACATGGTAATACGTATCATTACACATCTCAACGGAAGTCGTGTTTTCATTAACAAACCTGCAATACTTTTTCAGACTTAATTTGAGCTAACGCTGTCCAATTCTCATCCCTACGAGTATTTTACTCGTTTAATACTATAATAGGCTGACCAAAAGTAACAATTAAGATCAAATGCAGGCGGATAGACTTTTTATTTGACAGCGGTTTATAGGAAAATTTTGAGCAGTTATTGAGGGTTCTAGTGATTATCCGGTTATATCATCAAAAAGTTAAACATTATATTCTTCTAATTCAGTTTATGAAATATCTTTTACGTGGGTACAATATTGGAGGAGGAAACAGGCGAGAGCCAAACCTCGAATTATGACTTGTTCCATACAAAGTTTAGTATGTAACAAGTCATAATAGTAAAGTAAAGTTTAGTAAGTATACAAAGTCTATGCCCGCGTTTCCTCTTAATCGGTTAATTTATGTGCCTATGGGTCCTAGAGTGATGTTAAATTGCCTGTAACCTAGAATTGGGGTATCAAATCCAACTGGCTAATTCCAGAGATTAGCATGTTCAATATTATAAAAAAACCTCTTCAGCTTTATTATTACTATAGAAAATATGAACCGATTATAGTATATAATTATCATTCCTTTTGGATCAGCCTGATAAATGCTTATAAAATACTATGAAACCCCAACACATAGCTCTATTTTTAAATTAAACTTTTCTACATAATTCGATGAAAGGAGGTTGAGCAATCCTAATCCGGCTATAGTTTTATCGTTTCATCTCGTATACATTAGGTTTAAAAATAGAAAATCTAGAGTACGTAGATCTATAAATTGAATCGATACGTAACAGTTGACCTACTTTGGTAGTGCTCACATAATTCGACCCAGATTTAAAAGGAACGACGTGATTTATGGTACCTTGTTTGGCGAAGTCTAACCTAAATACATATTGTAGCGTTAAAAAAGCAGAAAAATACTTAACGCCACGTTATTGCATATATTTTGTATTAGGTAGGTACAGATAGACTCCAGAACTGATAGATCACGAGCTGAGAGCAGACGTCGTTGACGGTTGTCTATTGCACTTTTTATTTCGGCGTGAACCACAATATTCTTATTCAGGTACTTACTTTGTTTTTTTTATTCAGTCCGTACTAACAGAGCAAGGATCTGCTTGCTCTGTTAGTATGAGCTGAATATAATTTGCGAAGCCGGAGCAGGTCGCCAGTGAACTATAAATGCGTTAATTGATAGCTTTTTTTATATCGAATAGGAAGAACCGAGTCTCTTCACTTCGGAAAAATATGAATGAGTTGTCATTTGAGTCGAAAGAGCATTTATATACTGAGAGCCAATTCTATTCATTTTTAAACAACGTTCGCATTCGCATGTAAATCGCAAACTGTCAATAAAGCCTTATTTTTCATACATTTTAGACAGTATGCGATTAAGATGCGAATGCGAAAGTTGCTTATAAATTAGTAGTATTGGCGCTCGCAGTCAGTTTCATTTACGAAATCCGCCCTAAGTCTTGTAACAAGTTTTTATACAATACGACGTAAGTTTAACAATCTATGACACCTTTGAGCTTGGACTTCGATAACAAGTGGATGCAGTTCTCAATAATTCTACATCTTCAATCAAAGCAAATGTTTTAGCCGGTATCGCCTGCTAAACCAAACTGAAAAAAAAAAAAAAAAAAACATTTCAAACCAATAAAAGCCAATGCATCCTGAAACTGATTCAAGTACCTATGTAACATTGCATTTTATTTTTTCCAGTTCCGGTTTTAGGTTTTATAGGTTACCAAGAATCCAAATCCGAGAACCGATATTGGAAGAGAGCGTCCTATTGTAATGCCTTTTTTTTTTTAGTGCCTTACGATAGCTTAAATCAATCCTAATTATATAGATTTGAAGACATGACAGTGCTTTCATTCGGCAGCTAATAATCGCGTCATAGAGTAAAATAAAGTACGTAAGATTTGTTTATTTTAATCTATTATCTCGGAGTATTCAAACGTAGTCGGAGCGACCGCGTCGGAAAAGCTATTTCCTGATAAAGCCCGCCGCCGCAATACACAAACAACATACAACCGCATAGTTATACAGCTGAACATTACCATCACGCAGCTACACCAACAGCAAGTGCGGTATTACGTCTCGTAATGAATACCGTCCACATCCCTTCACCGATATCCCTTCCGTCCGCTACGCTAGATAAACGACTATCGTGACTCTTGTAATATCAAAATCATATTTTTCCATCATATATTAAATACTCATAAATTTATAATCTTGAAAATGTATATAATTCAGTTTATTTATTAATTGTATGTTATTTATTTTTAGCAATGATATTGTTATCTTAATTTAATTTCAGTCAGGACATCTTTTTGTAAATTCTATTTAATTTTAAGTTTATAAAATTTTGTTCACGTTAGTATTATATAATATATATATTGGATAATAATTACAATAATTTAATTAGACCTACTTAGAGAATGATTTGCATGACTGTAAGTGACATATTTACAGAGAATCCCCTAGAAAATGTTTTTTAAACCGTTGGTGTGCCCTTCTTAAATAAATAAATAAAATAAATATTGCCGTGCTCTGGTTGGAGAAAAATTACGTCTTAGCAACACGAAAATATATATCTATGAATTCGTGTGCGCAGATTCAGCCACGAGGACGTCATCAACCTCGGACTGAGGTTTATTTCCTAAACGTAAAGTAGTTCTTATTTGATTCGGTCGGATTTAAATATTGACTATTAACATAGGAATAGTAAGTACGTCCTTGAAGAAAGTTCGCCAACCCTCGTGCAGTTTCAGTCCCTGCTAGTGACTTACAAAAGTGCCTACTCCTAGCCAGCTTTGTGCCACTCCATGACCTGATGATAATGGAGTACAATCTCAAATATACCTACTTAGTTTTCATTATTACACACATATGATGATAATAAAATCCCCAAGTTCATTGTACGGCCTACTGGGAACAATAACATTCAGCAATGGACGTACCTATGTATACCTACGAGCTGTTATGGATTTCATTACGTACCCGTAACGCATAAATTCAACGTCGATGAGCAGCCAGTCGTTAATTATAGATCCAGAAAGAGACCGCCGCGATTTTATCCAACAGGGATGTGCAAATCCTTATTCGATTAAATGAATTTAGTGACGTAAGTTGTAGTTACATTTAGTTAGTTAACCGTTTATTCGGTGTCCTTGCGAGCGCGAGCGAGTCAGGGCGTGCGGGTTGTATTGATTTTTTTGAACGGCACGCGCTACCGACTACGTCCAAGTAATACTATTTGAATAATGCCTTCTTGCCCCGCTATCAGTATTTTTCATTTTCACATATCACAAGCTGTAGAAATTATATTATAACCTTCGTGACCCTTCATTATTCCATTAACTTGAGTTTAGGCGGCACGAACTCTCTAGTCCACCCACCCTAGATCTGTATATGTATGCCTAATGCCTAAATATCGTAGGTATCTACGAGTACAACACTACTGTAAAACTATATACAACGAAAAGAGGTATTGCGTCTAGCAAGAAATTAAGTGTTAAATCGCTTGGATTTATCGTAAAGCGATGGTCCTCAATTTTAATGTCGCTCTAAAAATCCCTGTTCAAGATCAGTATCAAATTCTTCCAAGAAATCCTGCCTCCGAACCGCTAATTTAAGTTTACTTTTCGCGTTCGATATGGGGCATTACATTAGTATTCGACACGGTGCAAGATATTAGCATTTCCACAAAGATGTCTAAAGCACCCCAAATTTTATTCAAATTCTTATTTTTGTATCTCTAAAATTAATCAGTTTGTTGGAGTTCGGTATAATGGGTGAAATATTATAAAAGATACACCCATATTGATTTATAAATTTTGTAAGAGCCAGCGATACATTCACACCCCTCCCAGAAATCGACACCTATCACAATAATATTAAATCATGTGTGCTCGCAAGAAATACAACAAGGTTTTCAAAGTAAGAACATTTATTACTTAAATTCTTTTGCAAACTAGTTCAACGTGGCCCGAATAGTCGCTTTGTATATGAATTTACTTGACGGTGGAATGCAAATACTTTCTAGTTTGCAAACAATGTTCGACTCACATGTGTGCTCTATGTATGTCATGAATCTGGTGAAACGTGGACATTCCTGACATGATCAATTCCCAACTTAGTAGAAGTTAGTGGCGATGGCGGCCGCTCCGCGTCTTGTCGGCTTTACGCTAGAGAAGTTTATTGTTTTAATTAGCGCTACAATAGTCAAACATTTTCCAACGACCCTGCGGCATACTACGAATAATTCACAACGTTTAAAGTAAACACACTTACCTATACTGGCAGGACGCTGGAGTGGATGCCTATGTAAACATATCCCAGATCCCATGGGATATAATCACATGTGATATATCATAAATAGCATACAGTGTTTGTGATTGAAAGGTGGTAGTTATATTCCATTCAGATATTCTATTTTACATTCAAGACTCAGATAGTATAAATATTTTGGAAAATTGTGTCAATTAACGGTTTGCCGTTAAAAATATTTCAAAACTCCTTAACCTACATTATACTCAAGTAAAATTTAAAACCTGTGCTGCAGTTCTTAATTCTTTATTGTATACCAAAACAGCTTATATAACATACAGTGATGGAAAGTTCATGTACAAAGGCGAGCTTAACTCATAGTTAGTTCATAAAATTATTTCAAAATCTCGTCCATATATTGACCTTGTTTGAATTTTCAGGAAAATTTTAAGTTGCTAGAATCAGGGCAAATTCTCGGAGCTTATAATGCTTATAGGTTAGCTTAAAACGACGGCGTCTTCGATTTAAGTTTAATTTTATTTTTAGGTTATCTGAATCGTTACTCAAAACTGAAAAGTTAAATACGTGCGAGTAGTTTTAAAATAGTGTTCCTGCGTACAATACATAGGTATGCAAAGAATATCTCCCCCATACCTGTGCTGTGAGCTTCATTGCGTCATGGGTAGCGTCGACACTGTAATGGAACGCCATGAAAGCGTCTAGCTAGACCGACAAAAGTAAAACATACTCGGCTCAGTGGCACTCCGCTGACTGCTCCACGCAAGTACGCGCCGGCGGTGATTCACACCTAGACTGTACTTTATACTGCAATTAAATGTCTGTGGACATCACGCATTTCCTTCTGCAGTCTTCATTTTCATACGGAATACTGATACCCGTAATACCTGCACAATGCACATAGTATCCCTAGGGATGATTGAATTTCCTTTAAACTTATCATTACTAGGAAATATTCTAGCCCTTTTCATGTAATTATGAGGTTCGACTACCTGGCTAAACCATTGTTGTCTTTCCAATCAAGTGAGTGTGCTCGTGTAATCAACACAAAGACCACAATAGAACGCCCTGTTTCAATTTTGGTTCTCGAATTTGGACCCGGATTTGTATAAACCGAAAAACATTGAAAATGGAAAAAATAACGTCATGCATATACGTAGATATGCTGGCTACGTATGCGTAGACTTAAGAATGCGCGCAACTTCTTTGTCCCATATTCTCACCCCCGGAAATTCATCTTCATGATTCTGATAGTTTTGAGTGAGTCTTTGTTGTTCACACTTTCAGCCTCGGAATTACTTTGACATGTTTCTCGGTCTCCTGGTACTTGTGAATTTTAAGCGGTCAGAATTCTAACCCCGGTAAAATCAAATCAGATCAAAATGTGTAATCCTACAAACATTATAATTGTGAAAGTTAAAATAGTTTTAAGCTGTTTGCTTTTAGTTTTTTCACGGCATACTTATTAAAGCTACTATAGATCGTATTCTGATCAGCAGTGGTATTCTGTAACAACATTTTCGTGTCTCGACAGCGGAATCCGAGGTGAGTTTCAAATTCGTATAAATATAAGACCTTATGACGTGTTAAATAAAGTTCACTTTGTAAGCTACTAAGCTTACAAAGTGAACTTTATTTAACACGTCATTAACCAACCAGTTCAGTAACCATTTCGATATCGACTTCACCTGAGTGACTACACTCAGGTGAAGTCGATATCGAAATGGTTATTTACAGAATAGACTAGCTGGCCGTTGTTGTGTCTTTACCAGTAACAATGTTCTAGCCCCAGAAACGACATGTTTGTGTCTCCTGGTACTTGTGAATTTTAAACGCTCACATTTGGAGATACTTCAAGATGTTTCTGGTTTCCTGTTACTTGTGAATCTTAAATGCTCACAATTCCAACCCCGGAGATATTTCAAGATTTATGGTTTCTAGGTACTTGTGATTTTTTTGCGCTCACAATTCCAGCCCTGGAAATACTTCAACATTTTTCTGTTGTCCTGGTACTTGTGAATCTAAAGCTCACAATTTCATCCCAAATTTATATAGGACTAGCTTCTTCCCGCGACTTCGTCTGCGTAGACTTTAGAACTGGTGTGCAACTTAATTGCCTCATATTGTCATTCTTGTAATTGCATCTTCATGAATCTGGTATCCAGATAGTGAGTTCCAAAATTACTTCGACATGTTTGTGGTCCCCTGGAAGGTACTTGTGAATTTTTAGCGCTCACGATTCTGGTCGAAAAATATATCGTCTGGTATTCTGGTATCTACTTGTAAATCTGTACCGCTCATAATTCCAGCCTTGGCAATACTTTGACATGTTTTTGGTCTCCCCCGGCAATTTTAAATCCTAACCTCTCACAAATTCTAGGCCCGAAAATATTGCGACATGTTTCTGGTCTTTTTTTTTATACTTAACGGGGAAACTCTTGGCCCAAATCTCACCTGATGGAAAGTGATGATTAGGCCGAAGATGGAAGCGAGTTTCACCCCGAATCCTCTTACACAGAGGAACTGGCTATCATACCTCTAACTGCCGGAACAACTATATAACAATGCTGTTAACATTGTTGTTATGGCGACAGACTTAGACATGATGGTGGTAGCTTGCCAGGCGGACTTAGAACAAGTCCTACCACCAACCAAACCAAGCAAAAAATTTGCCCCCGCTGGGAATCGAACCCGGGACCTCTGGGTCTGAATCAGGTGGTATAACCACTAAACCACGGAGGCGGTTAGTGTCACCTGTTTAGCACCACCCGGGGACCACGTGTAGGGATTCGCTGAAGGGTATTCTCCTACGAACGCGGGTGACTCGGCCCCCAAAACTCGGTCTCCTGGTAATTGTAAATCTTTAGCTCTCATATATTTCCAGCCCTGAAAAAACTTCGCCATGTTCCTGTTCTCCTGTTACTTTTGAATCCTAACTGCTCACAATTTCAGCACCGAAAAAATTTCAACATGTTTCTGCTTATCTTAGTACTTGTGAATCTATAGCTTTCACCATTCCAGCCCAGAAAAATTCTTGCGCAAAATATTTTGAATAACTCCAGGTATTGTGAATCTTTGGCGCTCATATTTTTAGCCTCAATATTTACTTTAACATGACTGTTTCTGTTCTCCTGGTATCTTTTAGATCCTAATTGTTCACCATTACAGAGTCAGAAATACTTCGATATGTTTCTGGTTACCTGGTGCCTTTGAATCCAAACCGCTTGCAATTAAAGCCCCGGAAATATTTTGATGTGTGTGGTCTCTTGGTACTTGTGAAACTTTAGCGCTCACAATACCAGCCCCAGAACTATTTGGATATGTTTCTTCTCTCCTGGTACTTGTGAGTCTTATAATAGTGTTCACAATTCCAGCACAGTAAAAATTTCGACATGTTTCTGTACTCCTGGTAAAAGAATCTTGCTCAATAATAGGTACTTAAACATGTGTCTGGTCTCCTGGTACTTATGCATCTTTAGCGCTCATATTTCCAGACTCAGAAATACTCCAACATGCTGTTGTTATCCTGGTACTTTTGAATCGCTTGCAATGAAAGATCTATTTTCTAGTAAAAAAAACATCATCTCATCCCATCTCATCTCATTTCATCTCGTCTCATCTCGTCTTATCTCAATTTCAAGAAAAACTGGACTACTCTTAAAGTCCTACTATCCTACTAATTACTTATTAGTACTTGTAAATCTTTAGCGCTCACAATTCCGGCACCGAAAATATCTCGAAATGTTTCTGCGTTCCTGGTACTTGTGAATCTATAGCATTTACAATTTCCAGCCCTGAAAAACTTCGTTCGTCATGTTTCTGGTACTTGTGAATGTATAGCGCTCATAATTCCAGCAACTTAAAAACTTTCAGATATTTCTCTCCTGGTATTTTAATCTATCTGTAGCGCTCGTAATTTTCAGGCGAAATACCTCGACATGTTTCTGCTCTCCTGGTACTTGTGAATGTATAACGTTGCTAGCGCTCACAATTCCGGCACCGAAAATATCTCGAAATGTTTCTGCGTTCCTGGTACTTGTGAATCTATAGCATTTAAAATTTCCAGCCCTGAAAAAACTTCGTTCGTCATGTTTCTGGTACTTGTGAATGTATAGCGCTCATAATTCCAGCAACTTAAAAACTTTCAGATATTTCTCTCCTGGTATTTTAATCTATCTGTAGCGCTCGTAATTTTCTGGCACAATACCTCGACATGTTTCTGCTCTCCTGGTACTTGTGAATGTATAGCGTTGCTTCGACATATTTCTGATCTCCTGGTACTTGTGAATCTAAAGCGCTCATATCAAGCCCCAAAAAAACTTCCGAAATGTTACTGCTCTCCTGGTACTTGTGAATCTGTAGCGCTCGTAATTCCAGTCCTGAAAATACTTCGAAAACTTTCTGCTCTGCTAATAAAAAAAAAACTTGCCCAAAAATAATTTGACATGTTGCTGGTCTCCTGGTACTCGCGAACCTTTGGCGCTCACAAATTCAGACCCGAAAATATTTCGACATGTTTATGCTCTCCTGGTACTTGTGAATCTTTTAGCACTCGTAATACAATTCTAGCCCGGTAAAATATTTCGACATGTTTCTGTTCTCCTAGTACTTTTGAATCTGAGTACTAAGGTAGCAGAAACTTTGTACTTCCACTTCTTCCTCTGTCTCCATTAAGTCATGTATGTTACCGGGATAAAAAGGAGCCTATGTAACATATGTGCCATTTCATCCAAATCCCTTCAGCCGTTTCTGCGTGATTGACGGACAAACATTCAAACATACAAACATGAACGCTTGCAATGAAAGCCAATCTATTTTCCAGCAAAAAAAAGCCTGACCAAAAATACTTTGACATATGTCTGCTCTCCTGGTACTCGCGAACCTTTGGCGCTCACAAATTCAGACCCGAAAATATTTCGACATGTTTATGCTCTCCTGGTACTTGTGAATCTGAAGTACTAAGGCAGCAGAAACGTCTGATTTCCACTTCCTCCTCCGCCGCCGCCATTAAGTTATGCCTTTTATCGGGATAAAAAGTAGCCTATGTGTTATTCCAGGATGTGAACTATATGTGTGCCAAATTTCATTCAAATCCCATCAGCCATTTTTGCGTGATTGACGGACAAACATACAAACTTTCACATTTATAATATTAGTAGGATGTGATAATATTACTCGTGGTATGATCAAAACTATTCTGGATCATCTCTTACCTGCTATCACCGATATTGTTAATTTTTCCTTGTATTCACTCTTGACCTACAACTGTTTAAACTTGAACTCTGACGGGCATACCTTGACAGTCTCCCTAAGTAAGGCAGCAGAGAGCGCGGGTGACGAGTTAAGAGCTTCTGTCGTTTTACGAGGAATATCAGCAAAGAAGTTTTCAAATTACTGAGCTACCTCTGCATTTGAGTTTAGTCTGAGGTATAGTCCCAACCATGTACGGATTTTAAATTAAATTCAGTTTCACGCTTTTTCTTCCTACCTGTTTCATTATTAGTTATTTTCCAGGTAGTGCATGGTCATAGGAGGGTAGATCATGAATCGATCTTCACCATTATTGCTCCATGATAACGCGAGACCTCACACAACACGAGAAACCGTTTTAAGGGACAGGAACTGCAATTAGAAACCATTCGTCACCCTCCGTATTCGCCAGACCTTGCTCCAACGGACTACCATTTTTTTCGTGATTAGACCAATTTTCTACGTGATGAAAAGTTTTCTCCTCAGGAGGCAGTACAAAATGCTTTCACACAGTTTGTCGAATCTAGATCACCAGCGTTCTATCGCAAAGGCATAAATGACCTTCCTATTAGATGGCAGCAATGTATAGATAATAATAGTAATTATTTTGATTAAATAAATAGATAAATTAAAAAAACAAACAAATTCAATTTTTTCAGTACAAATCGCTAATTTCATACTTTAACCTCTAATATTTACAAACATCGATTGGGGTTCTACCGGCATGTTAAAAAAAACTTCTAAAATATATACGCTCTCGCCTCCTTCTGCAATGTTTCTCTCACAAAATTTTTATGTAACACACGCGAGCGTATGACGTAACTTGACGCTTGGCATCCTTGAGCTTGTAATGGCCCACCTATTAGTTACAGAGGGATATAGAGAATAGGGATACAACAAAAAAGGGAGCTATATTTTTTTTATTTTTAAGATCTCAGCTATGAGCGGATTTTTAGTGGTCGAAGAAATTCGTTTCGTATGAAGTGTCTGGTTCTCCCTGCCTAATTGACAAATTCAGGTCACTTTAACGGTCTCATGTGATGCTGCCAATCGGGCACTATTTAGGAGCAATTGTCGTTTTTAAGTTTAGCTCATAATGTTTGTATGCAGTCCTAGGCAAAAGTTCGTCCAATTTAACTGAATGCTGTTTAGGCCATCGGACATATATTATAGAGATACAATTTGTTTGACCGACTGTTTCCTGTAGCTTACCCTACCATAGTCAGTCTATGTGGCACCCATTGCTGGGACACTGTATTGTCTCTGTAAGAGCTGGGGATGGGCCTTATTCAACCACAGTGGCCAGTTGGGTATTTAAATGTGTATATGGTGCCATAGGCCACATAGGTTTTGAATCTTCATAAATTAAGAAAAAAAAACCGGGCTGATTTTGAAAAAAAAAAACTTCTTAAGGTTCGAAAATCGCTACTAACGTTATCCAAGTGCCGGTTGCTGAATGTCACATCATCATCTGCCTAGCCTTTTCCCAAGTATATTTGGGTCGGCTTCTAGTCAAACCAGATTCAGCTGAATACCAGTATTTTACGTGGAGCGGCTGCCTACCAGACCTCCACAACCCATTAACTGGGTAACACGGAACTTCTTGCCAAGACTGGAGTCAGATTTACTGGCTTCTGACAATCCGTTACAACTGCCAAAGATCTACAAATGACAGCCGGGACCAACGGCTTGACGTGCTTTCCGAGGCACGGAGGAAACTCACCCACATGTAACCCATCCACAGACAAACCTTGGCAAGCATTGCTTAACCTTAAAGATCGACCCGTGCGGCTGTTATTATTTAGCCACGAGCTGAATGTCACATATGTCTTCAAAATCTTGTTTTATCACTGCCTGTATGAATTCAGCTTTCCAGTACTCTTTACTCCAACTCTGCAATTACTTTGATGTCTGTTCCACTCATGCTTCATGCATCATTGATGCTTTGGTGATATCTGCTAATCTTATAAGACTTAGCAAATAAAAGTCAGCAAACCACTTCGCTTGGTCAATAGGCTAGATTCCATCATCCACAAATTGCAAAACTATTTAGTCCGTCAGTTAGAGTATTGACAAATTATGGACACGTATTTTTTGTTTTTGTAAATGAATGAATATTGACAAAGATAAAACGCATCAAAACTCGGGAGTGGGGGCTCGTGACGTCACGACTCACTAAAAAATATGCGAAGGTGTGACGTATTGAGAATTTTAAAAGCATCGTAACTTCGTCAATTTTGGTTCCCGTAAAAAAAGAAAAAACACGGATCAAATATTTTTTGATAATCTAACTGACGGACTAATTAGATTTTTTCAGGACACAAGCCTATTCTGAATCGTGACCCATATTACTCTGACGAGTAGATCGACCTGATTCAGGAGACTCAGCACCAATCACCTATTTCTGAATCAAAATTAGAATTACCACGACCATAAGGTTTTTTTACTATTGATAAGCACGCTTTTGACCACTATCTCACCTGATGGTAAGAGATGATGTGTTCGAAGATGGAGCTTGCCTACAAGTAACCTATTCACTCTTGACTTAGAAACTCCCAGGTTGTAGCTATCAGGAAACACAGACTCCGGCAGGGAATTCCACTCCTTAACTTGCGCACTATGAATGTGTTCCCAAAACGTTTTGTGTGTGGGTGGGATGTCCATCATGTAGCATGTACCGGTGGCGTATCGCCTTTCGTCTTGTGGTCCGATGATGGAACAGGCTCGGCAGAAATAAATAATGCAATTCCGAAGGTTCCTAATATAAAATCACGTAAATCAAGACACGTTTTACTTTTAATTCCGTTTGTAACGGATGTGCTGCACGCAATGTAGAGATCATTTAGTATATAATGTGACTCATACAGTAAATTTTGTGAACTATTTTAGTCGCGCTATGTTTTACGGATTGCCAATTTTGTGTGTCATACTCAGAATAATTAAAACAATTCAACATAATAGCTCGCAATTAGTACAACAACGATTTTTCCATGAAATGAGCCGTAAAAGTTCTATTCCAAAGGGAGGGTGGGAGGGGGTATAGAATGTAAACAGTAATAGGCAAGACAAATCATAGCAAGGAAAGACCACAAAATAGCGAATCAAGTGCTATTGTAGATTGAATAGATTGGTAAAATGTATGTAACTATGTAGAAACCAAGCCCAGATGTTATGAGGACAATTCGTTGAGGAAAAATAGACCTTTGTAACGCTACTGTTTTAGGGTTCCGTACCCAAAGGGTAATGGGTAGGGTCTGTCGGTCACCAGGCTGTATCTAAAAAAGCGCGATAGCTAGACAGTTGAAATTTTCGCAGAAGATGTATTTCTGTTGCCGCTATAACAACAAATACTAAAAAACAGAATAAATAAATATTCAAGGGGGCTCCCATACAACAAACTTAATTTTTTACCGTTTTATAGATAATGATACGGAGTCTTTCGTGCGCGAGTCCGACTGACACTTGGCAGCTGGTTATTTATACTTCTATGGTCATGAACTCATGACATAAAATTCTGTTGCATTTTACAAAACACTCCGTTTATAGTGGGACTCACTTAGAAAAATTAGCGTCATTCACGTAAATTGAGGAAATGATTGCGATCCTATTACAGTGTACACGAGCGCTAAAATGGACTTATTATATCTGCGACGCCTGGCAGAGTAGTCATTAGGTCGCAGCCGCCGGGACATCCGGCCTCGATGAAATCTCAACAGAGACTAGCGGCATACTGCTCTGCTCTATAGTTGACTTCTTTACCATGACGATTCATAACCCCGCATTTTATTATTGCCCCACATTTGTTGAAAACTGACCTCGACTTTTCACAAATCACGAGAGATTTTTTTAATAACAGCGTTTTTAAAATTCTGAGGCAAGTTTTAATTACAATTAAGCTCACCAATGTTCAGTTCTGTTAAAACTGGCAGCTATTTTCAAAGCTATTACGGCCTTTAAACACTGGATAGCGTTTTTGTAGATTCCAGACTGTGGCAATTTGGATTTATTGTTATACAAAACCGGCTTGGTTATTTTAAAACTACACTAGTCACAAAAATTAAGGGATATAAAAAAAAATTTTGGGTGATTCTCAAGGAGCTGTAACTCCGAGGAAAATGATTGTACAGCAAAAAAAAAGCAAATTGTAGCTCCAAGTGCCTAGTTTTCAGATAATGACCATGAATTTTTTTATCATGTTCGGGTCTGTAAAAATATTAAGACAACTACGAAAAAAAAAATTCTAAGTTTTTCCTTGTCTTAAAAAAAGTCTCCGGGCTACAAACATTTTTTTTCCATTGTTTCGCTCGAAAGCTCGATTAGAAAATTTAATGCCCTTTAATTTAACGTAATCAAAAAGCCTGTATGATGATTTGCCGCGGAGTTATCGTCAGTCGAAGCAAAAAAGTACTTTTTCACTTTGACAATCAATAACTATAGAAATGTACCACAAGACGTACGGCGATGTGCCACCGGTACATGGTGGACATCCCACCTATACGCACAAAACGTTTTTGGAATACATTCATTGTGCGTACAGCTAAGGAGTGGAATTCCCTGCCTGAGTCTGTGTTTCTTGATAGCTACAACCTGGGAGTCTTTAAGTCAAGAGTGAATAGGTTACTTCTAGGCAAGCGTGCTCCACCTTAGACCGCATCATCGCTTAGCATCAGGTGAGATAGCGGTCAAACGTACGTATCAATATTAAAAAAAAAAACAAGAAATCGAAAGACGGTTTTGTAAACTACACGATATTATCAATAAGATACCGTGAATGGCTTTTGTCATTTTTTTGTTTTTTTTTTTAATTGAAAACTATAACTGAAATACACAAAAATTCTCATAATTAAGAATATTTGGATAACTTGGTTTAACTTTGGATAAAATAGATGAACGAAGGATATCGTCGGTAATTTTTCAACCAAGTGTCCCCAAAAATCCCTGAAAAATTGAAAGGGCTGCGATTTTTTTTTTCATAGTGCCCCGCAGCTTCAAATTCTTTGTTTTTGCAAAAATCACCATTATGAGCAATTTTTCCATTATTATTAATCATTTTAATGAAAAAAAAAAAATTTTTCTCAAAAATCTTTCCTTTTTCAATCAAAGAGATGATTTTCAAGAAATTTTAAAAAACCAAAAGAACACTTCTTTAACATCTTGAGAATGCTCCATTACTGTAAAAAAAAAATAACTCGATTTATTCTGAACGCTGCGACAACGCTTGGATAATAAAAATATTTGAACTTACATAATAATGTGACGATAATAATTATAATAGGTCTAAAATATTATTTGTTAGTTTTTAGAGTTATTTTTTTATTTCGGGGCGTCTAGAAATTTTAATTTTATTTTGTAAGGAATAGTTTTGGTATACTATTTTCGAACAAAAGAAGAGAAAAAGGTATATTTTAAGAAAATAGACGAATTTTCTTTAAATTACCCTGTTATAAAATGTGGATGATGAAAATAAAAACCAATTTGGTCCTTAAGTTTCGTGGGTTTACGCCCTATGCCAGATACGCAAAATACACGCATATTGTCAAAAATGGCAGAATGGGAATGTACGCAAAAAAAAAATGCTAAAAGTCAGGAACGTAGGAAGAAGAAAGACGATTTATTTAAAGTTTGCTTGAAGTACTTACGTTTTTATACCATTGAGTGAGCATTTATCAGCACTCAAATTTTTTTTCTAGGCATCCTTATTCTCACACTTTGCGTATTTGACATTTTGATTATAGTGACATTCAGCGCTTATGGCATTTGGGAATTTTAATTTTGCGACGAAGTCTGCCAATCTGACGATATTTGTGTCTGACATATATGTATAACCTGTTTCGTGAGTCTAGAATAAAAAAAACTTAAAACATAAACGGGTTCCTTTCCTTCCCACTATCCTGAATAACCAGTGATACAATAGTTTTTGCAAAACGTAAAATAAAACATCAAGACTGAAAGAATAGATGAACCCATTTAGAGCAGCGCTTTGTATTCCCTAAAACTAGTGATCAAGTTTTGTAGTAAAGAAACATTATGTCAAAAGTAGGTATGTCACGAGTATATTATACTTGTACATAGCATTACCTTTTGAACTCGCCCTTCCCATGTCAATTACCCACTTAGACCGAGTTACGGACGCCACACTAAATTGTACCACACAACAAATTACCGTCAGTATTTTCTTTTACCTGTACCCACTTTTCCAGGTAACGGCAATCGTTAGTAGTCTTTTACCATTTATTTAGATCATGCACCTACTCCTATTTAAACCCAGAATAAGTCAACCAACTGTTAAACATTTAAAAGAAAAACTACCAAATGCTCCGTTCCTTAAATACAGTAAAAATGTTAAGAGCTTGAAAATTCTAGGCATGAACTATGCGTATATTTAAAGGCTCATTCTCTCCGGTTTTTTTACCTGAATAGGCAAGCTAAGTTTTCAAAAGTAACATAATATGTACATTCTAGCTCAAACATTTTATCGCTCGATTTAGAGCTGCATTGAGGATTAAGCAGTTACTTTAAAAGCACCTTTAATTTGATAGCTTAGAGCTATAACTAATTTAGTGATAGTGATATAATCCCCTTTGGGATCGTGACGCAATTACATAAGAGTACCTTCACGAACGGTACCAGTATGTATTTGAGAGCTGTCTGCAAGCAAGTTTCGAGGTCAACGCGAATACTTGTGTACCAGCCGCTACTGTTGAGAAACGTTTCGCGTAAGTTTTTCAAACTACTGCAGCAGTTCTCAATGTCGTGAAACTAAGGGACGTGTTGAATTTAATTTCCCTTTCAGAATGAACCTTGAATATAGCTTCACTGCGAAAACATCAAGTGTTCTCCGGGAAAAATTTCAACATAAACTCATGAATCGCTACAGCTGGCCATTAAAATTCATGACATCAAAGCCACCAGGACACCTTCTGTTCATTTTTTCACATTGAATGGATGTTATAAAAATGCAAAATATAGACAAAGGCTGGGGCGCTTTGATCGGAAAACAAAGATCTCTTCCGATTCGTTTTCCGACACCTGTTCGTATTGTGTTTTACTTACATCAAATACTGTAACCTCTGAAGAAAAATGTTGTTAACAAGTTTCAAATGAGCGCGTTAGAAAGCTTTGGTACAATATCGCGAAAATTGTATGAATTTACACTATGTATTTGCGGTTTGTGTACTTCGACGTTGCTAGGAAACTAAAGGACAGTGTACTCGGTAATGTATTTTTATATATACTGCAATACGGCTGCCGTTCATTGTACTTCCAAGAACGTTTATAGTAAATTATTAGAGCAGGTTACTAGGCCGTCTAAATCTAGCTTAATATCTAGTGGATTCATTTATCGACAGTATCATTTTGAATGAAGTCGTGTGTTTCTTGTTGTCAGACAATCAATCAATCTCGTGTCAATTTAGGCATGGCCAACAATCAAACATCTACTTAGAGGGCAACTAAGTAACATCAATGTCTGACGGGAAAGAGCGTTCAACCTTTAAAAAGGTCGAGACGACATTAGTAGGGTTTTCAAAACAGCGGCCCTACTTGCATTGGGGTCGTCGCCTTGTCCAATCCTTTATTTAGTCTAACAACAGAATCCGTTAGATAATAATAAATTTGCTGTTCTCTTAAGTTATTATAAGCTAAACTACGTTGCCAATTGTATAAATTCTGGCGGCCATGAAACTGAGCCGCTGATTCCCCTACAATTGTATTCAGGACTCTTGTTCAGAAACTCGCTTCAACTATAGTAGTATTCAAACACACATTGGGATCAATTAAACTTTAGCTGTTTTAATTTTTCCATTTTAAGAAAAACGTTGGCTTGAAAGTACAGCAACAAAGACAGTAAATAGAAGTAATAATGCACAATGCATTATAATGTCACATCGTTGCTATATTGACAGCTAATAAAACAGTACGAGCTCAGTATCGACGTGGAACTCTTCGGAATCCGTCAACAGCTCTCGTCTCGATATATAAACGCTCGAACGGCAATAAGTCTTACTTAACTACTTATTCGTAAAAAGAATTCAGAAAACCGTGGAATAAATAATGCAGCAAGAATTCCTCCGAGAGATGTCCGACGATAGCAGATTCCTAATAAGACAGAATTTTGTTACATTTTTTCATTTATAGAATTAAGAATATTATGCAGTCAGATTTTGATAGCAAGGAAAAGCATTTCTGTTTATTTAAAGACGCTAAACATTACAGACTGAAAGAAGTGTTATTTTCCGTGCGTTACTTAGCTAATTAATTTTTTCTTTTAGGGCTAAAAACTAAATGCTTAGATTTCTTGTTTCTTGATGGAGACGCGGACTTTCTTAGTCTTTGAACGTACTCGTATCTATCCCAGACGGAGCGCTAGACTGGTAGACGCCAGTAACGTGTTGTTTATATTGGAATTAAATAATTTATTAGCAACTTGTTCAAATTACAAATGTCCCTAGTGAGGCAGCTATAATTTTATTTAAAGTTCTGCTAATTTAAACTTGAAATAGTATTTTTTTTTACATAAATCATGGAATTACTTCCAATAACCAAAAATAAAACCTTGAATCTCACTTACACACCTACTTAATTTAAACTTACGTAATCATTGCCTAACGCTACTTGCATGATAACCTAAGCTAAATCATGGAACTAGATTAACAGTGACAGCAACCGGTATATGGGACGGGAATGAGTAATGAAATGACAATGAAGTCTTCCCGTGGAGGGTAGGTGAATAAACTGCAATAATGGGGCGTCGCGACACATCGGCGCCAACTCCCCGTAACATATGTATGTAGTTATACGTAACAGTACATCTGCTCTCAAAAAATATGTTATGCATGAATAAAATAAGTGGCGCATTAATTAAACGTTTATTTATTTGAACCAACGTTTGATGCCAAATAAGATCTGCTTGGTGCTTCAACGTGAGCCAAAGCACTAATTAGTTTCCATTCTATTATTGTTAGTCAATCTTAATTGCTTTGCACTTTCGAGAACAATTACATTTTCTACACAGAAACGAATATGAAATGTATAGTAATTGCAGTCACATTGTCTACCCCTAAGAAAACTATGCTTAACTCTTGAAATGTTAAACGTTCAACCTAGAGTTATTTTCATTTTTTTAACTTGCCATTAAACCACTTGGTCAATGAAGGTATGTAGGTACCTATACGAAGCTGAATGAGTTAAGGTATGAAAGCACATAGATAATGTTACACATGAGTAGTCAGTCGGGAACATGACGTATTCGAATAAGGTTCGGTTATTTGTAAGGCGGAATAGAATCGGCAGTGGGTCTCGTACCGCAGTGTTATGTAACAGACTGCCGCTCGATATAGACTGTACCTACTCATGACGGCGGCGCGATGGCTACCGGCTGACGGCGTCTGGTCATGCCGGCTGTTATCCTTCGGGGCACACAGAAATCACTCACTGGAAAATTGTATCGCCACGATATTTTGGCATTTTAGGCGCAAGCCCGCTCCCCCACATTATTCCCTAACTGCCCTACATTCCGCCCAATTTCTGATTTACAACATTATATTAAAGCTTTAATCCAGTCCTTTATGTTTCTGTTACAATATTACCATCACTCGGCTGACGACATGAATTTCCAATGTTAATAGCCATTTAATTATAATGTTGCATGCGCAGAGATTTTATCATTTGCGGAGTGTCGCCAAGCTTTGAATCTCAAACTACAGCAGTACACTCATTTATGCCCTGGCTGAACACCACTAGTATAATTTGTTGTTATTATAAGTCCGCATTGATATTTCATATGACTGATTTTCAATTTATTCTCCTCTGTCAATATTGTCAGTATTGTTTCGAACGACACGTATAACTGCCTTTTCTTGGCACACTTGTGTGTGAAACTTTGATCTTTCAATCATTAAAGTATTCTATTTGATACCACCGTTGCCTTCAAGTATGTTTGTAAAAAACATACTATTGTTTATCAGGAACACGATTGTAGTTTTTTCACGGTTTTGCAAATTCGATGGAACCACAAAAACATCCTTCCTGAACTTAAAATCGTCAACGACTTCATTATAAAATAAAAAAAAAACCTTAATTAACTTGAATCAAGTGTAAACGCTTGCCAATATATAATCAACGAAATGAAGCGTCGGGAGGACTAAATCTATCGAAGCTTAAGTCAGCGGCTGATCGACAATAAGAGCCACAGCTTAAATTCAGCAGCCTAATAGCGGTGAACTGGCAGCAATTCACCGCACGGCTGGCGCATATGGCGGGTCTTTTACATTCGCTACAATATGCTCTCATCAATCTCTGTCAAAAACACGGTTCCACTTTTGAAAATGTTATGCTAGTTACTATAGTAGATAGGTATTATTTCTGGAGCCGAAGTCTGCAAGTCCTAGATTACGTTTTGCAAACACTGTACAGAATCTTACTTAGGAGTGGTTTGAGCAACGTGGTTGTCTCATATTGGATCTTAAACTTGAGAGAGATAACTTTGATAGTGTTGTGGATGTCTTGGTGACATTTTGGAGTTGTAATTACAGTTTCAATGATACCGATCAGTGCTGCGCTTTGAAGCTCGTGTACCAATAGGAAGGCATTTATTTTCAAGTTTTATCGATACTTTTGTCGGCTGGGAGCTGGTCCCCCGGTGCCTACTTGCAGTCTGTACATAATTCATTCATTTTCCTCCGCAGTGTTATGTAATACTGGCCGCGGCTGTTAGCACCATACTGTTTCGAATTTTGTTTTAAGTACCTACAACTTTTTGTCACAGTCAAAATCTAACGAAAACAAAATGAACGTAGGTATTTCATGTTTACCTAAATTACTTTAATGCAGTGTTGGATAATATTTAAAGCGTTCTGGTTCATTATTCATGAAATATCTCTATAACTATTGTCAACAATGATCAACAATAATACCTACTTATGCAATATTAATATCTTCAATGAATATTGCATAATATTATTAGTGTCCGACCAAAGTTTCGGTTTCGGCCTAAAAATCATGTTTCTTACAAAAATTCGATTTCGGTCTCAAAACACCTTTCTGCCGTGCCGAAACTTATTTAAATTCGCCTTTCGAGGCTGGCTGATTATGATTACTTATAACAAAATTAAATTAAACATTTTAAAAACCCGTAACACAAAAAAGAGAACATTTAAAAAGTCAAAAATAAAAACTACAGTTGAAAACAGAAGCTTGATAGCTCTGCTCTAACTAAGCGAGGAGGTGGGTATTCTGCAGACTTCTGGTCATGCTGCAGCATCTGGTCAAGGTTACCTTATTCTTGCTATAATATTGAAGTAATAGATACCAAATGTTGCATCGATCAGACCCGTGAAAGTTGGTAACATCCCTTCATCAACTGGAAAAGAACTGATGATCTTCAAACGGCTCAACCGATTTTTATAAAACTCTTCTAAGAACCACCGTTGAAAAACTTGCTTTCAAATAAATAAACCGGATCCAAAGTGATAAAAACATCAAAATCACCAATACAACCCTCCTAGTTCATAGAGGCGTAGGGAAATAAAAACAGAAAAAGTAATTCCTAGAGCTTTATGAACTTAGAGCGTTGTATTTATGATTTTGATGATTATAATTCTGTAACTACATAATAATATGTCTTACAGCCGCGAATAATATTTTAATCAATATACAACCTAGCACTGGCCTGCAAATTGCAAAAAACGTAAGAAAAATTGAATTTCGCGGGCTGGTTGGAGCATTCCACCTTAAGAGCTACGGTGCCACAGACAGACACCACTGTTTTTGCGTCGGGGTTAAAGATTAAAACTCAAAACACATATCATATATCATATTTTGTTATTTAACTTATTTTATTTTATACCATCTACAATTAAATAAAATAAATAAATAAAAAATAAATAAATAAAATGTTTATTCACAAAAATTACAGATAGTAAATAAGTATTACATGAAACAGCTGTTGGTAAATCTGTACAAAAGAATTTTATGACCCTGCCCTCTTAAACTAGGATAAACCTGTATTTTAAGAGACAGTGTTCGTCCAATTGATTCTTAAATAAATAAGATTTATTACAACAAGATAACAGTATTGGATTTATTCTTATATATCTGTTTTTATTTATTTATATGTTATATTAAGTTAGTAACTGTGTATGTGTGTGTATGTTAGGCATGTGAAGTGAGTGTGAGTTTATGAGTATATGAGTGCGTGTTTCTGAGTACTTGTAGTGTGTGATTGGGTTTACGGGTGAGTAATAAGAGCGTGTGATTGTGAGCAATAGTAGTGTAAGTAAGTATGTGGTAGTAAGTGAGCAGTTGTATTGTTATTAGAATATGAATTTGAGCAAAGACTCAGTGTAGGCATAGTCCTTTTGCAGTAGCCACTCTGTTACTATGGATTTCACTTTGTGTAAATTTAATTTTATAATATTTATTTGTGTGTCAACTTTATGGTATATGTGTGTACCTAGTATGTAAAATTGATGTGTTGCGAAAGCGGTTTTGTGTTGGGTTCTTGGAAGGAGATTTACTCTCTTATTAGGTTTTGGTGGAGGCAGACCGAGATGTGTTCTAAGGATAGATCGGAGCACAAAAAGTTGCCGTACTGTAAGAACTCCACAATCGGAGTACAGTTCTGTTGTTGGATATCTGTAGGGCTTTTTACAAAGGACTTTGAGTATGGCTCTTTGCGCTCTTTCCACCCTCAGAAAACTGGTTTTTGTAGCGCCACTTCATGCAGTAATGCAATATCCCAGAACCGATTGGCACAGAGCAAAATACACCATCTTCAGTGTGTCTAGGCTAGCTGAGTCTCTAAGCGACTTAAGAAGTCGATTAGAATTAAGAAGTCGATGTGTCATTAAAATAAGTTAATGTGACATTTTCTATTTTTAGGACAGTTTAATTTAGTCCCTATGACAAAGTTAAAATATCAATTCGATATAAGTGAAACGTAGAACCCTGTAATATTAGACCAGTGAGATGTTTCGTTATTCATGTATATGGAAAGAACAACCCACTGACATTTTATTCAACGTTTTAATCACGTTTATAAAAGTTTCGGTTTAAATTCGGTCGAAACTACTATCAGAAGCGAACCTTCGGTTTCGGTTTCGGCAAAAAGAAAAACATGTTTTGGTCAGACACTAATATATTGAAATGAAATGTATTGGAAAAAGCTCCGTCAAGTTCAATTTACCGCTAATGCATTGTAACACTGACACGCTTTTAGTAATAAAAGCCTGTCAGAACTTCTATAAGATTATTTGGTAAATGCAATTTGAGAGATATAGTTAGTCAAAATTGGCAGTGCCTTGACTAAAGAAGTGTCGGACACTAGGGTCAATACATGTATTGACCCTAGTGTCTGACACTTCTTCAACGGCAGTTAGAATCTTATACGTGCGTAAAAACATTTCGAATTCAGGATTCCTTTGAAGAAATAATTAAAATAATAAACATCTAGCTTTCACTTCCGTGACCTATCCCGCAAGAACGGTACATTTTTCTAATACAATGTCTATGTACAATCAGCTATAGTGTAGCTTTCCTTCCCAGAGACTATCTTTTACAAATAAATAAATAATTCATTTATTCTAAACTAGCTGTCCCCCGCGGCTTCGCTCCCGTCAATTAAGTATTCATTGCACCTATCGAGTTTTCATTGTTTTTAAGATGTATTCTGCTATTCGGGTCGGAGACAAATCCAACGAATCAATAACCACGAAAATTGGTTCAGCAGATCTCGAGTTATAAGTGTTGTAACAAACCCGTCTTTGTTTTATATTATAGAGAGAAGATATCAGTAAAGATTAAGAGGTGTCACTTTGTTGCAGCTACCTGTACCCGACTATGGACGAGTTGGCCAACCAGCTGAACTATGTGCTCGGCCACTTCGGGATCAAATCGTTCATCGGCTTCGGGGTCGGCGCCGGCGCGAACATCCTCGCTAGGTTCTCAATCGTGCACCCACAGAAGGTGAGACATTACATTCAGCCGTGAATTGCACTGGTTGGCAGATTTAGGGACTACTCGCTGGACACGAATCGGCTCAATATTGGTAATCGGATTTCTAAGACCTCAAGCGCCTTTGCACCGATATTTCGAAAGATTTCAGACAGACTTCCATCCGATATCGATGGAAGTTAAAATAATATGTAGGCGGAGGACATAATAGTGTGCTCTTCTCTAAACACTAGGTAGGTACATGAATTCATAAGGCAATCAATTCTCTTGATGGATATTCGGACTATCACTCCTCGACGTCGCTTATAACTTTAATGAAAACTACCATTTCTACTTCGTCGGAAGTGGCACTTTATTTTTTGTCTGTGCAAGCCAGAGCACTCATCGGTTGCTTTTTATTCAACAACTTAGTTCAATTGTAAAGTTCAAGATTCCGCTGTTCCGATAGTTGCAACAGTAAACGGCGCGAAGAACTTCAATCAACATCTTAAGAAGCTCTCTCTCGGTAATTGGATTGAGGAGCTGATACAGAAAGCGGCAACACGGCGACACGGCACGCCGCGGTTTACACGACACTCACTATCGTGTACTTTGTAACGTTTGCATTTTTAAGGTTGACGTTTGTCTGCTAAATTCTTTCTGATAAACGCAAAGGAAAAATAGTTGAGTTCCTAAGCTCTTTGAATGTAATGTATCTCTCTGCTGAATTTGAACCATAGAGAGGAATCACTGACTTGCATTAAAGCTCCAATACCACAGTAATGTGACCTTCATATCCATTGTATGCTTAAATTATTTAAAGTATTCAGAGCTGAAGTAGAAAGTAATACTTATGTCACGCGTCGCCTTTTAAAAAGCTAGGCTTTCATTCCCTATAGTCGTTGCACATTTGAATGCAGTTAATGCTGCATGCATGGACACGCGCTCGACTGATATTGTAACCATAGACACCTACCTACATAACGTCGTCGTGTACCTATATAACTTCGCTTCGATCTACACGATGCATCGACTCTCTATCGATGGCTACTCCGCACTGATCTGCTGACTGTTAATGCTACTATTTTCTTATGTACATAACACGTCAACTAAATTAAAAAAAAAAAAAAAATAGGCAAAATAAATCAAATTATTTTTACGCTGGTCCAGCATTAAAGGTTGAAATCGCGATTTATAAAATTTTTTTACAGTGTTAACAAAGAGCGTGACTGCTGAAAAATGCCCGAAAGTCAGAAAACGTTCACTTAATAAAAACTAAACATTTAGCGTTCTTAAATTGCTTTTCCCGGCTAAGTTATCGTCTTTAACCCATAACTTTAGTGTGTTAAATGCGTGAACCTTAACTCATCCCAGCATACTTTTAGGGACTACTCACACTTATTCAGCTCTATTCAGCTTATGCCCATGGAAAAAAACGATTTTTTAGCGTACGCATTCGTTCAGCTTTCCGCGTCTATTCAACTTTCGCGGCAAACAAGTATAAAATGAGGACACATGTGTTATTATCATGCGAGTGCCATAGAAAGAGTTCAGCGCTGTTCCGGCGCTGCCGCCTTCTCATTCTTACGACGCTGTACACGTCTTGTCTCTGTCTTGCGTCACACAACTTACTAACTAATAACGGTAGTTAGACGTGACAAATACGAAACGTGATTAATCACATCTCTTAAGTAATATGCATATTATAGTTTGAGAGCTAGGCCTATATATTCGCTACATGTATCAGTTTAATAGCTCCCGTTATTTGCATTAAACGTTCAAGTACAAGCTGAATGTGTCGTAGGTATCTGAATTATCGAATAATACGTTAGTATCATAAATTATTTACATCACTTAAAAAATATCTTGAAGCGCCAGTATAAATATGTGGCATACCTTTACCTTACCTTACCCTGCAGCTTATCTCTTACGGCAAAGGAGTGGACCCTGCCTGCGTCTGTTTCCGAACGCTTACAACCCTAATCTCTCCAGTTACAGTGAAAAGGCTCCTTCGTAGACTTTGTCTCTGTCGTCTATGTCCAAGACTAGAGTCAAGAGCAAATCCATTAAAAATAAAAAAAACCTGTAGCCACGTTGGAATGCATCACATACCTACCTACAATCCCTGTCTTGCGTTAAACGTGGATCATAAGTATGTAAATGAAAGTAGACAAATGAAGGCCACTAAATCCAACGTAGTGTGGTGCGGAGTATCAAGGTGACAGCCGCAGTGACAAACAGTTAACTAGTATCGATTACTTGATCAATATCAAATGAGCCATTGTTATTGTTGGTCTTGGAAATGACTTTACATTCTAATTAAACAGTATTCAGTTTCAGTAGACCTTCGAAATCATTTTCTAGGAAAGCTAGTAGAAACGTAAATTACAAGTTTCATTGTTGTGTCATACACATAGCTAACCTTATGTAACGTCACACACCCTAATAACCTGTTAGTAGCCTAATCAGCATGGATTATGCAAATCGAGACGCACTATGTACACATTTGCGCATAAATTGGTTCAGTCTGCTCATAATAATCGTGAGTAATTGGCGATGAATATGGACGACTTGTGCGCGACGCGGGAACGCACACGCGGTGCTATTCAATCGTACCGCTAAATACAGAGTGTAAAGAAATTACGCCTAGGCCAGTACATATATGCGTGTTAGTAAAACATTTTGTACGTCTGAACGATAAACTTTAATATAGCCGTCCTGGGTATAATGTAGATTTCTGGCAACTTTTCAAATGCGTTTAAAAACCTTCAATTCATAACATGTAATCCAGTTTTTCTACGAATCAACCAAATTATATTTAGTATGTAGATTTCTAAAAACTGCGCGTCACCCAGCTATATTACTTTACATTTCCAAAAAATCGAGTTTCATTTCTCCGATATCTCTAAGGTGTCTACATTGTCGTTCAATTTCCCAAATACATTCCAGGTGGATGCTTTGACCCTGATCAATTGCACTTCAAACCAGGCGGGTTGGATCGAGTGGGCTTACCAGAAGGTGAACTCACGCTCTCTCAAGAACCGTGGCATGACCGAGGGCGTGCTGGACTACCTGATGTGGCATCATTTCGGACGGGTATGGACTGCACACTTAGAGCCTCCAGACAAACTGACATTCTACTGGGGATATACCGATATACTGAAATGCCAAAATGTTCGATAGCGTATGTCAATCCCAAACATTTTATTTTGTTAAAGGTTATCGCTGATCGAATGCCACTTCTTCTAGAGGCTCCGCTGGTTAATTATGACACATTTTTTGTATGTTAAATATGGAATGAAAAAAAAATCATTTCATTTAGAACGAAATACTCAAAGGATGCCATTTAGTATCTATTTAAGTAATTGGGTTTTGTGTTAATTGTTTCCAGGTACATAACAGAAATTCCTTATCAAATCCGATTTCAGGTTGTCTAACAATGTTGCGAGTCGTTATTTTTGTCGTGACTGTAGAAAATCTTTGGGATGTCGTGTTTCCAATATGCTGTGTTGCTTGCTAGTGCGAATATTGTGAATGCCATATTAAATTAATGTGTGTGTTAATCTCAGGATCTAAGTTTTTCTTATTGACCAATTGGCAACGCGATGGTTCAAAATTTAAAATTTAATTTTCCTAGGAGACAGTCAAATTCTAAAAAGAAACTGTCCCTACACTATCATCATCTATACTCATCCATCCATCCAATGTTTGATTCTGCAGTTTTGAACATTACTTAGGGACGACCCGATACATACGTGCACTTATCAAGTATCCCCATAAAAGTCAGCGTTTTATATCACAAATCAATATAGTGCTATGCGCTTGCGATCGCGTGGCGAGGTTTATGTGCTGCGTGCCAACGATGCCGATTGCCGACATTTCATATTTATACACAGATTACTATGACCGTGACCGATTCCTTTACGACGGTTCGTGCCCTTACCCCTAATGAAAGCAAAACGGATCAATTATCATGTAACCACCAACCTTGTACACGAAACTAAACATAAACTATTCAGGAACAAAGCATAATTTACCTTGTCCGACAAATGTTTGGACAGAGTACACATTTGTATCCTTTTATTTCTTGGCAAATTGTGTGATATTAGCCATGTGTGACCTCGTTAAATGAGATACCATTTCTTTAAAACTGTGTTCCTGACTATTGATTTATCGATCTGTCACTGACAGTCCTTGGCTTTATGAAGTTTATGTCAGTTGTGGATAGGTGAACCTTCCCATTCATAACCGCATCAAGATTTCGTTCCAACGTTCGGGATCGTTGAATGCCGAAGTTAACCGTCAAATCACAATCAGTGGCCACTATACGAATGGCTTGCTACGTAGGTAGTTGGCATCACGGATGCCAATTTATTGAATAATGCCGTGGTACGTAATATTGCGTAGGATAGACACCACTTACATTTATCTTATCCAGATTACCAAATAATACCTATATCTGGAAGACCTACGTAATAATACGTAGTCGGCATCTGCTATTATTACCAGCTACGTACTAGCGTAGTTGGCATTCAATGTTTCAAAGATTTCGACGGTCATTCGCAGTTCACTGAGGAGCGGAACCGCGACCTGACGCAGATGTACCGCATGTACTTCACGCGCAACGTGAACCCGACCAACCTGTCGCTGTTCATCGACGCGTACGTGCGCCGCTCCGACCTGGGCATCGCGCGCGACCACGACACGCTCAAGGTGCCCGTGCTCAACATCACCGGCGCGCTGTCCCCGCACGTCGAGGATACCGTCACCTTCAACGGACGACTCAATCCTAACAACTCTACTTGGATGAAGGTAAGCCTGCTCATCGAGTGGAACACTCGTTTGCTATTATATATCACGGGAATTTTGTGTCTTTGAATTACGACACGACTAGCTACGTCATCTCTCCTGAAAGAATTCTTCTTTTTAGGGTTCCGTACCCAAAAGGGTAATCAAAGGAACCCTATTACTAAGTCTCACCTGTCCGCCTGTCCGTCCGTTCGTCCCGTCTGTCTGTCAGCGGGCTGAATCTCGAGAATCGTAATAGGCAGACAGTTGAAAAATTTCAGAGATTGTGTATTTCTATTGCCACTGTGCCATAACAACAAATAAGAAAAAAATAAGGTTTATGGTACGGAACCCTTCGTGTGCGAGTCCGACTCGCACTTGATGTTTTTTTACTAATCATGCAACAGTAGACATTCAGGCTGCCAAATGGAGTTCCTACCGCCATCTGTGGGTTGCGTTCACTAGCAGTACCGTCATTTAAATTCAACACAACGGGATATATACCCATTATTATGAGCGCCGTTGCGATTTTTGACGCCGGCGGCCGTTTTCAACGGCGCAGCGCCGCGGCAACTAAAGACAGGTGGCACATACAAGTTAAGCTAAAAAAAACAGTACCTACCAATATATAACCTTTCTTTAAAAATAGGTCGCAAAAAATTTGCTAGGTATTCACTAGTAAAGTAAAATACCTAGTTATCTATACTAATACTATAAAAAGCTAAAGTTTGTGAGGTTGTAGGGGGTGATCTACTAAACCGATTTTGAAAATTCTTGTACGAATAAAAAACCACGTTATTTGAGTGTCATAGGCTATACCGCGTGTATCTGACATCGACGCACAAACGATTTCCATGGGTCCGGGGCATGATTCTGGACACCCTAGACTTAGAATTTTTCGTCGGCTTTTTTCTCAATTTTTTATTTTTATCAAGGGTTTTTTTTACTTTAGACTGCTCATAATCGTTATTCTGACCTAACCCAATGAGATTTATAATAAAAAAATAATTAATTAACTACTTTCACTAAAAAGAGCAATCTGAATAAAACCACAAATAGATATCAGCTCAGCTGAGCTGATACCTATATGTGGTACTCTTGAAAAAAATGAGAAAAGAACCGACGAAAAATTCCAACACTGGGGTGTCCAGAATCATGCCCTGGACCCATGGAAATCGTTTGAGCGTCGATGTCAGATACACGCGGTATGTTAATCCGAAAAATACCGCTCAACGAACTGGGCACGGGTCAGCTAGTAGCTTATATAAGGCTGCAAATCAAATACTTAAATAGTAATTCGTGTATTAAAGTCGTTGGTTCTACTTAAAATTCTGCATTACTTATTAATACGATATTATAAAACGCATTGTTTTCCAAAACATGCAGTATGCATCGAAGTAAAAGTTTCCAACCGCGGAATTAAGTCTGGGACAACACTTGTAACAAGTTAATCTGCTTGTCAGCGTCCACAACAGCGGTGAAGTTCAAGGCATTTAATACATTTTACTAAATGCGGGAATAAACTTGTTACACTGACCATGACCCGTATTCTGAAGCTTGATATTGGAGAATTTTAAGCTGAGCTTAAATATGCCCTGGTTTCAAACCTGGGGATTTATTTGTTGCACTAAACACATGACTCAAAATCGGAGACTCTACACTCGAAGCTGTAGACGAGTACGACTACGTGGGACAATCGGTCCAGTTAGGTAGGGCCAACTTCGAGAAAGAAGTCAACCCTCGAATCTGACTCGTCGTGGTATCTTCTCGTCCCACATACCAGTGTCTCTAGAGTCTCTAGACGAAAGTCTATGACCAGTGCGTGTTGTTAGTGATGACTTATGGAGCTTAAACGTCGTCGCTCACATGGGCCTCATCAGAAGGCTTAAAGTCACACAAAGGGCAATGGAGAGGGCAATTCTTGGAGTTTCCTTGCGTGATCGAATCTTCCTGATTCGATGATATCCGCAAGAAAACCAAGGTTACCGACATAGCCCAAAGGATCGCCAAACTAAAGTGGTATTCAGCATGGCACATTACTCGTAGAACAGATGGTCGAAGTTCTGGTGCAGCGCTACACCCGCGGCCGCGCATCAGTTAACTTATCGACTAGTGACAATGAGCACTTAGTTTTTGTTCAAGTCTAAACATGAACGAAAATCAGGTTGAAGAATTTATCGATGAGGTTGAGAGTCATGCAGTCATGAATTTATCGATATGGGATTCGATGTCAGACAAGTACTTTTTTTAAGTTTATTTTTAATTAAGTTTATATTAAGTTATTTTTTGATTTCTTTATCCAAAATCTTTTTAACGTAATAGTAACACTAACAGCAATGTTTGGCCGTCGAGAGTACATCGTGAAACTAAATGTAGGTATATTATAACAATATAGTGCTCGAATCTAGCGGTTGCAGCCACCGCGCGTAACGTGGCTAATTTGAAGGCTGTCCCGATAATTCTGAAAAAATATGTTAATTATAATCTGTCATGGTAATTTGTATACTGACTCCACATAATATGACGTATCTGCACGTATTCAATCTGCCTAGCCTTTTCTCAACTATGTTCGAGTCGGCTTCCAGTCCAACTGTATGCAGCTAAGTAACAGCGTTTTACATGGAAAAACTGCTATATAATACGGTACATAACTAAAATCTATATTTAATTACCTAGTCCGTCAGAATTACAAAAAATATATGTATGGATACGGATTTTTCCTTTTCTCACGTAAACGTAAAATGAAGATAATATTGTAAAAAGTATACATCATACGTTTTACCTAGACGTGACTATATATATATAGAATACTGTTTATTTCTAAGTGGAAATGTATCATACAGGGAGGTACAAATATTGTAGTGTAAAAATAAATCAATTACTTTCAATTAATGACTGACAACCAAAATATTGGGTTCCATGTAGTGGGTAATAGTTGTGGGTATGTAGTGTGTATTTATTTATTTAATACTTTACGCGCACAAATGTCCAGAGGCGGACTTAATGCCATAGGCATTCTCTACCAGTCAACCTTTGGGTAATGCAGAGAAAAATAGTGGTAGGTGCAATATAAAGATAAAGAGAAACCAGAAACACGATTATTAGTAAAATTAAGTGTAAAATTAAGTGTAATTTTGTATAAGTACTGCAGTGGAAACGTAAACCCACGTTGTAAAACAACAAATGAATCCACGTAGCTAAAATGCGCCGGGCGGCCGTTCACAGCATGCGCCGCGGTTGGTTTCGAATTGGAATAATAATTACCATAGACATAACCTACAAAAGTTCATGACTGAATTTCTATTAATCTCGGCCTTCTTGAACAAAAATTCTTACACAAACTAATTTAGTAGTTGACGCCGAGTTAAACAAGATATTAAAAGACGCAAGAATCTAATCTTAGTTAAATTAATGTATGGGTGGCTGTCATTGTTCTTTATCCATCTGGTTCATAATTCTCTAATACTTCTGCTTCCTCTTCTCCTTATTCTTCTACTTCAGCCTGGGTGCAAGTAAATGTAAATGCATCGCATGTCTCCTCGTTAGTATCAAATGAATCCACAATTGTTGGTGATTCAACATTGGCAGTAGCGGCTTTAGGGCTGGGAGACGCGGGCGTCCGCCCGGGGCGCCGGCTAGGCTAAACCACTTAATTTGAATAACTGTTTCTGTCGATATTACGAAAAAGTAAATTCACCGTATTAACTTTTAGGAACTTATCTCGTAGGAGTGAGTTAGTACTAGCAAGGCAGCAGCTGGGGTCCTGTGCGCCTCTGGCAAGTTAGAACTTTACGCCCCCCAATTCTTATTTTACCCGACTGCCCCAGGAGGGTAACTAATATTTTTCTAGAGCACGTTCTGTAGTTAACCTTAGCGACTGGAAAGATTTCAACAATATCATTAGATTCGTCTTAAGCGTCAAAGTATGAATTTTGAAAAGAAAAATAGAAGATAAAGATCATCACAGCGCTAATGTTTTCCAGTTACTTATTCGTATTTATTGTTTAGGTATTTCGTTTACATATTTATCTTGTTAATGTGCGTATTTATTATGTATTTATAGTCTATATGTAGGTATAGTTAGTATGTGTATATTTTTCATTTTAACCGGTTAGCATTGGTTCCACCTGACGCAATTGATTATATACTTTGAATTTGAATAATAATCATTATCAATCGCATTTAATAATTCTCCGTATTGCACCTACCACTATTGTCTGCATCACCTAAGGTTGACTGGTAGAGAATGCCTATGGCATTAAGTCCGCCTCTGTACTCTTTTTGTGCTGAAAGTGTTAAATAAATAAATAAATAAAATAGAACAAGAATAATAACTTAACACTTAACACGCGCTTATATGCCGTAGATTGTATTCTAATAAGTAATAAACGTTCTGTGCTTGATTTAACCATTTATATAAATTAATTTAATTAAAGAACTAAGATTTTCTTTACTAGAACTAGATCCAAGAAAGTGTAAAATAAATTAGGACACCCCTCGAATGAGATGTTTTATCGCCCCTTGAAGTTGTCCCGGTTTGCTCCCCCCACTCCGCGGCTGATTGAGCCACTAGCTCCGCACGAAATAATATTTCCAAAACGATGATTTCAGATCTCAGATTGTGGAATGGTGCTGGAGGAGCAGCCAGCTAAGATATCGGAGGCCTTCCGCCTGTTTTTGCAAGGCGAGGGCTACGGTAAGTGAAGAACGCCACCCGTCGACAACTACGTAGAGTACCGATGCAAGCTTAGCTTTGCATTGCAGTTCGAATGTTTAACAGTCGCACTCTACACGCCACGCTCAATAGATGCAATATCGCAGCAGTTATAAATAAACACCACGACTTGTCTTAGAGACCAAACATCCGTTCATAATAGTCAAATGATCAGAAAACCGCTAATGAAAAGTGTCCAAAACTATAAAAATACGTATGTATACAATGATATATAAAACTATAGATACGTTGTCCGCACTCTAAAATGACAACATGAATTGAAGCCAATTGGCCACATCGCGCTTAGTTACGTACCAACCTGTCGCGCGACACTACGTTTGTTTTGATGTCAATTTGACTATTATTTATCCTGTGACGTAACTGAAGATGTATATTTATCTCCCTCTAGCAACAGGCATCATGTTGGTTTATGACGTGTCTATATATAATACGTCATTGTATGTATATATATAACAATGCAGCTACTACGGCAAAGTTATGTAACATAATTCGACATCATATTGCATCTATTCTGCAGCTTATGTAAATATGTTTGATATGATTAATATTATTAATTCTAAACGTTTAAATATTGACCAAATAATACTAAACATTGATAGTTCATTGCATATTTTACTTTTGTATGTCATTGAAATACGTTTACTTTTATCTACTTTCTATACGAACTGCCGTCCCTGATTGTATAATAATGTAAAAATATGATATGAATATGATTATACGCTTTACTAATGATAATGTAAGCTAACTTATTGTACGTCTGGAGCCTGAAAGTTTATTTTTATTGTCCTCTTTATGTTTGAGCCTGGATATGCGATAGCGTTATGCAGTCCCTAACAATTGGTATGTACTGAAGGGAGCTTTCATCCTGTAGAGCTAGCTGAGCTTCAGTCCTGTGGTACTGTTGTGAAAACGTCCTTAGATAGCCCCTTGATTTCTTAAATGGTTTACGTAGTTTGAAATTTAATATTATCATTATTTTAAATAAAATTTAATACATTGTGATTGTGTTAGTATTTCGGTGTTGCTAGCACATTTGTATTTGTCCATACGATACGATTATCATAAAAATACGTTTTAATAAATCATCTGAGATTCGAATCAGTTCTGTGAGTAGTTCATGACAACGTTAAGGTGTCCAAAGCTTTATGTGTAGGTTCTATTTCATTGCTAGATTTGGTACAACATAATACATTTGTAGACAAAGTCGTGTACACAACTATTTGCTTATGTTTACCGATTCAAACCCTCCAGATGTTTCCAGGCAAATTCTTAACAAGGCCTTTTTGAATATAACTAACATAATTAAATACCTATGGGTCACACATGGGCCATTGGAAAAAAACGTACGTACTTACATCATAACCATCTGTTGAATGTGCATGACTGGTCATCGTTTTAGTAAAATATGAGATGTTTGCTGAATGTACAGCTGTACTTCAAACACCCAAATACCTAAAGCTTTTTTTTAATAAATCAAAGCTAGAGTCAAACCATTATTTGCTTCAATTAAATCAAATACATATTACAAAGCATAGACAGCTGCATTGCAAGTATTGCCACACATCTCATAATAATTTAGGGTATGTTAGATTCGTAATTTATTTTGTAGATGTAGACTTGTTTATTGAGATCGCTGTATCTTGCGTTATTAACTTAACAATTACTGCCCTTTTTTTAAATTTCGGAATTACTTTGCCTTGCCGCGAGCCTTTGTCGCGAACAATATTTTATGAACCGCTTTCTGTAAGACTGGTGGAACAGCGGTCTATCGTCAAAAACACAAAGAAAATGTATGTGACATTTAAATAAAGGGTCAGTGGGTCCCCCGCCGCTCTTGCAATATATATATTTTTTAACTATTGATAGGCATACGTTTGACCGCTATCTCACCTGATGTTAAGCAATGATGCGGTCTAAGGTGGAGCACACTTGCCTAGAAGTAACCTATTCACTCTTGACTTAAAAACTCCCAGGTTGTAGCTATCAGGAAACTCGAACCTTCTACTGACGTGGAAGATATTCATCATCATCATATCAACCAAAAGACGTCAAGCACTCCCCAAAAGGGGGGTTTTACGTAATCGCCACGCTTGGCAGGCGGAAGACATTAGTGAACACCGTCACTTAATGACGAAAGGTTACATACTTTTTGAAACCCTGCATGCCCATACAGTGCACTTTTTTTAAACCAGCACCCTGCGTCCAGAGATATCCGCTATCAATTTTAAATTTCCGCCCACGACGCAACCATTATTTATTGGTGCAAAAAATAATAGCGCTTCTATATAGGAAGGTATGCTGTAGGTGACCTTGCGAATGCTATGCAAATTAAGACGACGAAAGTATGAAAGTACGAGGCAAAGGGATTGGTTGGAAACGTGCTGCACTGACGCTTGTCACCACACATCACATACTCTTTCTTAGCGTTTGATTTGAGACGATGGACCACTGTTCGAGCAGTCTTACAGAAAGCTTCATATTATATTGTCCGCGATGTTTGGAAAAAAATCTGAAATAGTAATGTACTTTCAAAATTCGTGTGTGTTATTCACGCAGCATACAGCGATGCCATACATATCAATGCTCGTGTTAATTATTTATTTTTTAAATTATTTTTATTTCTCCACACTCGTAGCTGTGTTAGCACTGAACAAAAGCGTCCGGCATGTTAGTTCGCCACCAACGTCGGCCATAGATCAACAGTTTCATTTGGTCATTGAGTAGACAAAGTAAGTGTTTATTCTTTTATGGAATGAGGAAGCTGTCATAGTTGGTTAGCATAGTTATATCAGAGGGGTAATTCTTATATTCAAAAGGAGCGTTCGCATTTGCTCGAAGGCGTGTCGAAGGCGCAAACCGTCAAGGACAATTCCCTACATTTTGAAAAGTTGTTGTCATTGATTGTCGAGAAATGGTCTTCTGAAATAACTCGCGTTGCTCCACAGAAATGTCAATATATTCACGCTTATTCTACCTTCTTTGATTGTATCCCTTGTAGAAACGGTATTAAAATGTCCCGACTTTACCATAAAACTGTAATTTATCACAAAACTTACTTGCAAACCCGGACCCGCATAATGTAAACCCAAGGCCGTAACTATTCATACTATCAATCAACTTTGATAGCTTCCGCTCCGTTGTTTACCTTTATAAAAGGAAGGACTATCGCACAAAAGTCGGAGTTTGAAAGTCTCCACATTTAAGTCTGCATTATTTTTTAATTTTATATACTTAGATACCTAATCGGCTATGTGTTATAGTTTTTTGATTATTGTAAAATAATTGATGTTTTTAAAATATCATATTGTATAGTTGCACCGATTTCAATATTTTTAGTTCACCATGCTTCTATAGTCATAAATAAAGAGCACTTTTTATAATGATTTAAATAATTTAATTAAATACATATGTATGAAAGAATCTCTAATACACTGTATTAAATGAAATACTCAAATTAGAAAAAGTGTATTGTATTCGATGAGAGATAAATACGTCTCAGGTGGGTTATACGAGTACATACGTGCTAGATGCAATATCTACAAAGTGAGCAAGTTTTCCAAAAAAATCTCGTTTAGGCATTTTCCTGAAGCAATAACAGTCTGGTTTTATTAATTTTGTGATCAAAATCTGAGGATTCAGTAATAACTATCATGAAAATAACTAGGTCATATTTAACAAGTTACATATCTGAATTTGTATGTATGTTCCAGTGGCGCCGCTGTCGCCGACCAAGATCACGGCTTACCGGCGACTGTCGGACGCCGGCCGCCGCCGCGCGTGCCGCCACTCGCCCGTCATCCGCATCACCGAGAACCCCATCTCGGAGGCTGTGGTCTGCTAAACAGCCTCGCTCACACACCCCCACGAATCTCAACGCACTACCACGCTCTAACAGCCAGGGATCATAACAACTTCACAAGTAACATTCAAATGTGTACGATGCGTCACTTTCGAGTCTTACTTCCCAAATCTAGCATCACTTGGCTTACGACATATTTTGTACCATAATTCGTGGGGCCGCGTGCTCGAGCAAGTAACATCTAGCTAAGTTCCTCACGTTTTGTGAGTCGCACTGTTGAAGTTATATCATTTAAGGAGAATTTTATTAGAACCCACTGATATTATACATAATTAAATGTACCACTATCGAGCGTTATATCATTCAGTTAGGCTAATGTCACACGTAACTATACGTATTTATTAACGCGACTGTGGAAGGAAGTTAGTTAGCGTGGTTATTTTGTAATGTAGTAATAAATTGAACACGGGGGGCTGCTGTGAGAGCGGCGCCGGGTCGGCGATGCAAAGCGCGCTCCTGGCTCTCACGTACACGTGGAGGCTTCACTCACGCTACCCAGTTCAACACTACAAATAGGTAACTTGAAAACATACGGAAAATGAATGGAAGTCCAACTAGAAGAATTGCTAATCAGGGTATTGTGAGAGGAGGCGACGTGTAGGTGGCAGGTGGGTGTGGTGCGGGAGTGCGGGAGTGCGGGGGGGGGGGGGGGGGGCAGACACGGCGCCGCGCGCGCGCTATCACGTCGCTGGGTGCTATGCTAAGACCAAGATAGATATTGAACTTGATCATATTGATGACAGGCGTTTTGGAACTATTTTAGCTTCGATTTGGCAGTATTTTATGACTATGTGACAATTTTTTTGTTTTATTTATAAGGCCTAATGAGTCTTGCCAGTCGCTTGCGATCGACAAGGCAGTGTGTTTTTAATATTATTATTGTTGAGTTGTTGATTATGTTTATTCATCAGTATTAATTAATACGATTTTTTATTTTTGTTTTATATTAATAAATAAGTAGGTATTATTATCACCGCTTTTAGTAGTTGACCTAAATAATGTTAGAGAACAATAAAGCTATAATAATCGTTCAATAGCTTATAAATAAGTATTTTCTTTTACAGTTATGTTCATTATGTTATACTAAAAATAATAAAAATTATTGTAACTTGAGTATATTAGAGGAAAGAATTGTGCTTAGTTTAAAACCGGAGAGATTACGATTGTGGCGTGAAGTTATCTAATGATGTGCAGATACAAGAACTAGCGCGTAACGTGAATATCATAATATTTTCGAATTTATCGTAAATCATAATGAATCATAGAAAACTACACGCCAGTAGATATTTTCTCATCTGTTGGCCGACTACTTCTATTTGAATATTAGTGAATGAATGTCTGATTAGCTAAGAGTACTCGAAAGTATCTACCAGCCGGTTGTGTTGATTGAATGAACCACCATGCATAAATAGATTGTTCGAATTAGTATTTACGATGTTGAAAGATTTCTCTTAATAGTTAGAATCTTGATCTGTAGCGGAATCTCAGTAGATCTGTTTTTTCCACGTCCACGGTATGGCGCACACGGAGGCGGACGCCGGGCGCCGGGCGCGCATGCACTCGCGTCATAGGCTACATTCGAGCTCGCCTCTACGCTTTGTAGACTTATAACGTACAATCTATTAATTATTTTGTTTTTAGAACTCGACAATCTATGAATATTTTAGTTTCAAGTGTAGACGATGTTATATTTATGTTCACCATCATTTTTGTTCACCATGATATTTGTGTGGATTTATTATGGGTCGATTAAAAGTGTTTTTTATAAATGTGTTTTCGTTTTATTCTACACTTAAACATAGATAAATCTTTGCCTATCTAATATAGGACCGTTATTTCGATAGACCTCCTTTCCCATGTAATACTAAATATACCAACTGAACTGCCTCATACATTTCTGCGCGCTTAACTCGACAAAATGTACTGAAAGCTGAGTTTTAGGGTTCCGTCCATCAATCAGAGCGGCATAATTGAGGGTGCCTGTCGGTTGCATGAAGTCCTTAATTTTATCTGTAGGAGTGAATAATCTTTAAAAATTACCTACCATGACTAGCAGCCCGTCAAAATAGTATTTTTATGGATCACTTGAAATTCTTCCACCCACTGTAATCTGCAATTGATAAAGCTACTGAAACTAGCTGCCTTCAGTTGCGCCGCTATCTTCAAAACGTATGCATCACCCAGTGATCGACGATGACGTATCGAACGGAGACTGACTCCGACGTGGATTTGTATTGCATCTTCCCTGTGGTATGGCAAAGTTCGGTCCGCTGATTCCGAACGACGATGCTGTTGAGGATTTTATTGCTGAGATGAACTTGTCAATTCATGACACCACTGACGCACCACCTACTTTTTGTGGACAAATGAGCAAATGTTGTATTGATGGTCACACTTTCTAGTGCAGACGTGTTCTTCCTGACGCGTCTTGTAGTGATCATTGTCTGCTCGTCTATTCTGTAAATAACCATTTAGATATCGAGCTTTTCCTGAGTGGCAAAACTCACAAAGTGATCTTTATTACACACATTTTATACACAAGGTCAAATTATATTTATACGAATTTGATACTCACCACGGATTCCGCTGTCGAGACACGAAAATCACTCAAGGCTCGGCAATTTTAGATGTAAAATTTTTGGGAAATTCTTTAGCTCACGTTTTGCTAGTCATGCCAAAGACTTCACTCGCGATGGAATGTCAGCTGATGAAAGTGCTGAGATAATGTCAAACACCTTCACTTACTGTGCTGACATTGCCATTGGTCGCGCATCTATGACCAATATTCGTAGAAGGAAAATCTAAAAAAAAAAACGGAAACCGGTTAAATCTACCGTAGAGCGTGTAGAAAGCTTAATAAGATTAAATAAAAACTGGCCAAGTGCGAGTCGGACTCGCGCACGAAGGGTTCCGTACCATTATCTATAAAAACGGCTAAAAATAAATATTAATATTATTCTTAGTACACATTTATTGTAATAGCGGCAACAGAATTGATACATCATCTGTGAAAATTTCAACTGTCTAGCTATCGCGGTTCTTAAGATACAGCCTGGTGACAGACAGACAGCGAAGTCTTAGTAATAGGGTCCCGCTTTTTTACCCTTTGGGTACGGAACCCTGAAAACGCAAGGTTACCTGGGACCCCCTTGGGACTCCTTAGAGTAGCCAAGGCAGAAAATGGAAATGCGCACTTATCTTCAGCAGCCACATAACTCTAGAACCAAGGCCGTAGTAAGTTTTTTTGAAGTCAAAACTTCTTTAGCGGCGTTGGGCACTTTTTTTTGGGATGGGTATAAAATGTTACTCTCGTCAGGTCACGTGACCTGATCGAAAATTCGTAAGACCTCAGGTCACGTGACCTGAACGAAAATTCGTAAGACGGATGATTCAAAAATGCACAACGTTCAAGTTTTCACTTCTGACGGCACTCCCGGTGCGCAACCCGTTGTTTTTTTTTAACTGTAGTAAAGTAATAGGTTCTAATTGTGATAAAAATCGTTTAATTAAATAACTTTATCGATCAATAGTTAGCTATAAACTAACTGACAATTTGGTCGAAAGACTTGGCTGGTTCAAGATCTCGCCCCTAGGCTGTTAAATGTTCTAAAATGTTTGTAAAACTACCTAGTGCATGGCAACGCACCTGTAGCTTATGTTTTTGAACACGTATAACTTATTATGCGACAGGCAATAGTTTTTAATATTGTATCATGAAGTATTTGATTAATTTAACTTTATTGAAAAACTTTTTGTCAGGGACGGCTTTTAAAAAATGAAAGGGTAGGTGGTAAATTGGACTAAAATCTTGTTTTCTATATAGCACCCTGTTTAAAAAGCAACTATTAAAATAATTAAATAACAATAAATTCTTTATTTTATATATATTTAAAGTAAAATATATCAACAAATTGTGTTTAATACAAAACATGGACAACTTTACAGCGCGAATTTTAAACTATCTATACATGAATACTTATAGTTACGCATAATAATATCTTAAGCAAACAACGGAAACACGTATTAATTAACTAATTAATAATAATCAAGTTAAATCGTCTCAAGACGAAAGTCTAAGACCAGTGCGTGTTGCCAGTGATGACTTATGTAACTGACACGTGGTCGCTCACAATGGGCCTCATCTGAAGGCTTAAAACCACTCAAAGGGCAACGGCATTGCTTGGATCCTTTCCTCGCGTGATCGAATCAGGATGACATGACATCCGCAAGAGAACCAAGGTTACCGTCGGCCCGAAGGATCGCCAAACTGAAGTGGCAGTGGGCAGGGCACATTGCTCGCAGAACACGTGGTCGATGGGGCCGAAAAGTTTTGGAGTAGCGACCGCGTACCGGAAGACGCTGGCGGGGCCTCCCACAACGTGGACCGATAATCTGGTGAGGGTTGTGGCGACGCTTGGGGGAGGCCTATGCCCATGGACGTCTTTCGGGTACAATGTCTTGAAATGTATTGAAGGTTATTGTCACTAACGTAATTCAGAAAGGTTGACGTTAAATAAAAATGATAATAAATTAAGTATACATATTCGCAACTATACTAGAAAGGTTAACATAGATAAATAAAGAAAAACAATCTTAATGGACTTTTAACACAAACACCTACACGTTCTACTGATTTAGCCATTGTTATTACATTGGTTTTAGTTGCGTTTTATTTTTAAACTGATCAAGATTGTTACCTATACTTAACTATCTAAACCTTTCTGGTATAATAATAGAACTGCACCATTGTCGGGCGATAGCTGGTCTTTTGTGTATTGTCAAGAGTTAACGGAAAGGAGTCGAATTCACACAAAAAATACCAGCACGTTACCGCGTAACCTTTTGTGATTTCAAAATGTTTCTTGCTGAGTGAAATCGACTTTCACAACGAAACGGAATTCTAATTTCTACAGGAAATAATCTCACACAATAATAGCACGTATTGTTCTTAACTTTGTCAAATAATACATTAAACTAAACCGAAACTTACCTTATAAATATAATATGGTCTTTAGACAGCGATTAAACATGGACAACACATATATATTGCTGAAATAGCTATATAGAACTTATATCTATTTAGAATCATGATCTATTGCAAGTTATTCTATGTACTAATTGTGACGACCGCCCCTAATTACTACCATTATGATTACAATAATATGCATGTAAAAATAACCTGTTATATATTACATATTCTAGGAATTTTCTGGGAATCATAATCTATTTAGAATTTCTTGAAATCACCAGGGGGAAGGCATTAGGTATTTATTTTATTTCATTATTTTAATGTTTATTGGATACAATAGTTAAATACACATATATTATTACTAATACTTACGGTCCTACAGGTTATGGGAACACTAATATTAATGTTATACATTGGTACAAGTAGAATTCAGACAATATATTGCAGGTCTATGCATCAGGCTACAAAACTGCCTACTTCAGTTTCAGTCATTATCAGAGTTTACTTGTCGTAGCTAGATTTCATAGGACCTTTAGTGAACTGGCGCCATTACATGAAATATTGATGTGAGTCTACTCTAGACGAGCCGAGTTCGAGGGGAGCACGAGCCGAGCACAAATTCATGTAGTGTTGACCGACTTACGAGCCTCGAACGAGCGCGCTTCGAGCATTTGATTCGTGCTCTACAGTGCTCCGCCAAATGTCGGTTTATTGACTAACACAAAGGGTAGGCATCGCGCTCGCAGTGGGCTGCTAATCGCTCAAGCCGAGCATCATGGAAACGGGGTATGGGACCCAGAACATGAGGATTACTATGAAAAAATAAATAGAAGAATGATGCATGGTCTCGTATATCCCATGACTTGGGCAAAGATGTAGAGATGTGCAAAGTTAAAATTATTAGTTTATTAGCTTGACAGCAGCAGCGGCTGCTGCAATGGCAAACTCGTCCATGTTTGCCACGAGCTGCGAGCACACTGCGGAAAGCTACGTTTGGGGACAGTGATCGTTGTAGGTTCGAGTTGTACGTCCACACTTGACGGCGCGATCGACGACACTCGGCTCGTGCTCGGCTCGTCTAGCGTAGGATACCTAGTCCTTTTCATCGTGTTCCACCAAGACTAATGAAATGGCGCCATTTTACTAAATGGCCGTTCACTTCGTAAATTGCCAATTCAATCTAGGTACGACATCATCATTGTATGTTAATAGCAAACGGATAATGAAAACTACGAGCCTCGTATTCATTATTACTTAGCACAGTACATATTTTATCGTAAATATAACATTTCACTGTCGCTTTTGCAAAATAGCCAAAAGGCAAACGCTAGCTAAAATAAACGTATCATGATGACCCTTGATGTCTTTATCACAAAAAGGCTTACATTCAAAAGAGTGTTAAAAACATATCATAATTTTGAACTGAAAAATATTTTGATTCATATTCTCGAAACGAAAACGTTATGCACTTTTTAATTCCCGCATAATGATTACAATGTTACCTTTTGAAGGTGTATTCTGGTAAATATATTATGACATAATGTGGAAACACGCAAGCAAAAAATATAATTTTACAGTGAATTAGGCTTATTTTCGTTCCGCGAGCTTTTTCAATCAAAATCATTCATGCAGGACATACATTCGCCTGCTAAAGTTAACTAAATTTGCTACAAAAATTAATAAAACTGATTTATTGACTACAGATCGAAGTTACAATGTTATAAATAGCACTTCTATTTCTTCACGACGTTCTTTATAAGTTATAACCGATGCCGACTCGCCTTTATTTATACATAATATTATATAATTTTATATACAATTTTTAGAAGGCGCCACCTCAAGATTTTAAGAGGAACTTAGAACCAAGGACTAAGAAGCAACACTTTATAAATATATTTTGTGATTCACTAAGCTCCTCTACCGTTTCGTACAATGATATGAGATATACGGGTTACAATGAGCACATTCAATTGCGGAATACTAAGATGAGTATGATCGAAATAATGATGATTAGGGCAAGGAACAGGTACACTTTCTTCTTCCTCAGCTTATTCTGAAAACAGAAAAAACCTCAATAAATACCGACAGTTGCAGGATCTGCGTGACTATCATCTTTGGTGCAATGTCCTCCTCATGGTAAGCGACCAGTATCGCCTACGAACCAGTGTAAAACATTTAGTGATTGAGGCTACGGAACGTGACGGAACTGCAATATTTGTGTCTCCCACTGTGGCAATATCTCATGCGCTTGTTATTGCGCGGCATCCATACTTATACACAGCAACACAGATTAGCAGAATTAATACGAATGGTGGTGGTATATCCAAACAAAAAGTTTTTTTGCAGACAGCACAGCTGAGTTCTCACGCACACAGTAGAAATAATTGGTGGCTTAGTAGGGGAGTAGGATGAATATTTGAAGTTATATAATGTATTTCCCCGAATGACTTTATACACACAACAGGTTCTATAGCAGAACTGTTTTAGGTTTTCTAAATCCCGAAACAAACCATTTAAGTTCAACGATAAAAAAAATGGTTAATCAGAATCACCTCAAATTTCCTTCGCTTTAAGGGGAGGTTCAGCCTCCCTTAAAATACAGAAATCACTTTAAATGTATCTTCATCAATCGTGATCCCAAATCTTGCGCATTTCAAAAAGAGTGCGACTGAAATCCCGGGAGAATCTTGTTTATTTATATTTTCTATTGGTAGTTTTTTTTTTTACTTCGTTAATTCCGTGAGATACCCGGAATGCTGAGAGAGCTGGGACTTTCCCAGTCCCAGCTGTGGTAGATAATTATGTTACCTTGTAATTGGCCGCCTGCCTAAGTTCCTGGGTACCACTTTCTACGTTCACCGCGGCGTATTCCACGCTGGTCTCGATAGAATTCACCACTTCGCCCTGCGAGTGAATCATAGTGCCCAGCTCCTTGAATATCTGGTTCACGTCCATTATGTCACTCTGGAAATACGAAAGCAGAAATCATTAGTTCAGTTGGTAAAAATCGAGCCAATAGATGACTGATATACCAATAAGGCTGCGTTTCCACCAGAGATGTGCGAGGATGCGTAGCGAGGGATGTGTTTGTTAAGGACCAATAGAACCGCGTCATTTACCTAGCCTCGCTCAGCGTAAGCGATTCTATTGGATCTTAACATACACATTCTCTGGTGGAAACGCAGCCTTAAGGCCCTCTTGCAATTAGCCCTTATAGGGCAGATGACTAAAACTACAAAAAAATAGATAGTCATCATATTTAGATTTCCAGAAAACATAAGACACGTAATTTTTCTTTCGCCGTCATCTCACTAGCCAAACCACTTTCACACTAAACACTACTAATACAGCACAAATGTAGGAATTACACCAACTCGGTAGTGTAAAGGTCTTTCAATCTGGTTCAGATGGTCTGGTAAAAGGCTTTCAAACAGGTTCTAGGTAAGTGGTATGAAAAGCATTGACCTAGATCAGGTGAAAAGGTCATGATTACATATCGACCTGATTAAAAGAATTTGAGAAACTGTATGAGCATAATATGACCAGAAGGGTACTTTTTTAGAGTTGTTGATGTTTTCTACAATGTAGGTACATGTGCGAGTTACCTTAAAGAGAGCATCAATTAAAAATAGCATAATAATTATTATTCTTTGATGATTTACAGCAAAAATAACTATGGTTTTTATTTTAGAAAAATTTAGCTTGAAGAAATTTGATGAAATTTTCATTGCCCCGGTGGCGGCGCTACTGTAAAGTTTGTTGTAGTAACGTGCTGTTTACCATACATATAAAATAAAACATAGGAAAAATAAAGAAACACTCTTAATATAAAGGATCATGACCAAAACCAGTCTAGAAAAGTTGCACGTATGAAAACCAAATTAATATACAAATTATTTGCTTATTTTTACAAGCTTTTCACTTCAGGAATTTTGTTTTAGTATCCGGAATTATGATTTTAAGATAAACAGTAAATTAACGATTGCTAGGTATTATTTCCGTATAGTCATGATGGTCGTTTCGTTCTCTTCATTTTTACGAATTACGTAAGTACGAGCCTTTACATAAAAACATCACGAAAATGATATTAAACTCATAAATAGCTAAATAATTAGTAATATCATAATCATAACGTAGGTACTGTATAATTATGTATTTCATAGTTCCGTTGTGAAAATATTTATTTTTGTGTTTCGTCTCACGCAAATGCAACTGTCAAGGCAGATGACAGACGTACCGGTAGGGATGGCGATTATTCCTAAAAAAGATCGATTTTTTAATCTATACAAATCGCAGGAAAGAATCGATTCAGCAATAAATTGACCTCTGATAGATCGATTTCCTAGAGATAAATTCGTTGGTTACCCTCAAAGTACTGAATCCTAAAAAGCACGGTAGGTTGAAAAAAAAGTTGTTTTATTTCGATAATGTCACATCAACGCTGCGAGGCCATAAAAAGCACGTTATTCACGATTATTCACGTTTTTTTTTTCTCATTATGCAGCTGTTCTCTTATTTTGTTTTTAACTAACTTTGTTGTTTTGTACCTACATGAGTGATCTGTGGTCATTTATAAGTTGCGAGTAGTTTAGAGACAATCTTTAGGTTATCTCCGAATTTGTTTAATTACTTCAAAACTCGGATTCTTGTATGGAAATGAACACTTTTATTTAATAGTATATAAAGCGTAGTCTTTAATAAATAAAGATTTATTGTGTTTCAACTTAAGACGGATTTCCATTCGTCGTTGGTCATGATCCTTTATGTCTTTAGTAATTGTAAAGAAACCTTTCGTGGCTGAGTCCATTCCAGTTATTAGATATCTTGTTATTCTATCTGGCTACGGGCTAATTTTATCTATTCTATACTTATAAAAAATCTGTAGAGAGGTCAATTCTGTACATGAAATATATTTCCAAAATAACTATCAGGCGGTGATAAGGGATCGATACTGATGCCAAAAATGTAATCAGTAAGATTTTTGTCTGTCTTTCTGTCTGTCTGTCTGTCTGTCTGTATAACCGTTATAGAAACAAAAACTACTCGACGGATTTTAACGAAACTTGGTACAATTATTTTTCATACTCCTGAGCTGGTTATAGTGTACTTTTCATCACGCTACAATCAATAGGAGCAGAGCAGTGAAGGGAAATGTTGGGAAAACGGGAGAAGTTACTCCATTTTTTAAGCGTTCCGTCGCGTGTGCAACCTTAATGGTTAAAGCTACACAGAAATCATGTATCACGGAAATGTTCTCCTTAAAATTATATAAAAAATATCCCACGACAGCATATGTCTATCTTTTATGATTGACGCACAATAACACGTGTAACTCCCGATAGCTTAGCAGTTCGAAGCTTTCTGATTATATTTGTCTACTCTTACGTTTATAACACTCTCAGTCATCCCTAATTAAAAAAGTTAACATTATTAACTATTCCATAAAAAAGAATCATAGAAATCGGTATAGAAACACCAAAGTCATACATGAAATACGCTAATAAAAAGCCATCGCACGTGAATACTGAATCATGGTCGCGAACGCACAGGCAGGCGGCTTGCTTGGCGCCTAGAGGCTAGCGAGTAGCTTCGTAAAACGGCTTACGACAGTTTGCAATATCCTTTACTATACTGTCGAGGGGAAGATGGTTATAATTTCGCTTTACACCAAACGAGTAATATTATAAATGTGAAAGTTTGGTTGTTTGCTACTCAATCCCGCCAGAACGGCTTAACGGATCTTAATGAAATTTAGAACAAAGATAGATTATAGTCTGGAATAGCATATAAGCTACTTTTCATCCCGAGAATATGTTCCCTAGTGATCACGCGGGAGAAGCCGCTGTCAGAAGCTAGTCTATAATATAAATTGAATCTCTAAACGTGTTGCTAAGCGCAAATCTCGAGAACAGCTGAAGCGATTTCGCTAATTTGTTTCTTTTTTTGAGTTTGTCAACAGGTTTTATGTAAAAAAAAAAGTTGCCAGTTGACGGGAGCGAAGCCGCGGGGGACAGCTAGTATTATAAAACAAAGTTCTCCGCCGCGTCTGTTCGCGATTAACTCAAAAACTACTGCACCGATTTTTATCCTTTTTTCACCATTGGATAGAGTGATTCTCGAGGAAGGTTTTAGTATAAAATTTGTCAAGCGGGCGAAGCCGCGGGCACCAACTAGTATTAGATATTATAAAGCTGAAGTGTTTGTTTGTCTGGTTGTACGCGCTAATCTCAGGAACTTCTGGTTTGAATTGAAAAAAAAATTAAGTCTTGGATAGGCATTTATCGAGGAAGGCTATACAAACATCGCGCAACGACCAACAGGAGCGGAGCATTCATGAAGAATGTGACGCAGACGAATTAGCGCTGGTCAGCTAGTGAAACATAAAATGTGCTAGACAGCTAGGTTTTTATATCAATTGATATATTATGTACGTAAATAACGTGAAAACATCATCATTTCAGCCAATTGCCGTCCACTGAGGAACGTAAGCCTCCCGCGAAGGGCGCCAACCATCCCGGTCTTCAGCAGCCCGAATCCATCCACTGCCAGCCACCTTCTTTAAATCATCGATCCATCGTGCCGCAGGGCGTCCATATAAACGTTGTCATGAAAGCCTACGAATGTTCATTTTCGCTTTCAGTAATTTTATCTCAAACCGTTGTTAATTAAAATTAACAAATAGCGTTTAAGGATAATGACGTGACATTGTACTATTTTAACTTTAGGTACAACACGCAGAGTACACTATTAGTTGTACTGTTACATCTTATCGGTTCATTTCGAATTGCTAATTTGTTCCTTGATAAGCATTGTATTCGGTTTACTAAACGAGGAATTTTATTTGAGATGGAACACATCATTTTTATAACACCTGCATGATTCTAAACCAACCATGCTAATTCTTGATAGAGACTTTAGATATTACAGGTTGGTCTTACAAAATGGCAATCTCTCTGTGTCATCAAGATTTCAAGAAACTAACAGCTGTTTGAGCATGCGTAGACCTTTTTCAAGGATTGGAAGCCATCAAATGACTGCACCTGCTTTGGGTGGAGCAGGAGACAGTGTCATCTTTGGCTAAAACCTCCTCATACAGGTTCCTCCTTTGCGTTCCAGAGCCGCAGTGGCTCTTTCGAACAAATTCCGCAACCTCGAGTATGTATACACCTGCAGCCTTGATTTTAAACTAGTGTCCGACCGAAAGTTCGGTTTCGGTTTCGGCCGAGTTTCGGCCAAAAATCAAGTTTCGGCGGCAGTTTCGGTTTCGGCCTAAATTGGCCGAAATTTTTGCGGAAACCGAAACTGATTTCGGAAGTTGTCGTGCATGCTCGCCTAACTTCGTTTCTCGCGGCAACACTATGGCGGACGCTGGCGGCCCTGTTCGGGAATTGTCGTGCGCCGTTCGGATAGCTCCGTAGCAACAAAACTTAGTCAGTGTGTTATCGTCCGACGTAAACATTCTTTAAAGGTTATGTTTTGAATGTTTTGATGGAACTGATTACATGTAAGTTTTTGTTTCGTTTCTGTACTTGAATGATTTATATAGGTAAATATTGAGCCAGTAACTTTGTTTTGTTTTTATTAAAAAAACTTAATATAATGTGTTTTAATTTCATGTCGTAATTAATGCAGCATAATGTGTAAAATGCATCAAATTTCAGTATTTTAAGGAATTTTATACTTGACCACATGAGTTTCGGTTTCGGTTTCGGCCGAAACTGAAGCCAGTGCCGAATATTCGGTTTCGCTTTTCGGTTTCGGCCGGAAAACCAGTTTCGGTCGGACTCTATTATTGGAGAGTTTAGACCAATGTTACGCCTGATACGATGGTGAACGCTTACCTAAAGCTTTGAATTATGTAAAACAAATGTGTTTCTATAGCATGTACAAGTTATTCTGGAATCAACTGAATAGTGTTACAGTTTTCACAATAATAAATTTCAAATCAACAATGTGATATTTGTTTGGAGTGAAGTCCAAAGTCCAATATCACATCGTTGATTTGAATCGTTAAATAATCGGTCAGTCTTCGAGGTTAAGCAACTGTTACCGAGGTCAGGCCGTGGATGTGAGACCATCCATTACATACTGAGACAGTACTTCGGAAAACAAGTGAAGCTGTTGATCCCAGCTATTGCTTGAATATCTTTGACAGTAGCCACATAAGTCTTGGCAAGGAGCATCTATCGTGATATTCCATGGCTAGGCAATCGCAATGACACTTCCGTGCGGCTTACCTATATTTCCTGCACGTCCCCTATAGTATGTTGGTTTCTCGATAATTAGTAGTTACCTCAAGCTGCCGAACGTCCCTCTCGCGTTCCTCGAGCTCCACCAGCGAGCGCTCCGTCTGCATCGTGAGCTGCTCCTGCTTGCGCAGGTTCGGCTCTCCCATCTCCATCAGCTCCTTGCTCTGGCTCAAGTTTGCTGAAAAGACAGTCAATGAGTTACGCTGTCTCTTTCACTTAAATTTGTATTTTTGAGACAGAAATACCAACGCCTGTTGTTTCATTTCATATCAACTTCTTTCAATACTCATTTCGAAGTTAGTTAGTCGATGTTTACAAAACTAGACAAGTGACATCAGCACTTGTGCCATACAAAATAGAACAGACATTTGTATATATTATGCAATGTATTATAATCAGGATTTTTTTTTCTAATCTTTGATCTGCAATCGGCTATCAAGCCATAATCAGATGTGTTCCACTATTCTAGCTTTGCAGGCGACATTCCAATAAATGGCGCCATATAAATATATTATTGTCTTCTGTCAATATCAACAGAATCCTAATGGCATTAACACCTTTTTTACTATGGATAGGCATACGTTTGACCGCTATCTCACCTGATGTTAAGCGATGATGCGGTCTAAGGTGGACCTCATAATACGACTCCTTGTCATATATTTATGGTCGATGATCTTGAAAACAAGTAAGGTATGTAAGTACTCACTTCCCATAGCGAAGGGATCTCCGATGTTCACGGACTGGGCTTTCGACTTCTTCACATCTTCTTTAGTTTTCTGAGCGGCCAGCCTTTGCGTCGCCTGACAAAAAAAATAGACAAGATATTAAAAACCATATTTTTGACTGAAGAAGTTCTGAAGAAGAACTACACCCTAATGCCAAATATAATTCCAAATCAAAACATTTCTGACATTCAGTTCTGGGTATCAAATGGACTTTAGGGATCCTACCGTTTCGGGATGCCAAAACGTTTAGGCCGAAACGGCATAGATATTCGAGGTTTTTCGTAACAATGTCACTCCCTTGCGTGTGATTCACAATGCATAATTCGATGCTTTGGAATCTCACAATACTACAACACTAATCTACAGCCCATGTTAAGAGCGCTTTGACAAAATCGAATTGCTCAGGTTGACTAAAGTTGAATACCGCGCGTCACAAGATTTATATTGATTTTTCCATTGCATACAACAATTATTTAAAAATATTTACTTTACTTTTAATTAGACCATTTTTTTTTCAAGCAATATAGCAACGCCACCTTAGTTATTAAATATTTTTTATATGAATTTGGATTATAATTTCATAGATAAAAATTATAGTTTCGTACGGAAAATTGTCAATAACTCTCAGTTTTACAGAATTATTATTGGTGTATTACTGTATGAATCGTAACAAATTGATTTGAACATTCCAAAGTAGAAGATACAGTTGTACCGTGGACATTTTTATAAATGATTAAATAATAACATCTTCGGTGTACCAAGGCATCAAAAGATTCCCTAAAGCAACGTTTTGTGAAACATCCTTTGCGGAGTCAAGGATTTTACTGATGTACGTGAACAAATTGAAATATTTATTTAGAACACTCCCAAGATAAATGATCAAACTGTCTTAGGCATATTTTTGTTTTTTTTTTAAGGCTATATCTAAAGCAAAATCACACATGAAAACTCGAATAAAACGCTAAAATTCAAGAAAAATTGTGAAAACCCTCTTAAGGTATTTTGAAGCAACCCACCTTTTTGCTAGTGTCAAGTTATTAGTTTGAATAACAAGCATTATGTCTCAATTTCAGTAGGTAATATATTGTAACAACATAAAGTTGCTTTCAGATTACGCTATAATATAATATAGCATGGAGTATATTAGTCAATAATATATAGTACAGTACAGTGTGAACGTGTCCATAACAATGTATGATGCGCGATATTGTTGTGCTATGAGCTATATGCTATTGTATTATAGCGTAGTCTGAAAGCAGCTATAAGTTGTTACAATAACTCAATCATAACTTATTTTTAAAACAAAACGTACGTAATGTTACGTAAATACGTACGTCAACGTAATTCTTTATTGAAAACTAATTTCAAAGAATAATTAATAAACATCAACTTTGTATCTACTATTACGACGCAATATAGCGGTGAACCGCAGTTAAAAATAATTGCTTTACGACTGAAACCTTATATTATCAATCAAATAGAGGAATTAATAATTGATTAATTTCATTTGTGCTTACTAGTCACACCACAGCGTCACGGGTCGTAACAAGAAGCCGTTTTGAGTAGTTTCATTTCTACTGCGTCACTCTCCTCATATAACATCGGAAGGGGTATACAAACCGTTTTGACTTAGTTTTTGGTTATTTACATATATTTAAAAGCAGTAACAACTGTCAATTTCAAATTCACAAGGCTACCGCAGGGACAGGTCAGATACCCGCGGCTATCTTGGTCATCTTTATATGTGTTATATTTTTTGTGTTATACCATCGGAACCCTACTAGCTTTACTTTAATATAGTTTTGATCCACCTGTACACAAGTATACGAATTACAAGTAGGATAAAGGCCTCGCGAAGGTCTGCCGCCCATCGCGAGTATTCCCAGTCACCCCTACATGGATTGCCACCAGGTGGCAATCGGGAACATAACTCCCGGTTGGCGGTCAGACTTTCCAATTCATTTTATTAGTAGATGAGTCTGACCGCCAACTCACTCATCGCAGCCGTAAGACAATGACTTCAAGTGGGGGCAATAACTTCCCCGTCACCACCCGTAGGCGACTGGGAGTACTCGGCCCATCGTCTCGTAACGGCTAAAACCGCCACTGTCAATCATACACGGGCTATCAGCGTGATACTTTACCAACCGTAATACATACGATTAGTGAGTATATGCAGCCCATCGCCCACGTAGCAATTTTTATTCAGGCTAGTTGACAAAATTTGAAAACTTGGTTAATTATATACTTTAATATCTATTTTATCTCAAAAAAACCTATATGTAACGAATAAGCAATATTATGTACATTACGTATTTTGTATTAAAAAAAAAACATTTAGATTTCCCTCGAAAACGCTGAATAGTGTCATGGCGTCTCGAATGTCACAGTATGCGAATAAACAAAACTGTTTACACATGCTGTTGTATGAAAACGTCAACAACAACAATGATGTTTTGCGTGCCGTGACGTAACACTTTCTGTTTGGTTCGCTGTCATGTATAATAATCTTCAACTTTTACGAGAAACAGACTGTTTTTTTCTTAACTACGTCTCTTCATTTATAATTAGAAACTATAAACCAAGCAATTTGTTATTAGTGGACACAAGTCTATTATTCCACACACAAAAGTAACGCCCAGAATATTTTATCACTGGCTAAAATTTTATCAATGCTGTTATCAACGCATAATTAAAATTGATTCGTTAAAAATATTTTAACAGCCATTGATTTCAAACATTCATTCGACTATTTAGCATTTCGGACTATGATTATATTCTATTTGAATGGCTTTGTTTTTTAATCAGGTTTTGTTACCAATCTGCCAGGAATGTACCTGGTAGGTATCGGGTAATTCTAGATTGAACATCGATTCTTATGTGCTATTTGACAATCAGATGTCATTGTATTAAAACCTAGAGCACCTAAAGTATTTCATCAATCAGAACTTATCTTGCCATTTTCTTTGAACTTTCTAGTACCTTACTGCAGTGCGATTCTGTAAACATGTCAGAGCGAAGGCTTGAGTGAAGTAATCACAAAGTGAGCTGTCATTCCATCTTGATTACATGGATTGACAGCTCACTTCGTGGTCACTTCACCCACGCCTTCACTTCGACATGTATAGGTACAGAATCGCCGGCTAAATTAGTCCCTTTAATGGTCCGCGAGCCAGCAACAGATTTCGATGACCAAGTCCCTCCCGGAATCTAAATATGTACTATAAATTATAAGGGCTTTTCATGGAAAAATAATAAATACAGGCGCCAAAGCTATCTTTCAGTCGGAGCATTAAGCATTTTTTTTTTTAATGCGAAACGGGGAAATTCTTGGCCCAAATCTCACCTGATGGAAAGTGATGATTAGGCCGAAGATGGAAGCGAGTTTCACCCGGAATCCTCTTACACAGAGGAACTGGCTATATATTCGAATAACTTTAGACACGTCATTTCCTCTCGGATAAAAATTTGTCAACTGATAGTTAATAATATAATCCTGTAAGTATCAAAATAAATGCCCCCTGCAGGGCGTTAGCTGACGAACTTCCCACCGAGCCACGCCCTGCTCATCGGCGACGAAAAACTGGTGGATGCCAAGCTTCACAGCTTTGCTCATCGCCGCAAGGTTGCCTGTTTTTCGGTCTTCTACAGATTGTACTTCGGTGAGTGTGCCCAAGAACTCCACGACCTCATTCCACCGGCCCCCTTCTACCATCGGACATCCAGACGCCCTGCAACTTACCTTCCCTACCTTGTTGCTATTCCACGAATTCGCACTAAGCGTTTCCAAACGTCTTTTATAATTGCGCACAGCAAAGGAGTGGAACTCTCTGCCTGCGTCTATTTCCGAACGCCTACAACCCTAATCTCTTCAAATTTAGAGTAAACAGGCTCTTTCTGGGTAAGCTCGCTCCATCACAGACTTTGTCTCTGTCATCGCTGACCAAGACGAGAGTCAAGAGCAAACCCATCACAAAAAAAGAGACGTTTTGTATTCTGCAAGGTTTGGGTTAGCTAAAATTGATACAATTTTCAATAGGGAGAAAATGACAAAAATATTTTTTTTCAACGTTTTTGGGAGGTTGCCACTGCTTAAGAGCGTGTATTCCGTCCACTAGCGCCGCCAATCGTTTTTTATTATTTGTGGTAAATTTAAGACACGTAGATAAAAAACCGCTCTGTAGTGCACTGAAGAAATGTATTTATTATGTTTTGAGAGTTATGTTTTGTACTTTAGAACATAAATAGTTGCCAAAGTCGATATTTTTGCTAAAAGTGGCCACTTTTAGCAATAATTGCCGTTTTGGCTATTTAGCCACGAGTTATGTATTAAAAATAGCTGTCAAAAAATAATAGATACATTTCTTCAGTGCACTACAGAGCGGTTTTTTATCTACGTGTCTTAAATTTACCACAATTAATAAAAAACGATTGGCGGCGCTAGTGGACGGAATACACACTCTTAACTCACCCACCGAATCGCAGCTGACGTTCATATGTCTACGATAAAGCTCTTAACCATTTTACAAGTTATCGACCGGGAGAAAATGCATGACAAAATGTTTGCCTAGCTCGCGGTCTATAAGGGTTTTCACAAGTAACTTTTGAGTCAAACTAGGTTACTTATTAGAAGGACAATACATTATTTTAATACGTTCTAGATATCCTAATGTTAATGAACTCTCGCTGTCTACGCTTACGTTGTTTGTGCCGAGACAAGAGTGTCCATGTCACCGGAAAATGACTCCGTAAGATTTATAATAAACTAGCTGTCCCGTGCAACTTCGTTTGCGTCACATTTTTTATTAAAGCTCCGCTCTTATTGGTCGTAGCGTGATGTTATACACTATCCTATCTTTTAAGTTGGATCAAATAACAGATAGTTACGAAGTTTGATCAAAATCGGTTAAGTAGTTTAGGAGTTCATCGCATCGCGGACAAACAACGTGACACGTGATTTATATATATTAGATCTTGAATAGATTATAAATCTCAATTTATTATGAAAAAATCGTTTTGTATATAATATATCCCATGCAAATTCAATAGTTTCCAATACATCACTGTCTTTGAAAAAATTGTTGACATTTTCACGCGATATTTTACAATCTTGCGGCGTTTGCCATTTTCCGATGACATCCATAACTTGTTATACGCAATACAAAATTTCTTGTATGCAGCCTATATTCTCGTGAATCCAATGGCAATAGTTCACATTTCACTAGCTATTTACAAATATGCATCTCAATCTCAAGAATACAATGCTTGATGAGTTGGTGACTAATGCTACGGTCACGTCATGACTTTGGTCACAAAACATTAACTTTATAATATGTTGTTTCATGGAATTCACAATAGATTAACTAAATGAAAATACTATTTAGAAGGAAGAAACACAGACAGACAGACGGAAAACGAAGTGATATCGTATAAGGGTTCCGTGTTTTCCCTTTTGAGAGACATAAACTTAAGGAAAAAGAGTTGGTTTGGGTATTTTTAAAGGAATATGATTTTTAACATCATGCAGAATTGCAGTGACATGGTTAATAAAAAGACCTAAAAATATACACTACAACCTACAACCCCGTCTTACTCTAATGCACTTGTAAATTTTTGATGATATTTACTGGACTTGGCCTAGTTTCTGTGATCAATACTGTTTGGTCACGCTCGGTCCATTATGCTACATGTTTTTTGATTTGATATTTTAATTTAGATAGATATTTTATTTCATTAAATACACATATTTCAGCATTTATGTTTGGAATAAGTAGAACACCTTAAATGATAACTACCCTAACCCTAAGGACCTTTTCTTTTCCAAATTTTATTATCATTTGCTAATGTTGCATACCATTAACAAAACTTTTCCGTATGAAAAAAATTTATTAAATTATCTCTTGAGAATGGATACCCCGCTAGCAGAGGCAACTCAATTATGCTTATTGACTTCACTTGACCTCTAGAGTAACGAGAAGAGGTTTTAGTAGAGTTCTATTTTTACCTCATCTTCCTAGCCTTTTCCCAACTATATTGGGGTTGGCTTTCAGTCAAACTGGATTCAGCTGTTCTATTTTTACCAACACTCCACAATACGGCCACTGCATGTATTTTTACTTGGTAATTTAACATTCTGCAACAGCACGACTCGTGCTTAGTGTATGATCGATAGCTATGATTACTATCTGCTAACAAATACTATATAACATTGCATTGTTTAGTAACCTACCTTGTGAAACTGCCACAGTGATAGAATCTATAGAACAGTATAGGCTACAATAATGAATGGAAATAAAGTAAATAAACAACATAAAATATTAACATTCATTAGCACAGAACAATAATAATCAATGCAATTGATGCCTTAATTTTATAACCACCTGAATGAATGTGGTTAAACATTCTGAATCAGTGAATAGGTCTTATTCATATAATTCCATGTCCCGCAGTAAACTAAAAATTTATGAAGCAAGTATTTTGCCTGATTTGATTAATGAAAAGATATCTCCGGTTTCCACGTTTTAAATTCGGAATCCCAAGATAATCTATTACGAGGGTATTAATTTCCTATGTCGTAATCCAGGACCAACCTGAGTGACTAGTTCAAGTCCTTGAGAGATAATTGGTAATATCCAGAATTTCACATTTAAATAAATACTAGGTAGATTGATTGACAAACCTGGAAGGAGTTGAGTGTGATCATGTACTCATCACTGAGGCGCTCTTTCGTCAGTTTGTGGGCGGGCTGGTCTGTTGGCAGCTTCATCAGTTCCATGATAAGTGATGACGTGTCCTTTGCCAGCTTCTGCGTGTAGTTTTGTATCTGACGCCTACAAATTAAGTTTGAAGCAGTGATGATTTGTATAATACCTGACCATGTGACTATTGGGTATTGAATGTGCCATGTTTTTTTTTAATTCAGTTTTAGATAAATAAATTGATTTATCCCTTATTTTAGTGTTATTATTAAGTACCTCTATCACAGTTGCTTAGCAGATGAATTTATAAAACGTCCCCATCATTAAAAGGCAATAAGTATGTAATTGCAGTGTTTTGCATGATACATGTAAACCTAGTAAATACTATTGTTTAACTGTAATTTGACTATGAATCCACTCACAGCTGGTTCCGAAGCTCTTGCGAGTCCTGTGGTGTCTGCAGCTGATTGACCATCTTTGACATTGAAGACACTGCCAAGAGAAACCCATAGTTATAGGGGGTTATCATGATAAATAATAAAGGAAAAATGGAACTTAAATATGAAAGTCCTCTATGTAGAGTGTCACTGTCCAACATTCCAACCTGATCTTTTATGTGTAAAATTCGATTACAAATCGACATATAAAAAAAAATCTATTACAAGTCTGTCCAGATACTTTTTTGCTTAATAGAACAACTATCAAACCTAAGCAAAAAAGTATCTTATTTTTTCGTTTTGTCATTGAGCATTGGAAATCAACTAACTAGGCTCTGACCATACTCAAATATGATTACCTCCTGTTAATTTTTTCATACACTCCGGTTCTAATTGAAGTACACAGCAGTTAAGATCTATGAACAGTCGCTGATACAAGCTCTATCATTTGAATTGTGTTGTCTTTGTTCCCAGGAAATGCCAAGACTATACTACAAATACTAACCATGAAACTAATTTCCTACAACAGACTAAAAACAATAGATACAACACTAAAAACAGATTTTGATAACAAAACAAACTGGTGGTTGAGAATTGTGTGTGTAATCTCATCATGATGCTAGCAAAGTATGTGATGATTCATAGCTTTTGACTCGACAAATCATTGTCGTCTTATTTGACAAGATTTTTAAATAACAAAGTACTTATTTTGCAAGAGAAAAATGAACATTTAGAATGTGTCAATCTGATACACATTTTCATGAAAAAGGCTTTTTCCTTGTAAACTGCAGTTTACAAGTAGGTTGAAACCAGGAATTCTTATAACTTGATTGAAAATTGAGTACAATTGTACCTCAGATGACATAACACAATCACATCTACACACAATCTACATCTTTCTGGTTGGCGAACAGATATACAGAATCATTTAAGAAATATCTTGGATTCAATGCCTGCTGTAGTGTCTGGTTAGTCAAAAAAATGCTCTAACATCAACAGAAATCTAAAGTAATACATGATATTGAAGAAATTAATAATAAGCGTTGCCATCTTCACTTAGCGTGTGGATTGGACACCCCTTCAAAATCTACAATAGAAACACAACATACACGCATGACTAAGAATAAACAAACGAAAGGTAGACAAAAGATAATAATAGTGATAAAAAGTTGATAATGCTAACAATAGAAGTACTTACCATTTTGTGATATCTTCTTTATATTGCTGGCGATAGTTTGCGATAGCCGCTGGAAGTTATTACCATTGTCTTCGTAGGTCACACCTCCCTGGTATGAGGAATCCATCCTGACTTTTGTACCTACAAAAAGGACAATTTAGTAAACGCATCCGCCACAACTCAAGCCTTTAAATATGCTTTCATTAGATAGATCATAATACTTCGAGACGTACCACTAATCGAGTTACACTAATATGAAATTATAAAATTGTGACGTGCGTTGTTTTTCTATCCACAAAAAAACAACGAGTCCAAGTACTGTTATTGCCTCTCTATATAACAACAGAGCACCGAACTTTGAGCGATATAAACAATATTGAAAATAAGAACAAACAGTAATAAAAGCATGAGACCTTTTGATATTTTTTCGAAGATATTTCACAAGATATTCGTAATATAAAAACTGAACGCACAGCAGTCAACTTAGCCCAGTCAATTCTGCATATTTTTATACGTGCAGCTGTCATTGTCATTAGTCATTTAGGGCAAGTGTACATGACGTTTTATCAGAAGAATCGACTACATTTTTTTACTATCAGGCTCTCACGACCGTAGTTTACTTTATGTTCCATAAAGCTCGCCATGCAACGCTCAACAGCACTTTTTTAACCACAACCTTCGGTGATGTCCATACAAAGCTAACATCGCGCGAATACGGGATTGTCCTTTTTAATTTGTTGGCAAAACCGGATTGCTTTGTGATAGGTAAGATACGTTTTCCCACTTGTGTTCGAGGTGCACCTCTGTGGTCGAGTGGTTTAGGCGCTTGCCTTGTGAGTTGTGACTTGGTGGTCGGGTGTTCGATTTCCAAGGGAAGCATACTTTGTAAAGTTGTTTCCAGTTTGGCTAGGACATTCATAATCATAATCATTTTATAATCAGGCAACTAAGGCCAATAGATAAATACACCATTGATAAAACCTTAACTATAGCTATACACGTTATGTTGTCGGCACGGGCGTAGCCAGGTTTTAGTTATGGGGGGGGGGGAGGGTTCAAGATAATTAATCTACTGAAAGTTAATATTCATGAGAGCCAAGCCGTTCAGTCTGTTTTCACTCATGAATCTCAGTAGGTTTGAAAAAGTGCTTTCTGATGTAGCAGTGGAAATAGGTATGGTATCCAATTTTGTAACAATGTGCAAATATTTGGATATATTTTAAGATCGCATTTATTTAAGCATTTCTGAATCTATCTTCAATTTCAGAACTGACTGCAAAATTTGAAGGTAACACACCGCAGATAATGCCAATACTACTTTACGGTGTTTCGCAAACCTCTCGATTAATTTGTTGAATTGTGTGCTCTAGAAATGGGATGAATAAATTTATGTGCATACATCCGATGTTAGAGCGATTCAGTTGCCTTCCAACTGAACGTGGCATTTGTAGTATACCACCATTTTCTTTGAGCATCACCTTTGCTTCTTGATACATCATACAGATGACGGTACTCTTTGTCAACTTTGAACGAGTAAAGAAAACAGTTGACTTAAGTTTTCGGGGGGGGTTTGAACCCCCAGAACCCTCCACCTGGCTACGCCCGTGGTTGTTGGCGTCGTGTTCCGCTGCGTTCGTTCGCGTAACCGTCCTCAGAAACGTCGATATAAGACACCTTTCGGATAAAAGTTCTCCTTCAAGAATATCTGTAGATGGTGGGTTGGAACTCGAACCACGAACGACTCTCCTGAATCACCTGATTTTCTGATAAAAAGATCGATTTCGTGCTTCAGAAGGCACGTATAAGCCGGTGGTCCCGACCGTCAAGCATCAGGGGCCTCTAACATGGTGTCGTTAAACCATGTTAGAGGCCCCTGATGCGGTTTAAAAACTCTGACACTAGGGTGTGTGGGGTCGTCAGACCTTACTGCCCACACGATAAGAACAAGAACTTGTGTTCTAGGGCGCCAGTGGCAAGGGTGGTGGCGCCGGTAGAGAATCGTTTGTAAGTGGAAATAATTGATTGATTTTCATTTGGCATGTGACAGACAATGTAACTCACTCTTTCTATCTCTCAATGGTTTCACTCTTTGATGTAGTAGCCCTCAAGACTGTCCATCACAGAAAGCATAACTCGTAGGCGTGTTAGGTTCGAATATTCAAACTGTGTGAAGACGTGTCTTAACTCTGCGACATCGTCTCCCTGGAAGCTGTAGCCAGAATAATAACATACCTACTTCCATTTTAGGGAGTATTTTATCACTGTAGTTACTGTGCTGCGAGTATCTTTGTTATAGGTTTCAAAGCCATTGACTTCAGTACGTTATTTATCAAACCTTTTCAGTTGCATTTAATTTTACCGTCAGTAAAACAGCATGAGCTAGCCGATTTTTTGATGAATAAATAACTGCGATTGCGGTCGGTGTCAATTTGGTCACCATTTTTTTAATAGCTAGGCATAAAATGATAGAAAATAATAGGGACGCCAGTGTGCCGTTGTATGGCAACCCGCTGCAGTCGAATAGCGTATTAACCTAGTCTTGATACTAGCTGTATATTTGCTATACAAAAATGTATTTATAATTGATCTAAATCAGTAAGTATTGTTTAACGGAGCAAAGATGTGTTCTCGTTATGCAATTGGTTAGGTACTAAGTTAATGGTAGAAATTAAATTTTCATTTACTAAAAGATCAAGTAACTCATCAAATTAATCTAGGTGCGCTATACCCAAAGACATTAAAGCTATACCAGAGTAATGTAGACAAAAATGTAAACATAACCTATGTGGTTGATGTTTATTGTTCTAAATTTCCACTTATTCCGTATGCAAGCAATTCAAAACAGCTTTGGGTTTGATACGAGAAAGAAAAGATAAAACCATTTGATAATAGGGAATATGCACGCGATTTTTTTATTTATAAAATGAATTACTTATAAGCTCCATTAAACACTCTAGAAAATATTTTTTAAATATCTTCATCAGCGATGAAGTTATAACGCTTCAAAGATTACTTTTAGAACGAGAAGTCCGACATGGAATTTGACGTCACATTACGTGACGTCTATACATCTGCCATAGAAAACAGCGTTTTCGCGAGAGGGATAGATATATTTGTTTAAAATAATTGTACTCGTTTGTTTTTCGAGCAATTTTGATTCTATTTCCACTGTTAGTAATATATTTTTGTACTTACATTTTTAAATAAAGTATTTAGATAATAAATATTTTTTTATGCATATTCCCTATTATGGTTTTATCTTTTCTTTCTCGTATCAATTTAATGTACTAAAATTATGCTGATGAAAATGACAGAGCTGTGACAGTGAATATGAATGATGTCTTATTTTTCAATAATAGAATAGAAACATAAAGATACTATAAAAGAGTATTTACACCACAGGGTTTATCAATAAATTAGCACTTGATTCAAATAAAAACAACAAAATAGACTCTAAAATACCAGTCATATCAGCAGTACTCTACAAAACATTTTCGAAATCGGATAGAATTCCGCCAGGCAACATCTGTACACCTTATAAATAATCTTCCTGCCAGCACTTTGAATGGATTCATGATTTTTCCTTATTCTTTACTTTTTTGTCAAATTGTATTTGGCTGGCGCTGGAGCCGCTGGAGGATCAGTCGTCCATAGGCCTACCCGTGCCACGATTTTTTTCTGGGCATGGGACTGCATGGGACGCTCCAAACCAAAACCTAAGCTGTCCCCACAGACTACATAGAGATACTACGTATGCTGTCCCATTCAAAGTACTCCAGCTAATAGTATTTTCATAGACGATTGCTATCTTGCTAAATTTAACAACAACAAACCGACAGTGTCCTTTGGGAAATGTTTAAGCAATTTGATTTAGTTGGCTAACCACTGTAGTCTATGGCTGATTTTGTACGTTCTTCAGAAAACGTTTACTTTACGGACTTGTATACGTATGTATGTGTAGCGTAATTTTAATGTGTATTTGTCTTCGTGTCCCTATGCTCTGTTTTTTTATGTAGAAATTTTAAATGTAATAAACTTGTTGAAAAGTCTTGAATACTACGTTAATTGAACGATTGATAAACGACTGTTTAACACACAATTCTTGTGACAATGAGCTTAGTAATCATATTCACTTATTTGTGTATGGCTTGATCTTCTGTCACGGGTGTTAAATAGTGTATCAAGTAGGTACATGAAAAAATAGAAAAGTGAAAATGTCCGGGATCACGGTCAGCCGTTGTGATGTTTGAGATCAGTAAGCTAAGAGTAACAGATGAGGAAGATGGGTTGTTGATGATCAGCCAGGTGAGCGAAGTTCAGATCGCGTAGCTTCACCGAAACGTCAAGCCGTACTACGGATACCCACTTTCGGTTTGCTTTATTTACACAAGCCTTTTTCGTTATTCATCATGAGTTGGCTACACCGTGAGCTGGAAACGATGGATCCCTCGATCTTTTTACAATATTCGCCCTCCCCTCCGAATGGACTGCCGCAGGAGTCGAAGTTGGCGACCTACATGGTAAGAAAACTTTCAAACTTGTGTGTTGAGGTGTACCTTTGTGGTCAGTGGTCAGTCATGTTCCCATGTTTCAGAATCGCTCCACTTCGACCCCTACAAGATCCCTGAACCAGGCACTGGGGAAACTCAGTCTGGAGTCCTCACCCACTGCTATCAAGAAGGTGATGATTGGTTTAATGATGTTAATTTTTTGTGAGACACTTTTTGACATAGCCTTTTACATCTCATTCTTGTTGTGTGTTGTACTAGGTGGTGATTACAGAGTTTGTTCCAATGAACTACTTCAGTCCACCAAACCTCATGCAGCCGGAATCCCCTGAGAGTTCATCACCTTCGACAATGGCAGGTGTACCTAACACATCCCAAGTGCACCAGGTAAACACTACCACACTCTTAGCTAAATAAATAATTTAAGATGATAAGACAATCACAATAAAAAATAAGTTGAGTAAAGCCAGAAACTGTCTTGTTACAAACTAGTTAAAATTATACTAATTAACTTTTGTGATAAATTAGAATAATTAAACTTGCAAAGACATTCAGAAATTTTTGCAGAATTTATGCAAGTGAGGTATTTTAATAGAGAAACAATTATTTATGATCATGAGAATGGCATACCGGCATGGTATTCAATCAGCGGGACATGGAGATTATCAGGAACAATTGTAATATGAAAATGTAGTTGTTATGAATAGCCTTACTCTGAAGGTTCAATACCTATAACATTGAAGTACAGCATTAATGTGTACAACCATCTATCAACAACCGACTTTCAAAACTCAATCTGAATCTCAAAACAACTGTCCTGCTTGTTCAGTTTGAATAAAACAACAGAAATAATGCCATTTTAATGTACCTAATACTAAACAGAAGGATAATCCGGTGTTTGACCTTACAGGAGAATGTAGGCGGCACAACATATTTTTATTCTACAAACGACAGCCTGAACACATCTGGAGGATTGAGTTCTTCTGCTTCAATTGGTAAGTAGGAGACACATCTGCACAACAAACATTCTCTGTAAAAAAGCTAGTCCAATATGCAATGCTTACTGCAGTGTACATTAACTGTGGTCAGTTATCAGCAATATTTCAGTACAAGTTTCTTATCTTTAACCAACCAATGTTTCTGATATGGTTGCAGTTTGTCCCTTGCCAAAGTAAAAGGAAGTACTATTTTCTTATCAGAAAAGAATTTAATGTCCCATATTTTTACATGGCTACCTGTGTAAACAAAAAATGGCATTTAATTGAGACCGCTGTTTCCGTTATTATCAAAAGACCCCCATAGCACTTTCGAAGAAGTGCAAAATTTCGGAAATCACGATAAGAACCTGTAGTCATGTAGCCTGCCTTCTCAAAAAATAATAGCATTATAATATTGAGGAAAGGAAATTTGACTTAACTTGTAAGACTTTTAACAATTGACTATAGAGGTATAAGGCCCTTTTTCCAATCATAAGTTGATTACAACATAATACCAGTTCAAGTTTGTGGAGGGCAACGTATCGATAGTCGCGGCGGTGTATTGGGCAAGCAGTGCCGGTCCGCTTATCTCTTACCTACTCCTTATCAGCGCATAAATCTTGATATTTCTTTTATTGCGTTTAGACTGGAGGGCACGTATAATGACTGCAATGAATTGGTATTTAGCCAGCACTGGGATCGCAATGCGATTTCCGAGTGTCCTAATTGAAGCTTGTAAATAATGGCGCGAGCGTGAGCATAGGAATCATTAGATCACACACGTATCGTCAGAAACTCAAGTGGTCAAATACGCATTTCGTCATCCGTCAGGATAGACTCGCAACTTGTCGGAAACGGGGCTGGGACAGACATGCAGTTCGGCCGACACGCCGCAACACGACAGATACTCATTTCGTCAGATATTTGAAACTAGTGGATATTTTCCACAATGATGTATACAAAATGTTAATAAATTACTTTTTTTTAAAAGTGAATGTGAAGTAATTATTGGATAGATGAAGTGGGCTGCCATTGTAAGACGACTAAAATGGCACCGTGTATATGACTACAACAAGCGTTTAAATCCTATTGATTAAGGGCGGGTTGTTTCACGTTCACTTAACACACGCATAAACGTTTAAAATGGTGCTTCCTATCGTTAAATAAAAACATTGAGTTGTTTCACAATATGTCAGCGTTAACGCACGCAAAAAAATAACGTTAACGTTACCTTTACCAACCGTTCGAAACAACCCGCCCTAATTGACTATCGAGTAGTGTTTCTGCTCAGACACGTATCTGTCAAGTTGCGTGTTTGTCGAACTGCATCTTTGACTTGGTGCAAATCTGACGAGATGCGTATTCTGGCGAAATACGTATTTGTTCAATTGCGTTTCTGACGACATGCATGTAAGTAATCCGAATCATTTTCACCGAGTGACGAAACCGCTTCGACGAATATTGTCGTGTCGACAATATTCGCAAAACAAAGAGAAAACAATGAAAAGATCAAAATCTTATAACACTTCTCATATACCTAAGTATAGGGAAATACTCCAATATCTGCAACAACACAGTGATGCGTAAAACAGTAGCTATAATTTCGAAACGCATGAGCTGTGACTTATCAAACGATCTACCAAGTCTAATATCCGTCATTGACCTAACTCTCTACTGACGATGTTTCCCTCAAATAGACTGCGTCAGGAAATTGCCTTTTTCATGGTACTGCTAAACAATTTTAGCTTGTCTATATATGAATTCTCTTCTTAACGTCTCTATCGGAAAGTCTGTGGAGTAAATATGATTACACCATCACTTGGAAGAAGAAAGGGATACTTTTACCCTGCAGCTGGACACAAGCCTTTTTCTCAGGAACGCGAGGAGGTATCAAGCTGGAATTTATATCAAATACTCAGGTCTACTTTTCCTTGGAGCTGTGTAAAAATCAAACTTCTAAGCCTAGCTTAAGCTAAGCTTCTAGCATTTTCGTCACTCGTAAGGGAATCAAAACCTACAGGATACCTCCCGTGAACTCAGAATCTTGAAATTTGGTACGAAGCAACGTTTATAGCACAGATAAAGGAAAAATTGCGTAATCCGTAAATTTTTAGTTACATCATATAAAAAAATATATTTTAAATAATTTTAAACTTAATATCCCTTTCCTCATGAACGCGTAGAGGTATTAAATTGAAATTCATATCAAATACTCAGGTCTATAATACCTTTAAGCTGTAACAAAATCAAACTTCTACTTATGTCAACGCAATCAAAAGAAACAGCAATTTAAGCCGCATATTTTCAAACTTGCAACTACTCTCAAGGGAATCAAAACCTAAAGGGTACTTCCAGTCGACCTAGAATCTTGAAATTTGGCATGAAGCAATGTTTTATAGCACAAAATTATAAAGGAAAAATTCCGAAAACCTTAAATTTTTTGTTACTCGATTGTTGTGATGGGTGAACTTTTACTTATAATTATACCTACAGGTTTGTACGGAACCCTCGGTGCGCGAGTCCGACTCGCACTTGGGCGGTTTTTTTATGAAAGTCGACAAGTCTTGGGAATGTTTCGATTGTTCGGGTTCGGAAAGAAAAATACATAAAAAATCTAAGATAGTTTTCATTATAAACACGTTATTTGGTGTCGACAGCGAGTAGGCGTCTAATAATAAGATATGCAGCATATCTTGAAAAACGTTGAGGGTTACTATAGCAGATCATATGTAACCCTCAACGTTTTCGCACTTGTCCGGTATTCCTCGAAGTGCGTGTTTGGTGACGTGCAAAAGCTCTGTTTTTCTCGCAGATTTGTGACCGCCACTGCCGCTGTCACTGCCACTGTGTTGTACGTCGCTGACGCTGTGTGGGCCACTGTGTACTTGGCGTTTAGATGATTTATCTTCTTGCCAACGTCAACATGGTGTTGGCTTCTGACTAGCCGGATGCTGCTGGATACCAGTATTTTACGAGGCTATTGCTTATGTTACACTCGCAACCTGTATCAATAACTGGTCTTTTTCTGGATGTAAATCATCAAATGACTTCTTCAGCTTTATGCGGAGCTGGGGTGTGTCAGACTCTTACATACTAAAACCCTTCCGTGACTCTTCAAATGCTTTTTGCGTTCCAGGGCCGCGGTAACTTTCAATAGCTGACTTGGTAGTTGACTTAACTAGTTGGGTAATTTTAATAACAGGAGGTACCGTGTTATTGTTTCAGGGGCTCCGGAGGCATGCATCGGAGCCGTGGGCGCTGGCGCTGCGTCGCCGTACGCCACACAAATCTACTCCGGAACCCCGACCCACATCGGGCCCATGACTTCGAAATCAGGTACTGGATGACTTTGTTATCGAGTCAAGTTTAAAAAGCAAAGTTGTGCAAACCCGAGTTATCTTTTAACGAGAGGAAAGATACTAGGCCATTTTGCCTATATGCAAGAGGGCCTATAGGTACTAGAAAGGTTGTTGTCTTCTTTTCTTCTTTAAAAACTCAGTTTAAAAACCCATGTTAATCAACAATAAAGATTTACTAAATCAATTGAACCATTAGTTTAAGCAGTACTTTATTCGTTTAATATGTGTTTGTGGTTTAAGTCACATCAAGATTGTTAACCTTTATTTAACAATCTAAACCTTTCTGCTATAATTCTTCTAATTGAGTAGCACAAAAATCTACCGCGCAGTGTTGCCAAAACAAAAACATCGTATTATCTAACTTTGATGATTGTCAAACCTCGTGTTAATATCTTTACACTCTCACGCGGCAGTATATTAAAATCACATTACCTTCTAATGAGTATTTAAGTCATTGATGATGCTTAAACCCTAAGGAAGTACTACTACTATATACATTATCGCGCCTTAGTAACATTTTTATGTATCGTAAGATCACACTGTATTTGAATTACATACTAATTTTGTGTATACACAAAACTATGCTTAAGCATTTCAAAACTGTACCTTCAGTAACTGAAATGCGTTTTTTGTATCACGCTGGCTGTTAAATAACATACGATATAAGAAGAACTCTAGTCGATTTGTAAAAGTAAATTAAAAGTCCGAACGCTGTGTTAGTTGCTATTTTTTTTTTTCATATTAAAATGTTTTCACTAGCGATTGAGTTCTGCTTTGCGCAGTTTCCAAGAAGTGCACACACTAACTCGAAAAGCGACTTTATTTTATACTTTGAATACCTTTATTTTTTATATCGTTTCAAATAAATCAGCGCGACTCTATCGTCAATTAGCGTCACGTTTCTCCAAGCTAGCGATATTGACCTTTGTGGTACTTATCTCATCACTCAATAACGTGATGGAGTGCTATACAAAGGCTTCTGAATATACCAGGCTCAATTTGAATACGTAGCGCTGCGCGGCGGGTCAATAACACTCCGATATGCAGAACGAACAATCGTCAATACAATCAACGTTTAATGCTCGCTGCACTGTAAACCTGAATGCATAATTATATTTTATAGCCATCATTCCCACTTTTTCCGCCATTATTACTATGTGTCACATTACTTATGCACTTTGCATTATTTTGCGCAAAATTGTATTATTAATACAAAGAATACATTTAATTTGTCTGCCGCACGTGCTCAGGGCTGCCCTCACTGCGACCATGCTTTGCATATTTTATACGATGATTTCCTGTGCGAGAATTTCTGAGATATTTCCTGTCATAAATATATATAAGTTCAATACTTCAAGACTGAAACAAAACAATAGTAAAACAATGACTTAGTTTAATAAAACATGACAGAAAATTATGTAATGTCAATTATTAATTTCCATTTGACCAAATTCTACAATTCTACAAACAGTGACGTTAATTGATGACGCCATAACGCCGTATATTAATATATTGACAACTGGGCTTAAAATAAATGTGCAGAAATTAAGATGAACTCTTCAAACACTTGATTACATAACAAGCGATGCGCTTGGCACTAATAGCAGTCACCCGATAAAGGAAATCAAGCGCAGTGTAGCTTGTTATTTCCACCGACGGAAATTGGTATATTGCTCTTGATAGCCTCACGGCGGCTGCGAATCAAATGCAAATTGTCGTGGTGGTCTTGTGAACTGGTGACAAGTATTCAACGTGTCAAAATCCGAAGAAGTCCCCTTCCGCCGCGCCGCCTCGTGACGCCATTTGAGTCATGAGAACAGTTGAGTGTTGCACTCAGCTAACAAGCGCAGTTATACTAGATTGTTCGAATCAATATACGAGGCACGTTGCACGGCGAGTCAGGAAGCCGCTATCAGTTATCATTAGACGAGTATATTTGCTAGCTGACGATATACTCTCTATACTCGTAAGCGGCGACCAACTTCCATTCTCTCTCTAACGTAGGGCATCCTAGAAAGAGTAAAACAGAGTGACAACCGCCTGGCCGTGACCGAGGTTCTAGAACCACGTATCACCGCGTACATGTATAGCTAATGCGAGTTTCCCCGATTCGATAAGCTTAGAAATTCAATGTCCCGATTTGACATTCTAGCGGTTGCGATTGTAAATCATGTAGTATGTAACGAGTAACTTTATCATATGCCAGACTACGTCGTGTGAATTGTGATAGGCCATGGTTTATATTGCTTATTGCGAACTTTATGAGGTCGATACCTACTTTCTTTTAGCAATGGTTGTTTTTATGTATGATTGCATTGGGTTTATTGCATTTTCGTAGTAGCACAAGTTGTAAAATACTATAAAGTTTATAATGATGATGATTTTAATTGTAAAATACTATAAAGTTTATAATGATGATGATTTTAATATCTTTCGTTTGCGCCTTTGAAAGGGGAAAAGTTTTAAGAAGGGGCGCAAATTATAAAAAAGGCCAAAATAGATTATTGCTTTGCGGAACTTAGTCGAGAAGATTGGTAACAGTATCTTCTTTTGAGGTCAATACAAGGCCTGAGACACGTATAATTTATTTCCTGCCTATTGCCTCAACTAGGCAATATGCATTTTCATGCAATAGAAGGAAAAAGAAGCATTATTTTTCATTTTATGAATGCATCTATAAATATTTGCGCGTTAACAATTAACAAAATAATGCACGCATTACTTGCTTATGAGTGCAGGCACTTCTGAGTCGAATGAGGTAAATTAAGACTTCAATAGCGTGGCTTATTACCTTCGTACTGGAAACAAATAGCTACGAAAGTTAATACTTACGGATTTCTCAACTTTTCATCTTTGGATACCTCTTTTAACAGCCACCAAAATGGTGCCATGTCTAGAAGTATAAACTCTGGCTGATAAAAATGTGAAGCCCATTAGAGAAAAAAAAACTATTTCTTTTTGAAACGAGAGATAATGCTTAGCGTGTCAATTTTTTTTTTGTAATGTGATAAGTAATTTTACGTAAGACGGGTGTGTCAATGTGTGAAATAACACCTGTTCAGTATTAACGCTGCAATGCGATTACGATTTCTCGTACAATTGCTACTGTGCTTAGCTACTGCTTTTTACTATGCAATTATTTTATTTGCAATTTGTTTGTCTGCTAGTGTTGTTTGAATTCCTCTTTCGTGCTTTTGATGCGACTGATTTCGGCTAGACAGATTTCTTGCGTCAGCCTATCATAAAATAAATCTCGTGTAATGTAATTGTTAAAAGTTGTTACTTATATATGGTGCTAAAAGTGCCGTTGTAATGTATATTTTGAATAAAAAAAATGTATTTACCCTAAAATAAACGTACTACCGTTTATTAATATCAGTATCAACAGCTACTCTGTTAAAATATGCTCTCTTATATTTACTAATCTTCCTTTTAAAAATCCCACTATCGTAGCCGGTAAGTCTTAAATAAATGTATTCATAACCGCTCTCTTTGTCGTATCTAAAGGTCTCGCCGCATCGTTCTACATGCCGGAAACGATCCGTTCCGAGATTTACGAGAGAAACGATGATGTCTTCCTGCAGACTGATCTACGCCAGTACCCAGGTATTTGCGTTACTTTAGTCTGAAACAAGTTCTAGCTGCATACATATTTATTTTACAGTTTTAGGAAAACTTACAACTAAACTGTTGAGGTTACTTTTTTCAAACGGTAAAAATGCTTTTCTTTCGCTTGATGTGCTCGAAATCAATACTCGTTTCTATACATACCGTAATGTCGGGTTACTTTGGTCCAGGGATGTGACTATGACTGAAGGCGTCGTCCTACTTGACTTACGATCATACTAGTTATCGATGCGATTTTGTCACACAACGACACTCAATTTTTTTTAGTGTCCTGGTTGAAGGTTGCAAATCATAGCGCGAGCACAGGAATCAATTTCATCACACGAAAAAATCGCATCGTTACCTCGTATGATCGTTACCCAATTAGGACGTCGCCTGTTTACTGTGTTCTTGTGGGTTAAAAGTCTAGGCCAAAATAACCCGAATTGCTTGTCCTTTAGCACCACATCGTTCTCATTTTTGTCCAGATCTGCCCGAAAACGTGGAGATGTATTCGGAGCTGACTCCCCTGGAGAGCTTGGCCCCACACGCCATTGCGACGTCGTACCGCGCCACGCACAGACAGACTGGGGATCACTATGCGCTGCGGCGCCTGCACTCCTACTCCACGTCCATCACGAAGCGCCTGGAGATGTGGAAACAGATTGACCACCCCAACGTGGTCAAGCTACACGACTGGTTCACTACCAAGGCCTTTGGAGACCACTGTGAGTATGAGCAAGATTAAGAGCGGATTTCACCAATGAAACTGAACGCGATCAGTACATCTAAACGGCGTTCAAGAGCTGTCAGTGTCAATCTTCTACAGGAAATAATGACACGAACAGCTCGTAAATGTGGTTTATATGCTGATCGCGTCAGTTTCAATTGATGAAAATGGCCCTAAGGCACTTGTCTCACCGCTGGCGACCAGCGAGCAGAGATTATAGCTTGAAACTTGAAACCAGTTGGCGAGCAGCGAGTAGCGAGTGAGTATATAGTTTCGATAGTTTTGGCACTCAACTTCATGCGAGTGCTTTTGTGCGACGGGTGATTACTTGCACCACTCACCTCGGCCCGCACTATAGGTAGAAATTCCCGCTGGTTGATTAGGTCATGACCGCCAAGCGAGGATCGCCGAGCGAGTTTCGCTCAGCGAGTACAAACTTTGATAGCTCTTGTCGCTGCAACCAACAAGTGGTAGGCACACACAGTCGGCTCGCCGGCAGTATGAACAGCCAGCTATAAATGCAGGTCTACTTTACTCACACGATATCTATATTTTTTTCTCTTTCCTCAGCGAGAGAATAGTCGATAGCTAATCGCTTCCTCGTAGGCGGTGAGACAAGTGCCTAAATGTTATCTAGACTAAAAACTTTGAAGTCTGTTTGGTTGGATGTTCGTTAGTCAATCTCGCTCTATCGGCAGAAAGGAAAGGAAGGAAGACCTACATAGAGATAAGGACAGGACAAAATGGTAAATTATAGAAACTAGATGAGGCCAGCCACTTATGTAAGCGCCTGATACATGTGCAATAACGGTCATTGATCCACATACATGTATTGTTTTTCTTAATTTCAAGAAAATAAATAAAAACAACAAGCTGTCCTGAATCGACTTTGACATCGGCCTTGTCTTTTTACCCGACTGCGCGACGTAAAGGAGTGGTAATGTGTTTATCAGCCTATGTTTGTATGTTCCTTTGAAGCACTATACAGACCAAACGCCTGGGCCGATTTTTATGATTCACACGTCAATCGATTCCTCATAGTTCGGCGAGTGTCACTAAAGACATGACGTTAGTGAAAATTCACGCCATATTGCGAAAATGAAAAAAATTAAAGTCAACAAACTATGTCAAGTGGGGTATCGTTGTTGAATAGGTATTCAAAATAATATAAAAACATATATATAAAAAAGAGGAAATAAATGTGAACTAAAAACAACAAAATAAAATATTCAGGATCCATTGAAAAATTAGATTGGCTGTCGAATAATGGATCCCGACTGTTCAGTTGTTGTGTTCCATTATTAGAATATGACGTATTTTATTTTCTTCAATAGTATTCATTCAATGATATATTATAGAATTCTAGACCACCGGACATCTAAGTGCTTGATTTTTCTTTTCGGTTTTTTTATTACGTAGTTTGGTTCACTTTTAACGCAGTCTGGTTTTTTTTTTAAACTACGTTGGAATCGAGTTCTAGTCTATTCTGGTCTTGCGGCAACTGCCTAGCTGACTTCTACAATTCAATAACTGCGTAACACGATACTCAGCAAAGCATAAACATCAAGGTTAAGCAACGCTTGCTGAGATCGAGGCACTCCGGAAGGCAGAAGCAACGGCATCACGTGCCGTAGGTCTTTGACAGTTGTTGCGGTGTTGTGGTCAGAATTCTGTCCCCAGTTTTGACACCGTATTGTGTTGCATTATATTCCAGTAACTACAATCTGGTTGTACCCTTATATTGCTCTGAAAGCGGGCCGCGGCCACAATCCATTAATGCATCAAACCCTTCAGGTATCTGACTTCCGTCACACAGCTTATGATGGTTTAATTGATTAATAAGTAGTTTTCCCACATACAAAGAAACATGTAGTCTGTAATCAAGAGACATCACAGCAAAGTGTACACTATCAATTGCACGTAATTGCCCTGTGATAGTTCAGTCAATTGTATGCCATTGTCTTGCTACTTGGTCTTGATTGCACAGCAACGGATCCGCGCACGCTACTGTTTGTATAGCGGTTGTGTTGCTAAGTGATGACCAAACAGATTGTTAACGTTACATTGCATTTGTTCCTAATGTGTTATTTAAAGTTTGCATTTACACTTTTTTTGGTTGGTTTGGAGGTTGCATGTGTTTCTTTGTGAAATAATATTACTTTTTGTCGACTGGTTAATTTCTCGGGCCCATCAAAGAAAATAAACAACAAAAATAAGGTTTTTAAGGGCATATATGTATGTATGTAAATCGGGCTGGTTTCCGCAACTCCACGACTAGGCGCGTATTTTGTGTGTAGGTGGGACAAATGTGTCATTCGATCCACCCCAGCTCCCCAAGGAAGGCCAGCAACGCCTTGGTGTTATAACTCGCGCGCGATCAGAATGGGATGCGACCTTTTGGAACTGAGACGCGCGCGGTCCGCCGGCCAGCCGTAGCGTCGGCAAACAAAAGTTGCCAGCGGGTTTCAAAAGGCCAGCTAGCAGAATCAACCAGCAATTCATACTACCCGAAACTATCAAAGAATTTGTCCATTCTCGACTTCGCGTGGACACGATGCTCGAAAAGATACAAATAAATCAAAAATCGTATTTTGTTTTTAAACGCAAATTTATTCAATACTTTTGTATCAACTTGCGCCTACGATGTGTATTTAATAAATAATTAAATTGTTTTGTTTTATGTTACTAACATCTTTGTATTTGTAATGATACTAACAATCTTCTTCTTCTTCTTATATATAAAAATGAATTGCTGTTCGTTAGTCTCGCTAAAACTCGAGAACGGCTGGGCCGATTTCGATAATTCTTTTTTTGTTTAGTTTGCCAGAATACAGGGAAGGTTTAAAAGCAAAAAAATGGGTAGATAAGGTAGCCAGTTGACGGGAGCGAAGCCGCGGTGCACAGCTAGTGTTGTATAAATATGGAATTAATTTCTGAAATAAATAGATCATTTGTTTATTTTTATTTATTCTTCGACATTATTTACATTACTCGTCCTTCAGTGTTGCCAGTTTCCAACAATTAATCGTACCTGTAATTTGTAAATAATTATTTACAAATCGATTCAAATTGTTATTTTTAAAGTTGAACTTAATCCTCCTTATTCTTAAAATAAAATTATTTTTATTGTTTTATTATAGCTGTTATTTGTTATAACTTACATTCATTCAAACATGTTTTATATAATTGGAAAACAAAAGTATCGAAGATGGTCAATGAATTTCGATTTTTAAAGTAGGTAAGTACTTAATATACTCGTATATCTAAACATTATTATTAAAAGGATTGCAACCATGAAACTTTTCTGTACATTTACACAACCCTATGATAGATCGTAGAAATAACTAATTTATAATTAATTCAGAGTTTTTTCGCTAACGCTACTTGTCTTTAGAAATGTTATTTTCTATTTAATTTGATAAGGTTCCATCCCTTTTTGATCGCGCACTGATGATACCAACTATCTCACAGACCTACCTGGGTTACCGAAGTACTTGGCCCTGTAATCCGCGACTACCGGGCAGCTTAGAAGCAGGTGTGCTGCTGCCTCATCCTCCTCCATACAGGCTTTGCATTATGGGCTGTCAGTGGCTCCTATAGCATAGAGGTTATTAAAAGACCCGTGGCCAGTTGTTACGGCTGTGACTGAACGCAACTGTTGTTTAGTCAGTCTTAGGGCTTGTTTTGTGAACCGGCCATCAATAGAGGGAAGTGCCTCTTTGGCCTGCCTACACTCACCCTGGTCAGCCCATAGCTTGTGATTTTTGTCTCTGGTGCGTTTCTTTACCGGATTGCGTAGGTACCGGCAGGAAAGGAAAGGCAGCGGCACGAAGGGTTCAGGTCCAATCGTTGTCATACTCGAACCCCTTCTGGCAAGCTCGTCTGCTGCATCGTTGCCTCGGGATCGCTGTGTCCTTTGATCCATTGAATGGTTACTTTGTTGTGTCTACCAACCTGGTTGAGACGCTGGTGACACTCGAGAATCAGCCCAGAGTTAACGGTGTGGCTGTTCAGAGCTTGCAGGACGGCCATGCTGTCCAAAAGTATGCGTATTGAATGGTCCTAAACTTCCCTGGTTAGGATGGCTGATGCCGCCAGAGAAATGCCCATGCATACAGCTTGGAATACTGTGTTGTGGACCCGCAATGGTGTGGCTATGTGGATATTGAGATCCCCTGAGAAGATTCCCGCCCCAGTGCCAGTACCTGTTTTTGATCCATCGGTAAAGATCCGCAGCTCTGCAGGGCATAGGCCATCGCAGCGATGATCCTCACAAAATTGGATTTTGTATTTTTTATTAAAGATAAATTCCTTGGGTGGTCATTGATTGCTTTTGTTATTGAGCTCCTCGAGCAGAGCGGTGTGTCGTGTTTCTCTCTTACCCCAGAGATCCAGTGTTTTAAGGCGTACTGCTGCCATCGTCGCTTCCTGTTGTATAAACAAGTGTAGCGAGGGCAGTCCCAGCATGGCTTCCAGCGCCGAAGTCGGAGTAGTCCTCATGCAGCCCGCCGTCGCCATGCAGGCTAGCCTTTGCATGTGTTGTAGCTTGATTATAGCTGTAACGTACTAGCTTTGTGCGTGGCCACCACACAATAGCCCTGTAAGTTATCATGGGCCGAATTACTGCGCTGTACAACCATAGTATTATTTTGGGATATATGCCCCACCTATTCCCTATCATTTTCCTGCATTGCCAGAAGGTAATGCAAGCCCTGTTTAGTTTGTAGTCTAGATTAGAGCTCCAGTTTAATTTACTATCTAGTACGATGCCTAGATACTTCACCTCGTTAGACAACTGGAGTTCTGTGTTAAAAAGCTTAGGTAGCCGGTAGTGGCCTAGTGCTCGCTTTTGAGTGAACATGACTAGATCAGTCTTCGTGGGGTTAACTGACAGATCATATTCTTCACACGATGCGTAGTGCTTGTTGAGTGAGGTTGCAGATCGTTCCAGTTACCTTTACGTTACGAGTATTACGAGGCCGTCTGCATACCCTATAGTGTAGTAACGAAGTGCGTTGAGTTTGTTGATTAGGTCGTTAATCACCACCCAACTAACACCAAAGCGTTAAAATAACCTATAAAAGAATCGTATATCAGTTACATTTGAGTATAAAATTGTTAACACATACCTCTACAACAGAGCTAGAGCATGCTCCAACTCACTTATAACCACGAAAGAGGCCCACAGTTTTACAGGTAAGTATTATAGAAAACCTATAGTACGGTGATACAAATGTGTCAATGCAATTGCACAAGAGCGATAATTAAGTGACAGCTATTACTTTAACGGTATTACTGTTGTAATATCGGGTTGGTAAACACAACAGGTGGTAGGAAAGCATCGGATAAGAATGCTTTGCCGATAAAACCTTTATTAGACCTATAAAGAATAGAATATTGATACCGTGACTCATATTAGTTATCTAAAATGGACTTAGGTAAGTGTATTATAGCTTCTTGACTTCATTTTAAAACAACTGTATAACTTTTAGCCCACGTTAAGATTTAAAAAGCCTGTAACCTTTAAAATTTAAATCTGTTCGTAGTGGAAGCGTATAATGTCAACCATCTTTCAACATAGCAGAATAATATGGAATAAAACACACACACACACAAGTTTGTGAAGTGAAAAATGACTGCCCTTGTGATTTCATGGTATATTTATACCATGTTTCTCATCTCAATTTTAACGCGCCTAGGATTTATTAAAGATTTACAAGAAAAGTTATAACAATAAAATAGACACCACAAGCAAATATTATTATTTATTTCTGCTTCCTGAGCAGTGGCATGTAAAATTAAGTGGTATTCAAGGAACGCTTCAAATGATATAAGAAATTTAATATTTTGTTGTCAAATGTTGAATAACTCGAAATAATATTTATTGTTAGGTTACCAAAACAATGGCGAACTTACTTTAAATATTAAGTCTTCCCTTAAATCATTTGTACCACTCTTTGAGCTACAACATCGTTAGTCACGAGTATGGTGCTGCCATTGGTGACTTAACATTGTCATAATAGACTTAGCTAAATACATTTGCCACAGTGAAGACAATACAGCCGCCTTAAAATTTTACAAACCGACTCGATTAGGGTTCTTTATCGAAATAATGAAAACGCTGCTACGACTTGACGTAATCCTTTTATGTATTTATGTATGTTACAGTGAGTGATTATTCGGGATAAAATATATATATTATCCAGCCGCTATGTATAATATAAACTCAATTTGGACAAAGTGATTATAATATTGATAAAAGAATTTATTAAATTATATAGCCATTTTATACAATCTAGTTAGACCCGGTGGGATGTGGGCGTGGCACCTCAAAAATATTGACCTTGAACTCAGGTCTCGGTATTCTAAGGAACGGTACCAGGTCAATATTCATGGTTAGTGAACTTGAGGTCAAGATCAAGTGACCTTTAGGTCAAAGACAAGTGACTTTGAATTCGAGGCCAAGTGATCCTGGAAGTCATGATAGCTTGGAGGTGAAGGTCGAGTAACCTTGGAAGTCAAGGTTGAGTGACCTTGGAGGTCATGGTCAAGTGGCCTTGGGAGTGCCTAAACTACCAACTCCTTGACTGGGACTGCAATATCTGTACTTTTTTTTTCTTTCTATATTTACTTGTATCTCGAAAACGGCGTGTCCTATCACAAAAATAATGAAAAATTGGCCCCCTTTAAAACCCCCAGCCACTCAATTCTCCACATGTAGGTAATAATCAATCATAAAAAAGGCTACTTTCACATAATTGTTTACGTCGCGTCGAACAAAAGTGAGGTTAGTGTTAATAACAACCCATACATGCGTTATTTGTCACCAATGCCTTTAGAACATCATTAAAGGAGTACCGCCTAACATAATAAGCTTTAGTTAAATCCTGTATTACAGGTTAAACCTAGATAGAGCAGTTTGTTTGACACTTTTTGTATTCGTGTTACTAAACTCTCAAAAATCTCTATTTTATAATATATGTCTGCAATAATAGTCAATGTAATACCTCAAGGTGTATAAGACACTTCATTGCAATAACTAAGCAACACTAATAGTTAACATGAATCAGAAAAAAACTGTTATATAGACATGGGAGTTAAAGATAGGTTAAAGCTGTAACGTTTTAAGTATAGCTGCTGTCACTAGCACCATTTTAACTCTCAAACCCATATTACGTGGTTCATTAAAGATCTAGTGCCGCAATTGTAGTTAAAAATTGTTTGTTGCCTTATCTTTATCGCATTTAGTTAGAACTGAGATAATTGTAACTCTTTAATATCACTTAAACTCTTAAAAAAGCCTGTTACTGACACCAAAATGTTAGTTGGGCAGGTTCCACAGAAGAGGGGAGATCCTCACTGCGGGCAGCCTCTGGCTATCAAGGCCAGCTGCCGCTCTTCCTCAAAGCGCAGCCTCTGGCTATCAAGGCCAGCTGCCGCTCTTCCTCAAGGCGAACTACTCGTTTGCTTAACATATTAGTAATCCAGTCAGTTAGTACCTGTTCTACGCCGTTTTTGGAGAGGGCGGCTATAATACTGGAAAAAATTGTCTTGTCGAAGGCTCCTTCGATGTCTATGAAAGTGCCCAGGCAAGAGCCATTCTGGTAAATCGCTTCCTCAATCTGGCTAACCACCAGATGAAGAGCGGACTCTGTCGACTTACCCGAGCTGTATGCGTGTTGGTTATCATGCAGTGGTATTGCTTTTAAAGCGCCATCTTGTAGTTCCCTCTCATGCAGTCTTTCCATTGTCTTCAACAAAAACGAGGTTAGACTTATAGGTCGATAGGATTTGGCGAATGAATATGACTTTCACTTCCATCCATCCCTTAGGAACGTATCTAAAGGTCAGGCACGCTCACATTAAGGGTACCAGTCTTGTAGCAACAGCGGTACCGCCCCACTGAAGTAAGGCTGGAAACACACCATCGGGACCTGGTGCCTTAGGTTGGAAGCTTTTGATGGCGCACTGAAGTTTTTCCAGTGTAATCATCTTCTTTGCATAAAGCCACTCATGTTCTGACGGCGTTTGGATAACGTCGTGCCATTCATTTACCTGTGCGAATACGCTACCTGGGAAGTGAGTTTCAACTAGGAGGCGTTTCGCTTCTTCAGGTGTCGTGGTCAGCGTGTTATCGGGTTTCCGGAGTGTGGCGACCTCAGGTGTGTCCTGTTTCGCCAATATTTTCCTTACCCTGTTTGCTTGTTGACATGATTCAATGCTACCACAGAATTTACGCCATCCTGTAGTTCTTCTGAAAATGATGCATTTCTTGTAGCTGGATTTGGCTGCGTAATAAGTGTCTCAGTTCTCATCACTACATGTATTCATGGCTCTTTTAAGAGCCTTCCATATCTTACCGCGTTTGCGCTCTAGATCCGCGCCCCACCACTGTTGTTTACCTGGTGTGTCGCGCTGAATCGTTTCCGGGCAGGCGATATGGTAAATGTTTATCAGCGATTCGGTGAGTTGTAGTAGTTTCGCGTCGATCTGTGCCGTGTCCGCAAGAGACCCCGAATCGTCTTGTGTGGCAAGCCTTGAGGCGAGGTTGCGTGTGTATACCGCTCTATCCGTATTGTGCGGATTTCGCCTAGGTTGTTTAAGTGGTATACAGACCTGAATGTCGAAGCAGATCCATCTTGAGGTCTGAGCAGGAAGCCTCATTTGTGACCTGCCACCCGGTGATGAGTTCCCCCTCCGTTGCCAGAGTAAGGTCTATGATTGTGCGACAGCGTCTGGTTAAGAAAGTTGGTTCCGGACCTGTGTTTAGTAGGGATAGGTTAGTTGTGAACAAATAGTCAACTAATGCTTTACCTCTTTCATTCTACGTCTCCAACCCCCACAGTGGATGGTGTGCATTTGCGTTGGTCCCGATTACAACCTCATCTCCGCTGCCTTCGCAGTGTGTGATGAGGCGGTCAAGATTGTGTGGGGGCGGTTCATCCGCCTCAGGCATATACACCGAGGTGAAGGCGACGGCCATTCCTGTGGCTCCACGCTGCATATTCAGCCTAGCTGCAGATACATCTCTGCAACAGAAGTCGCTTAAGACTTGTGCTTTAAGGTTACCTGTGACATAGATTTTATGGGCATATAATAAGGGTTATAAATCAGCGCGGCGGTGCAATGGGTTATAATAGGCACACTAGGAGTCTAGGAATTTCTCCTGTATCGTGGATGCGATCACAAACATACAAATTCACAAAATCAACTATCTGTAGGCCCCATCCAAAAACAAATTTGTTCCGTGCGAGAATCAAACCCGCGACACGCATCGCCAACCGGGTTGTTAAATATGTGAAGACAATCGGAGACTGTCCGAAATGAATACCTCTCATTTTGGACGTTAGCCATATCATTTTACACTCATCAGTTTTACTTAATCTTATTTTTCCTTTGTACAACAGCGATGGTGTTGGTGTACACCTACCACCCCGCCTGCGCGACTCTGATGAACAAGTACTTGTCCGGGGGCGCCGGCAACTCGAACAACGACGCTAACGGCGCCTTTCACGACCCCTTCTCCTCCGACCCGGATGCACCCCGTCCATATACTCATCAGGTTTGTTCACATCTTCGTTTAGTGATCAGCTCAGAGCTGGCTTACATTGAAGTGACGTAAACTAGCACCGAAATGTAATTCTTGAGACACCGTGTCCTTCGCCGATGATATTAGCAGGGTCATCGCTTTTGTGTCAGCAGTGTCAACGTTTAACCTAATTATTTATTAACTCATCTGTTAACGTAAAATACCGGTATTTAGCTAAATCCGGTTTGACTGGAAGCCGACCCAAATATAGTTGGGAAAAGGTTAGCCAGATGATGATCTGTTAACTAGGAGTTAGAAGTTGTACAAATATCATACCCACAACGCAGTTTGTCGGCTATTCGACCTTATAACTTCGTCCTAAAAACTGAGTTTAACAAATATGTTTTTGAGACAATTAATGACACAAACACTTCTTATTTAATGAGCTGGAACGTCACGTGATCTGAAAAAGTTTTGGAATCCTCTTACAGGAAAAAAAAATACCTACTATCATATCAAAATCGCATCCTACATGAAATCAGCTATGGTTGACACCAGATTTTGCATTAACAGTCATGACCGTCACGCATTTATTGACTTTCTTAATATCAAAAACTGTCGACTGACAAGTGCGAGTAAGTTAAGAGTGTGTATTCCGTCCACTAGCGCCGCCAATCGTTTTTTATTAATTGTGGTAAATTTAAGACACGTAGATAAAAAACCGCTCTGTAGTGCACTGAAGAAATGTATCTATTATTTTTTGACAGCTATTTTTAATACATAACTCATGGCTAAATAGCCAAAACGGCAATATCGACTTTGGCAACTATTTATGTTCTAAAGTACAAAACATAACTCTCAAAACATAATAAACACATTTCTTCAGTGCACTACAGAGCGGTTTTTTATCTACGTGTCTTAAATTTACCACAAATAATAAAAAACGATTGGCGGCGCTAGTGGACGGAATACACGCTCTTAAGTATTTTTGTAAAAGTTGTATGTATGCATGTAATGTATGTAAATCGGGCTGGTTTCCGCAACTCCACGACTAAGCGCGTATTTTGCGTGTAGGTGGGACAAATGTGTCATTCGATCCACCCCAGCTCCCCGAGGAAGGCCAGCAACGCCTTGGTGTTACACAGAGACAACTATTTCACAGAGGGTACCTGGGTTACCGAAGTACTTGGCCCTGTAATCCGCGACTACCGGGCAGCTTAGAAGCAGTTTTGTAAAAGTTTTAGTGTTTACAATAATATTGTTGGTGTGCCTAATAAATAAATAAATAAGAGGGCGGGAATGGCCATTTTTGGTCTAATTTCTTGAATAGCCAACTTCTAAACTATTTATTTTAAAATTATCAAAAAATTATAATTAAAACCCTCACAGTAAGCCCTTTTCTAGTTTGACCCCGAAGAATCACCATAGTCGACATTTATTTATTTACATGTGTTTGGGTCACAGAAGTATGGACTTCTGGATTATATTGAAATAAAGAAGATTCGGAGGAAACTGGCTGTGAGTGGCGGGTTCCGTTTCTTACGGATGTTCGGAATCCTAAAAGAAAAACAAAGATATAAAACTATCATGAATCGACTTCTATCATGATCCTTTAGTTCTCTGATAATGGAAAACGATTCGAAGGTCAATTTACATTATTGCAAGTTTATCTGGCGCCTACCATAGATTGAAACCTTTCTGTAAAATTAAATGATCTATTTAAGCTACTTAATGCTTGAAGAAAACAAACGACAAATGCATTTCTACCAGTCAGCCTAGAGTGATGCAGAGACTGCAGTGTTAGGTGCGGTTTCAAAAATAAAGGGGTTTAATAATGACTGAACACGTGAACAGAAAAATGCGATGCTCCGTGCGGTGGCGAGCGGCGCTCTGCTGCCGGAAGCAGTGCTTTGGAGTCTCCTCGTTCAGCTCACTGCGGCGCTGAGAGCTGTGCACACCGCCGGACTGGCTTGCAGGTATAATAATAACCGACGTTATACGCCCGCTTTGTACAACGAGTAACGGAATAAATGTAATATCTCTTAAGGGGTCATTGTACTCATAATTAGGAACATCTTTTAGTATGGGACCTACCCCGAAATGCCGAAAGAAAAATCTTCTGTTCAGTACACTTTGGCGAGTTATAATGTATGGGGCATTCGATTTTTTTTTCCCGATTTCTATGTTAGTTCCATAGCGAAAATTTCATAATGATGAGTGCAAGAGGCTATAGGCGCTTATTCTGTTATACGTTATATATCTCCTGACACTTTCAAGTACGATGTATGTAATTTGCCAAGAAAACCTTGGCAAATTTAACTAAATTTAAAAAATACAGGGGCTCCGTTAAAAGACACGTGTTGTTTTTTTCGGTTTATTGTATTTCTTGTGAGAGTCCGACTCGCACTTGGCCGGTTTTTTAACCTGATCATTATAGAACATCGTATGATGCGTAAATCAGAAAGAAACATCGGCGGTTTTCACTAAGTCGGTTGTTCCAAAAATCGATACACATAATAGGCCCATTTTCCCCGTAGCCTCGACCCCACGAAAGTAGTGATGAATGGCTGCCGCGTGCGTGTATCGTGGTCCGGCGCAACGGACGCTCTTCACGCCAACCCAACCGACGTCGCCCAGGTAAGGCTTTAAACTTCTAACTGAATTCGTTGCTGGTTTCCAACACAGTATTTATTTATTATTTGGTACTCCAACAGCAGCACATGCACAACTACAAACGAGAAACAAAAATCAAAATATTAGTTCTGGCATGTATGTATGCCTATTAAAGGTATACACAGCTTACACCAAATAATATACATGAAATTATGAGTATCTAAAATAAAATAAAAATTGTATCTAAAGTCGAAAATAAAACAAAAACATCAATAAGTACATAAATCAAAAGTATAAATAATCTTCCTCTGTCATCTAGCTAAATGTCTTGGTTATAGAAAGACGAGCAAACTTTGGAAATATTTTAATATGAATTGTCATTAAAATAGCTACATGCTTGATTGGAAACGGTAAACCTTTCGATGTTAAAACATATTTTAGTGTTACTACATTTAATCTTGGTTGTGTCATTCGTAACCTACCCTCCCCCCACCGGCACCGCGTATCTTCCACGGTTAGAAGGTCTACACCTTTACCTATTTCTATTCGTTCAGTTGACGACACGGTTGGCGCAGTGGTTGAGCGATTGACTGCTGCGCTGCGTGTCGTGGGTTCGATTCCCGCACGGAACAAAAATTTATATAGTTTGCCTGTTTGTAAATACACCCACGACTCAGGATAAATTCCTAGTGGGGATTACTTTAAAAAAAAAACTACCTAAGGGTCCTTGTTTAAACGGTAGGTCTGTACCTGTGTACTCATCTCCTTTTCTTCAATTTCCAATGAGTGTCGTACATCGCAGGCTCAACAAGACGACCTGACGGCGCTGGGCCGGCTGGCCCTGGCCCTGGCGTGCCGCACCATACACTGCGACAACCTCGCCGCCTCTATGGAGCTCGTCGCGCGGACCTACTCCGCAGACCTTAAGAACCTCATACTGTATGACCAGATACCTCACTACACTATCATACACCAGCTTACGAGCAACACTTCCCGTTCTGAGCATAACTTTGGAGATCATTTCGCATTTTAAAAATAAAATTCAAGAATTATTTTACAAAATTGACACTTTGTAAAATAATTTTGTCAGAAAATAGCGAAATAATCTCGAATAGTTTTCCTATAGTATGACATGATCTATATATCCTTACTTTTCGTCCTTTTCTCGCTTAATGACTTATGAATTTTGAGGCTCACTTACGCGTTTCTTTGCAAATGTAACAATCAGCGCTTAACATACTGTAAACATTATTCTACTTCCCTCCATTTCAAACTATGGACTGATAAGTACGTAATGACGTTTTGAAATGTTTAGCGCCAAGTAAAAGTTGTGAAAAGTCGTGAGAGAGCCTTAAAATAAATTCGATAGTGAAGGAAAGCCTAGACTGCTATAAATAACATCAACCATTCTAAATAATTTATTTGATCACTACCATCGAGAAGACGGTACTTAGTTATGTCTTGTCTAATGTTATTATAATCATAAAATTAACTCAAGTGAAATGTGTTAGTTACTATGTTTTTGCTCTATTTATTTAACGTACGAACAACCGGCAAGACTTACTTAACATCCAATACATATGCTGATAAATAATTAGGGCATCAGCCCCTAAACAACAATCATCAATCATGGTTTGGGGCAAAAAGAAAGGTTATTATCATTTGGCATTGGCAGGGTTCATATCAGAAATCTGACAAAGTCGTCGTGTCGCGGGCTCGGACGACAATCGGCCCGAAGACTTCGCAACTGGTTTCATAGCTGTAGTAGCTTTTAGTAAAGCGACTCGACACGCTGAAGAAGAAGAACTTGTGCTCTATGTCAAAGATTTTAGCATTCAAACGGTGCACTTGGCACTGGGCACTCTGATACGTATGTCTTTGGAGTAACCTTTCAGATATACTCTGGGTAATACTGAATGGATGTAGATCAATATTTATCTGTCCGCTAGTCGTCGGTGTTGAATACTTTAATTGTGAGTTCGTGACTTTGATAGGTACTGCTTAAGCTTTCGATGTTTGAACCTCGTGTGACCGAATGTGTGCCCTCTATATGTGATATCATACTTGTGCATACTATGAGTGCAACTCCTGAGATTGTTGTTTCTGTATTATGTGAAATTTCATTTAGGTATTTATTATCGTCGTCGACCGCGCGCCGCTCCGTCACTGATCTCATGCCGATGATAGGTGCAAGGTTTTACACACAGGTAAATTTATTTGTTCTATATTAATGTACGATTCACATATCCTCTGTGAAAGTAGATTTTTTATTCACAGGTAATATTACCACTTTCTTTATAATTAAAAGCATTTTTATGTTTTTAAGTCGTTCATTTCCATGTAGTTAGACTGAAAGCAATAAGTGTGATTAAAGAGCATGTACCTGCTATTATTCATGTCGTATTTAGTCAATGGAATCCTTGACATAATTATATGTTGCAACCACTGTGATTTATGGATGTAGTTAGTCGATTTTTTTTATGTTATTGTTAGTAGCAAATTCCTGTCTACTTCAGCATCGAAGGATTATATCTTACGGGCGGGATAAATTCAGGTAAAAGTGACATGTATGGATCACACTATTAAAAAGAAAGAGAATTAGATTTCTTATTAAAAGACGTGTGTAATATAACTAATATGATTGTAGGTGGAGGCATTGGAGCGCCGCGCCGATGTGTTCGAGGACCAACTGGCGCGCGAGATTGACAATGGAAGACTGCTTCGCATACTCATCAAGCTAGGAGTTGTTAACGAAAGGCCCGAGTGAGTGACAGTCAGTTTGTTTTCACGCGCTGTATTGGGCTTTATATAATAGCCTGCTCACAAACGTAGCCGTATTTCACGCCAGTGGCGGCTCGTGACATTTATTTATGGGGGTTCACCAAAAAAAAACGTAAAACTAGATCTTACCATTTATTTTATTTGTACAGAAAATCCATTCGCCGGTCTTTTTTGCAAGCGAAGACGTCTATCACTTTCTTGTGAAAATCAGCTATGGAATTAATTAAGCGTTTTTCAATGCTTATCATACATAATGCATTGAGGTGTTTTGAAATATTGTTCAGATTTAAAAACACGCGTAAAATATTTAGATTTTGTACCACACTTATGAGTAAGTGCAATTTCAGGACGTGCTGACCCAATAGCTACCCTTTTTAAGGCATTTACCACATTTTTTCTCGTATATCTCAGTAACATTCAAATTTTAGTCGCTTTATTGACAGGCGGTGGCAACTATATTGCCACCGCGTTTTCCATAAATTTCCCATAAATTTGCATAAAAATTTATAACGTTAGGGTCATCCTAATGTTAATACTATTCGCTATCCATTTGATATACATTACTGTCATCTTTATTTTTTTTTGCCATATAAAGGGTTAAGTTCGAGACGCATTTCAAGAGTCTTTTCACATTTTTTTTATAAAAGACACTGTATTGTTCCATTTTTAACACAAATGTCGCGCAAAACTATTTTTAATCCATAATTAAAGAAAAACTGCCAAGAATATACATTCTACCCTAAAGTAACTGACTCCCGAGTGTTTGTTTACTTAAGATCGGCAACAGCGCACAGGCATGTAACGTCACCCGCGCGCGGCCACCCCGCCCGCGCCGCCTTGCGCGAGTTGGCAACGTTGCGCGAGAGCGGCGCTCCAGAATAGGCTAATTTCCCATACAAAATCTTCTGTTTCACGCGTCGGACTGTTTCGATGTTTTTCTTTCGCACTCATTGAATACGGTGCTAGAAACCGTACTGAATTTTATTTAATTGGAGCGCAACCGCTGGCGCTCCACTCCACACGTTAGGCACATACAACTTGGACGCCATATGTGCGCGTAGGTAATAATTAGTTTCTACTACGTTTCTAGTAAACTGCTATTATGAGTGTATTTTATAGGCATAGTAGAAATAATGTATTTATAGGATTTTATGTTTAAATAGATTATGCAATTTTTGTGGGAGTGCACTGCACCAGCGCTCTTTAGGACGAGCCGCCCCTATTTCACGCTACTAGATAAATATCCGCTTTCAGGCACATTTAAGACTCATTGGCTTATCTGCCCCACTAGGAATAGTATTCTGTGTCCGTGACATTGACTGCTTTATTGGACAAAGTACTAAGGGATATAATAGCGAAACAAGTTTATTATGCTTTACATTCACATTAGGTGCCAGTTTCATTCACGTCCATTCAATGAAGCACACGAAACGACATCTGTGATTTGAAGAGATTTACAAACGATCCGCATTTGTCTCATTGTGATTTCTAAATTGCACACATTTTAGTTTTTCGTAGGCTGGTACTTAAATCTAGCCAAAGAGCAGTCTATAAAATTGAAGATGGTCATAACAATCACGCCGATAAATAAAAATGATAATGGTAATTATAATACATACAATTTAATCCGAAGATCTCCAGTTTTTTTTTTAATATATGTATCCCTTCATCGTAAAAAAGTGAGGTCCAGGGGGCTATTCTCTACGCCTGTATTCATTAATTAACTGTTTTTCTTGCAGTACATTGATCAATATTGAAACATTCTCTGCAAGAACTGTGTTACCTGAAAAAAGCGCGTAACTAATTCTGGACTATGTTTAGGTTAAATCTGGACGCGTCTTGGTCGGAGACTGGCGACCGCTACATGCTGAAGCTGTTCCGCGACTACTTGTTCCACTCGGTGACTGCTGACGGAAGGCCTTGGCTCGACCAGGCGCATCTGGCACACTGCCTTAACCAACTTGATGGCGGCACCGCCGAGAAGGTACGCGGATGAATTAACGCCCTCAGTCACTACCACCTCAGTCACAAGTAGGAAGATTCGAACCTCGCAAAGAGAGGCTACCGTGACGTATCCACTGCGGGGTGTAGATATGGAGCCAAGTCACAAACCATTCTCCACAGAACTTAAATCCTAAACCAAGATTTATGGTGCGTCAATCAGACATTTCCAAAGGTGTCGTTTTTATGTCACGTAGATACCTATTATAATCAGGGAATAAGTATGGTTAATTGGATGGAGAAGGAAATATTAACACCGTATTCGTATAAATACTAATTTTAACATTTCGCTAAGAAAACACAAACGCATTCTCCATGTTTCGACCGCACGGCCATAGTATTTAAGTTCTGTAAGTCGTGAAGTCCAAACATAGGGCTTTATTCATAACTAGCCGAACCACGCAACTTCGTCTGCGTCACATTTTCCATTAATGCTCGGCTCTTTTTGGTCTTAGCGTGATGGTAGCCTATAGCCTTTCTCGATAAATGGGCTATCAAATACTGAAAGAATTTTTCAAATCGGACCAGTAGTTCCTGAGATTACCCCCTACATACAAACTTACAAACAAATGTTACCTCTTTATAATATTAGTATAGATATTCAATTTATAATATTATATTCAATATTCATAATGTCTACATTTTCTTCGAAATCGTATTAGTGGTTGGATAAAAGAACCTCTACCACGCTCCGTTTAAGGGAACTGAGTTGACCGCGAAGTGTTTTACAAATTCCTTCAAAATGTTGACGTAGTCGTTTTTCTTTTACGACGTTAGCAGTCGAGTATTTTATACTTCAACAGATATCCCTTCTCGCATTATTCTCATTTTTCAATTTAGGAGACTTGCAACTGTATCCATCCATTCGCCCTTTACTTATAACTACTAGCGCCCCGCAGTTTCACCCGCGTGGTTCCCGGTCCCATAAGAATATAGGAATAAAACATAGCCTACGTGGCTCGGTAAAGATGTAGCTTTCTATTGGTGAAATTGTTTTTTAAATGGGTCGATAATTTTTTGAGTCAAATCTTTTCTCTTTATAATATTAGCATAGATGAAACCTGTCATTCATGCTCATTATTTGGAGAGCCAACTCATGTTGCAGTTTATCTCTCAGCTGTGACCACTACTACTTCCCTCAGGTGGAGCTGATGTCGCGCGACGAGCAAAGCGTGCTGGTGGTGTCGTACGCCGAGCTGAAGCACTGCCTGGAGCAGGCGTTCGACGAGGTGATGCAGGCGGCCGCCGCCGGGCCCTAGCCGCTGTCGGCCACGCGCGCTGGCTACACATTGCAATAATTACACTAATCGTGCCCATGGCTGCCTTCATCGGTGTCACCGGTGTTCTTAACATGCCACCACTAAGCGTATAATGTTAACTATGAACTGATAAAAAAGTAATAGTATGTACTATTCAATATACACTCTTTCTATTATATCGCATGTCAAGAATATCCGTCTTTTGTATTAGTATGCGTTACATGTGCATTTTTTTATGGTGTTAGTAATCCGGTTAAGGAGTTAATATTGTAATGTGAAGCCGCGTCTCGGTTCGTGTTCAATTCTGTCATCTGCGAATAAAATATTTTTGTAGGTGCGTCGCAATTTTTGTGCTGGTTTCGTACAACTTGTATATTTTGATGGCAGTTATTGAACTAGTGGCGATATCAATATTGTGAATTTTCCCCTATTGGGGAACAACACATCAGTGGGATTACCAAAAATAGCAAACTCTTAGTGAACAAGGTGCCTGTCGCCTTCCTGATGCTTCAGCAGCTCTCTCGTCTAGTGAGTATGACACGACAGAGCCCACGAGTCACATTGCTTTTCAAGGACGATTCCTAACTCTGGGTTGTAACGCGATCTCATTTCGGAAGCGGTCTCGACCCCTAGAACGCTTCTCAATAACTGCGCCCCATAATTGATACGATATTTTTATACATTAATTCATGGTGGTTTATCTATATAAAAAATATTTTATCCAAACTTGGGTATTGAAATTACTTTGAATCGTATATTTTTTATTTTACGATGAGTGAGGATATTTACAATCACTTTTAAACCTTGTCCGATTATATATAGTTTTGTATAGGGCCATATCGATGTACCGTTACGATCAGCCGCCTGAACAAACGCCACAAACATTCCAAGCTAACAACAACAGATGGTGAGACCTATCAAACGACTGTTTTTATTAAATTCAGAATTGAGCAGTGTGTAGAGTGCGGGTGGCGGCAGGGTCGCTGCTGTGTCGCCATTCGATGTATCGAGGAACAACCACACACGCGAGCTTTTACTGACTAACACAGATTTGTCTTTATAACGGTGATTTCATCTAGAACAAGTTAATGTTTAAAGCGTGCCGCCTTTATGTGTTACACTATCTGAAAGCTCGTGAGTCCACGTTGTTAGTATAGTACTCTTAGGTCACGTAGATCTGAATTTGTATGTGTCGAGGGCGGGGCGGTCCGACGACCAGCTCTGTTATGTTAGCAAGGTCAAAAGATCTCAATAATAAATTTATGGCAATAAATACCTTTTTATATGGCCGCGGACGACGCGCAGTGTCCGCCCTACCCTCCCGTTGGTGCGGTTATTTTACATACAATTTTCTTGCCAGCTACCATTCCCTCACGTGTGGAGTATGTCACTCTACACACATACATTAGTTGTTCGTTTTTGTTGGATCCCGCAGACAGACATTGCATCACTCGAATTTATGTAAATAAATTACTTCTATCGATCAAATGGTTATTTATTTAAATTTTAGTCAGCGCTAATTATATAGATGTAAAGCAGGGTAAGAGAACAGAGCTTTGACTAAGTTTTAACGTTCAAAGTTTTGTTGCTAAGCACTGTGCATAAGGAAATCACGCTCAATTCGTCCATCCTATTATTGTAATCACTCATAAAGTTAATAAGTATAATTATGTAATACATATTCTGGGAATGATGTACCTTTTGTCTGCGGAAATCCTTGACTCTCATGTGTCATTCAGGGCAAGCTTTTTGTTCCACATCTTTACCTACTTCACATAAAGTTTGTTTCTTGTTTATAAAAAAAAAACGATTTCAATCAAGCACAGGTATTTTGCTTGATTTTCAATTAAAATGAAAAAAAATTGGTGTAAATCACATAAATCTAGAGTTATGCGTCATTATGTTCTGATATTTATTTACAACTTAGGCATCCCATTTTTGTTTTTGCAAATTCCGATCTATGTAGAGATGAACACTCTGAGAATAAAAATATTTTGAGATAACTTTAAGTGTATATTTTTTTCTAACAAATAAAACGTTTAATTACATTTTTTTTTTATTTTACCCTCCCCTAATCTTTTATACCTGAGATCATGAAGCATTATGTAAGTAAATACATAATTATGTACTTTCATAATGTTTCTTTTTTCAGAGTAGATAATTAAAAGTCTGCCGAAAAATTGTATCACGTTAAGTTAAAAGCAGAGATCCGGGACGAAACCTCGCGATAAAGTTGAAAATCTGAAACGATTTTAAGCAATATAGCATTAATCCAGCAATTAAGTACCATATATACATTTGGCATTTAATATAGATCAATATGACCCTTAACAGCATGTAATTTAAATGGATATTTTCGGAGAAATACAGATTTAAAATACAGGGACATAGGTAGCGGTTGCGGTGGTACCGGCTGGGGGGCCGGCGGCGACGCGTATGTGCCACACACAAAGCGTCTCTAGCAAGAAAAATAACAATTACCTACTACGTGCTTTTCAGCGCGACAACGTAATCCGTACTTTTATGTATGTTACGACAAATTAATAAGATATTAATTCGATGTTGTTGCTAAATCCGGTTTGACAGGAAGCCGACCCCAATATAGTTGGGAAAAGGCTAGACAGATGATGACGATTCGAAATTGTTGCACCCGGGAAGAAGTGGGGAAGGGGGAGTGCGAAGCCGGGGCGGGTCGCTAGTAATCAATAAACGCAACGCCCACGGCTGCTTCGTCTGGGCGGGGCACCGATCGATCAGCGGGTCTGTCGATGCATTCAGAATAATTCACTAAATAAACATATCGGATTCCCATTCATTGCCAAGCCTTTTCCCAACTATATTAGGGTCGTCTTCCAATCAAACCGGATTTAGCTGAAAACCAGTATTTTACGTGGAGCGGCTGCCTACCAGACTTCCGCAACCCAATAACTGGGTTCACGGTTCTCCTTCGCAAGACTGGTGTCCGATTTTCGGGCTTTTGACTATCCGTAACGACTGCCAAAGATCTGCAAATGACAGCCGGGACCAACAGCTTAACGTGCTTTCCGAGGCACGGAGGAAACTCGTTATGTTAGGATGGTCACCCATCCATAGACCAACCTCGGTACGCGCTGCCTTACCTTGAAGATCGATCAGTGCGGCTGTTGTTATTTAGCAACGCGCCGAGCTCCTCCTCCTTCCCATTCATTGCGTAGATAATGCGTTGAAATCTTAGTCACCGTGGTTAAACATTAGCCACCAAATAACATCACCACCTTCCTGCAGAATTTGCGGTAAATGATGATGATGTTTTTTTTTTACATTTGTTTCCTTCTGCATATGGGTATCTATGATGTGTAAAACACACACACACATTTCTGACCCTGTGGCTTAAAGTGAAAACTATTCAATGAAACCACTGCAAATATTGTCAACATCTGCCCCTTTTTGATCAACGAGCACAACACCATTTTTGACGTTGAGCTTCGTCTCGCCACAGGCCACAGCTCCGTGAGTGCTGCACCCTGGATGATGTGTCGCGTTCGAATGACGAGTACTTCTTATTTTTTTTTTGCAAAAAGCCAAAAGAAAATCAAACCGATTGTGGTGGGGTGCAATTGCTGAAACCCACCCTCAATATTGTAGAACCAAACCTGTGAAAAAAGGCACTGTAAACTTAGGTAAACGTAGAGAGCCTTGCAAGTAAGGACAGGTATGTACGTATGTACGTAACGTAAATACGCTATCTGGCAGGTACATAGTGCTTTTGTGTTTTTCTCAATACCAGAAGAATGCCAGCAGGTGCGAAGTGATGCCTTAAGAAAATTAAGCTACATTAAATAGTATGTAGAGTATGAGTTCGGTTACTCGAAAATCACCCAAATTTATTTCCAATAACCTTTTATTTAGATTGCCTATTTTCATCTTCGCTATCATATGGACTGAAGAAAATATTATTGAATAGGACGCTTTACTACGAAAAGTGAAGGACTGAAAATGTTTATATCTGAACGCAGCCGTATTCGAAAACCATTCAGTCATTCATTATTTCATTCACTCAGTCAGTCAATATAGTCAATAATCAGTCTGTCTTGCACATTCGGGACAAGACGTTAGGTATGTCGAATAAACAAAATAGCAAAATAGCGCAAAGTGTGTGAGTGTGTGAGACACGGCCACACTGGTTTATTTTATACACTTGAGAATACCTCATATATAAGTGCATCCGATCAGTATTTTATCCCATGTAGTTTGTTGCGCTGCCAGTTTCGTTACGCGCGGCGGTGTCAGCGACAGTGCAATGAATCCGGTCTGCTATAATGGGGTGGCCCACGATAGACTCATACATGAGGCTGACCAGCTCATATCTCAAATTGAACGTGGGTCCACTATCCTCAAGTTTTATCCAAGGAAACGACCCGAACGTCGTTCCCTCTCCGTACGAAGAGAAACCCATCAAATAATATGGAGTAGAACAGGCGTTTCGATGAAGAATGCATACGAAGGTGCCCTGGACATTAGAGACATAAAGGAAGTGAGGGTTGGAAAGGCATCCAAGCACTTCGAGCGATGGCCGGAAGAGATGAAGAGGCTGGACAACACCAAATGTTTCACCATCTACTACGGTACAGAATTCAAACTGCGTGCAGCTTCACTTGCAGGTAAGTTTGTAAACATGTCTAATTATACCCAGTCCCCCCAATGGTCACATGTATTGCTGGTTGGTTATAGCACTTTCATAGAACTTGCAGTGCCAAATTATTGTTATGATTGCTGCATGAATACATTCTATTTTGCAAAGTGTGTGTTTTGAGTTTGAGTCAATGTGCAAAATTAACCTTTTGTAGCTCAAACTGATAAGGAGTGTGAAGCCTGGGTGAAGGGAATCAGGTTTCTAATTGAGGAGGCCGTCAATGCATCGTATCCTTTACAAATAGAGCGATGGCTGAGGAAAGAGTTCTATGCAATAGAAAATGCAAACGAGAAGTAAGTGGAGTCTTGTTTATTTAAATATTGCTAACGCTCAGGAAACCCACTGTTTATGAATCTAGATGTATAAAAATGAGTTGCTGTTTGTTAGTCTCGCTAAAACTCGAGAAAGGCTGGGCCGATTTTGGTAATTCTTTTTTTGTTTAGTTCGCTAGAATACAGGGAAGGTTTAAAGGTATTCATCAACAGAGTAATTTGTCCTTGTCATTCAATAATTTAAAAAGCTGCCGTTAACTATTTGCGTTGTTAGCTAATAAAATTTTATTTGGTAACCTATTGTGTAGCTTTGGAGCCATTGTATATATACTTTTATGGAGAAATTTGGTTTTGGTGAAAAGTAAGTGCAGTTTATTTGAGCGTCTTTGACTTTCGACAGGTCTGTAAAGATGCATATTGTTTCTTACAAAAATACAGGTTTCATAGATATAAAGTGATGGTACAGTCAATATTTTCAAGTTTTGGAAATGGGGCTTGTATGAATCCGTCCGTTTTATTTTGCAAATTGCTCGAATGCACTTTTTTGTGCTATAAGTACCTGCTCGACTTTAGCACCATTACCCCAAAATACCAGTCCATATCGCAAAGTGGAGGCAACGTAACCATGATAAGCTGCTAAGAGGGTGGTCATGTTTGCAATTTCACTTAGCTTATGAAGAGCATAGGAAAACTTACTAAGTTTCCCACAAACATTGTCTATTTGTGTCCTCCAAGACATGTTGTTATCAATATGTAGGCCAAGAAATTTTGTTACATCAGATTCTAGTATTGGATCTCCATTATAATTGACTTGAAATTGTGATTTTATATTTTGTCTAATTTTAAAGTTTATAATTTTAGTTTTTGTAAGGTTAATTTTAAGATTGTTAGATTTCAACCAGTCAATAATCGTAACCAGACCAGCGTTTATGTCACTTTCGATCTCTTCTTTACTACCACTATTATATAAAACGGTGATATCGTCTGCAAATAAAGACATCTGGTGTGTAGTGGCTTGGGGAAAGTCATTTATGTAACTGATCAAGAGTAAAGGCCCTAATACAGAACCCTGCGGAACACCGTATTGAAGCACTCTAGAGTCAGATGAATACACAACTTCACTTTTTGTATTAATATCTACTTGAATAATTTGAGTTATTTGTTTTCTATCCTCTAAGTAGGATTGTATGAGATTGAGTATGTTACCTCTGATGCCGTATCTAGAAAGCTTAGCTAATAACACTTTATGGTTAACATAGTCAAAAGCCCTGGTGATATCCATGTACATTGCCATGACTGGTTTTCTATTGTCCATGTTGATATGTATTTTTTCGAGAAAATTATAAATGGCCATGTTAATGGTACTCTTCCTAAATCCCATCTGTTCCTTACAAAATTTTTTTTTTTTTTTTTTCAAGGTAGTTAAAAACACTGTTATATACATATAACTTTCTCAACCACTTTAGAGAAAATAGGTATTAACGCTACCGGTCTGTAGTTACTGACTTTTGTTTTATTATCTTTTTTGTGTAAGGGTTAATAAAGGAAACCTTCAACTTATGTGGAAATACACCATTTTGGATAATTTTATTTATAATGTCACTTAGTATGAGCGCTATAACTGGCGCAATTGATTTAATTACTTATGATTGTACCTACATATAATTGTTAATTATGATTGTAATAACATCTTCTGGTATGGTTGGTTGCATAAAAATAGATTTATGTGATCCTAATGATGAACCTGTTTCAATATTATTAATTATTGGTAAATTGTCGGCATTCGATTGAACTGAGTCTATAAAATAGTCATTAAAATGTCTTGCTAAATGTCTTGTTATACATTAATCATTCACGTTAATTAGATTTATAGTCGTTTTAGGAATATTGGATTTCATAGCATTGATTACCTTCCAGGTTGCTTTAGACTTGTTAGTGCTAGTTCCTATAAAATAGCTGTTTTGAGCTTTTTGTGTCAGTTTGATCACTTTTTGATATCTCTTTGAGAATGCTTTGAAAGCCGCCTTTGTATCACTATTTCGCGTTATTCTGTACTGCCATGATAAGGCTCGTCTCTTCTTTCTACAGCGCTTTATCCCCCGAGTTATCCATTTTGGTCTTGTAACTGTGTGGACTTTACATTTGATAGTAGGAAAACATAGATCGTAAAATAATTTAAATAGCTCAAAAAATTTATTATAACTTTCATTTGCATCCTCCGTCTCGTAAACCTCAGAGAAACTAAGACTAGCAATTCATTTCCTAAGTAAACTAATATTTTCTTTACTATAGTCGCGTTTATTCACGTAATAGTATTTTAAGACACATGTCCGTTGTACAGGAAACGTCATGATTTGCGCTGTGTGGTCAAAGACACCTAACTCTAGTAGCTCGCTTTTACAGCCACGTATATTGTGAAAAATATTGTCCAAAAACCTGCCACTGCTAGGACGTGTGGTTTGTTTTATTTCTATATTAAGATTGAACTCATTTAAAATACGTTTGAATAAAGTAGAATTTTTATTTTTTGCTTATAAATTATAATTTTGCTTATAATATATACCTACAGGTTTGTACGGAACCCTCGGTGCGCGAGTCCGACTCGCACTTGGCCGGTTTTTTTAACTGTCAAGAGCCCCTGTAAGTGATGTTAGTTTACTTCTGATTTTATCAAGGTGGGGTTTTCCACAAACACGACAGCCGGAATCAACAGCTTAGCGTGCTTTCCGAGGCACGGGGGAAACTCGGTATGTTGAGATGGTGACAGTCCAATTTTGGCAAGCGTTGCTTAACCTTGAAGATCGACCCGTGTGGTGTTATTCTTTAGCCATGAGCTCTTCATCATTGTAACACATGTTTGAAGTATATAAATGTGTAATATTTTGTAACCTGTTAATATTCTTTGTACTCCAGATAACAATCAGACTAACATTGGGTTTTGTTGTTCCAGCATCACCTTGAAAGAGGTGAAGGGGTTTCTGCCAAAGATAAACTGCAAGATATCAACAAACAAGCTGAGAGATTTATTCCAAGAAGTCGACACGGATAAAAGGGGAGAAATAGGCTTTGACGATTTCTCGAGCCTGTATCAGAAACTGATCTTTGATGAAAATGTAAGTCATCTATGATTTTAACCGACTGGCGGTACTTATTATATTCTAGCTCACCTCTAGGCAACCTGAACGCTTACCGCAAGACTTCTTTATATCTACAACGGGTCATTTGAATGAACAGAATAAATGCTAAGTTTAACATCATAACCCTATTTAAAAATCCTGAAGTTATGACTGGCCTATCTATTTCAATGAAAGAATCTAGCAACAAGTGTTATCGAATATCACTCTGTGCAGAATGTCCACGATATCTTCGACAAGTACTCGCTGTATTGCAATAACGGGTCGACGATCACTTTGCGGGAGTTCCAAAGCTTCCTTCGTGTGGAACAGCATGACAGGCTGGGGGACGACGAGGCCGTCGCCTCGCAGTTCATCAGGGATTACCTGCGCGATCCACAGAGGGACACCTATGAGCCATATTTTACCTTGCATGAGGTACGAAGTTTCTAAATTTAAACTATTGTTTATTTAAAATAAACTTTTATATTGTACACCAAATGAAAAATACATAAATGAAACCTTAAACTTAAAACAACATAAAATATATTGGTTTTTATAATGTTTTAAGTAATTTTATAGCATTCTTAGGAAGTCTATCATATTTTGCTTTCCAATGTGTGTAAGCTGAGCTTTATCATAGAAAAACAAGATGCTACAGTTGCTTCTCTTGCAGTTCATCGAGATGTTGTTCTCAAAACAAAACACAGTCTGGGATAGTAAAAATGACACCATAACACAAGACATGACTCGTCCATTATCACATTACTGGATATCATCATCGCATAACACGTAAGTAAATTCCGAATGAAACGCCATATTCAATCCTATACACTTCTGGACACATCTATTGGCCCACCTTAGAGTTTAGGTTTCGATGGCCCCTACCGAAATATGATTGCTAGATTGAACAAAAACTGTTGATGCAGTTTTAAACCTGATAAATTTTACCATCTTTTTCGATCGTATTGTTTTAAATTTGAATTCAGAATACCATACGACATGGAGCTACGCCTAACAAGTCGGATATGCGCCTTGTTAAAGGCAATTGATTTTTGAATAAAAAACATGTTTTATCAAATAAAGGTTTAATTTAATAAAGCGTGTTGCCTCCATGGGCATCTACCACAGCTCTCATACGATTAGGCATAGAGTTTATCAACCGCTCTATGAAATTTTGAGGGATCATCTCCCATTCCTCTACTATGGCAGTTTTCAACTCCTGCATCGTCTGGGCAACTGGCTGACGAGCCCTAACACGTCTTTTTAGCTCGTCCGACATGTGCTCAATGGGGTTCATGTCTGGGCTTCTGGCTGGCCAGTCCATAACTGTGATGTTCACATCCCGAAGATATTCCCTGGCGATGCCGGCCGCATGGGCTCTTGCATTACAATGCATAAAAAGGAAATTCGGGCCCACATAGTCCGCGTATGGTATCACGTGAGGTTCTAAGCACTCACGAATGTACCTTTCAGCATTTAATGTTGGCAGCCGTGGTCCTGTAACAACCTCAAGTTGAGTTTTTCCGCTCGCGGATATACCGCCCCAGACAGTCCATGAGCCACCGCCATAAGCAACCCTCTCTTCAAAGCAGCATTGTGCGAAACGTTCTCCCTTACGTCGGTAGACCTTCTTCCTTCCATCATTGCCATGTAACACAATTTTAGACTATTAGAAAAGAGTACACGGCGCCAATCATGCTGTGTCCAATTTAAATGACTGCGTGCGAAATGAAGGCGCGCTGTTCGGGCCCATTAGCTGGCTTGTGTGGTACCATATCGCGTTCTTTTAACCTTCTCCGAACAGTTCGAGCGCTCACAGATACTCCGTGGAAGTCGCGAAGTTGGTTTTGTATCTCAATGGAGGTAAGGTGACGATTTCTCAAGCTGGTCGTCACGATGAATCGATCCTGCCTTTCAGTTGTGACCCGAGATCGTGGCCTTCCTTGGCGACGAACAAAGCCGCCAGTCTCTAGGTACCTCCGATAAACATTTCGGACCGCAGATCGACTGTTGAGCTCTCACGTTTCTTTGGCTGTGTCCGGCCTGAATAAGTGCCACAGCTTGGGCGGCGACTTCAGGTGAAGTATCCATAGATTATTGATAGAACCTCACCTTAATGTTAAGAATAAGTAATGTTTGTTGCAAAACCAAAGATATCAATCACTTTTTCAAGAATTAAATCCAAGTAAACCAATAAAACCAAGTTTTCTTAGTATTCGATTGTTTGATATCAACAAACAGGCTCCAAATTGTCTTTTGTTTCTTTAAATTCTGTGTTTCGAAATTCAAAAAAAGACTATTGAATGAAATTGTGAATGTGCCAGGTTCAAAACTGCATAAAAACTTTTTGCTCGACCTAATATAAAATTTTAGCTAGGACCAAACGAAACTGAAAATACAAGGTGGGCCAATAGATGTGTCCAGAAGTGTATCTATAACAACATCGTTATTACTTTTAGGTATCTAACAGGCGATCAGTTTTCGAGCGAGTCATCTTTGGAGGCTTATGTTCGATGCCTGAGGGCTGGCTGTCGCTGCATTGAACTGGACTGCTGGGACGGCCCCGATGGATCACCATTTATCTACCACGGACACACACTCACCACAAAAATTAAGTTCATGGATGTGCTGCGCACCATTAAAGACCATGCTTTCGTCACCTCTGACTATCCTCTGATACTCTCTATTGAGGATAACTGCACATTGCCACAACAACGTCGCATGGCGACTGTTTTCCAAGAAGTTTTCGGAGAGATGCTACTGGTTCAGCCATTTGATAAGAGCGAGACATGTTTGCCCTCGCCTGAAAACTTGCGCAGAAAAATCATACTGAAGCACAAGAAGCTACCAGATGGAGTTGAAGATAGCTCTTTCGCAATTTTGCAAGAAGAAGGAAAAGATATCGATTTACGTAATTCTATCAAAAACGGTATTCTATTACTTGAGGATCCAGTGGATAAAGAGTGGAATCCTCACGCCTTTGTGCTGACGGAAAGTAAACTGTATTACACAGAGCACTACAGCTCGCAGACGGAGGCGGATGCGGAGAGCGATGGGGAGGCCGAGGCGGACGCCTCCGTGGTGCCTCAGGACGAGTTGCACTTCGGCGAGTGCTGGTTCCACGGCAAGCTCGCTGGGAACCGGCAGGAGGCTGAAGAGCTTCTCAAGAATCACGCCCATCTCGGTGATGGTACCTTTCTCGTCCGAGAAAGCGTCACGTTCGTCGGCGATTACTGTTTGTCTTTTTGGCGCCAGGGCAAGGTGAACCACTGCCGCATCAAGTTGAAGCAGGAGCGCGGCGTTATCAAGTATTATCTTATCGACACCGTGTGCTTCGATAGTCTTTATAGCCTGATCACTTACTACAGGCAGCATCCGTTGCGGAGCCAGGTTAGGGACCTTTGAAAACATTACTTTCTAGTGTTGTGTATAACTACAGCATTAAACTTGAGAAATGAGCAATTAAACTAAAAGCGTTTTGTTTTCCTAGGAATTCCTGATAACGCTGAGAGAGCCTGTGCCCCAGCCGAACAAACACGAGGACAAGGAGTGGTTCCACCCCTTCTGCACGCGGGTCCAGGCCGAAGAGTTGCTGCGTAAAGCCAACACCGACGGCGCCTTCTTGATCCGACCCAGCGACAAAGATCACTCGTCCTTTGCTATAAGTTTCAGGTAATAATTATAAAGCTTACTTTCAAGTCTAGCTGGCCGACAAGCGAAAGGTTAACACTATTAAACTACGGCGGCATTGATTTTTTCTTAGGAATTAAATGAACTGAACGATATTTGTATGAAACAGATATGAACATTTTATTTTTGTGTATGTAGCTTGCATATTTGGGAAAATAAGTATTAAGGTGTCGTGATGACCTGATCAAGCCGACACGTAGGTGAGGCAGATTTGAAAGGTTAGGGGAAAGAGAGCTTTGTCTAGAAATGTAACATTTGACGTAAATCAAATGAACACTTCACACAATATTCAAGTAGGTACCGAACCGTATGATTTTTGTGAATCTTGTTTTCATAATCACTATCAGCATGACTAGCGAAATGGATTAATACGATTGTATTTTACGTTATCAGTACAAAATCAAACAACATGTATTTCTGAAGTCACTTTCCAACTTATGATATCCTGCCCTGGTTTCTAGAACCTAGCAAAGAGCTTTTTTATCTTTTTTTAAAGCCTATTGTGTACCACTGATCAGCAAATCTCCCATATATATCATTCCAGTACAGACACTCTTTTTCTTGCGCCATTTCGAACCAGCCTTCGCAGTGTGTACCCAGATGCCGTCCATCCTCTGGCACCCATTATGTGAAGAATTAGCCTAGCGGTCACTATGCATGCGCCCGGTCTGACCCGCCCAGTCCGGTTTCGGCCTGGCAGCTTTTTTGCCCACGTCTATGATACATGTTTCGGAGCGCAGCGTGATTTTCCGTACTCTATCAATTCTTATTACTCGGTCAGTACTTATAAGCTTTAAGAAGTACAAAGCCGTTGCGACTCGCACTGCACGTACAATCGGTCAGCCTGTAGAATAATAGCTGCAATCAAATATTTTGCGTTCCGGCCCCTCGACGGCATCAAGTGCCACTGTAACAAATAGGAAAATTGATGTGATTGAATTGAAAAATGCGTTTAAATTGCTGTTATCTAGTGCATCTATCATGTTATTTGTTTGATTGTCTTGGCCCTCGCAGACGTTACTGCATGCGTGCGTCTGTTGCTACCGAGAGGGTTCTCGTGACTGGGAAAAGGAATACGCAAGGACGTATCCTACTAATATTATAAATGTGAAAGTTTGTATGTTTGGATGTTTGTCCGTCAATCACGCAAAAATGGCAGAAGGAATTTTGATGAAATTTGGCACATATGTAGGTCCCATCCTGGAATAACACATAGGCTACTTTTTATCCCGGTAACATACATGAGTTAATGGAGACAGAGGATGAAGTTGAAGTCCAAAGTTTCTGCTACCTTAGTACTTCAGATTCAAAAGTACCAGGAGAACAGAAACATGTCGAAATTTTTAACCGGGCTAGAATTTTATTACGAGTGCTAAACGATTCACAAGTACCAGGAGACCAGAAACATTTCAAATTATTTTGGGCAAGATTTTTTCTAAGCAGAGCAGAATCTTTTCGAAGTATTTTCGGGTCTAGAATTCCGAGCGCTAAACATTCACAAGTACCAGGAGAGCAGAAACATACTGAGGTATTCCGGTGCCGGAATAACGAGCGCTACAGATTCACAAGTACCAGGAGAGTAGAAACATCTCGGAAGATTTTTTGGGGTTTGAATTATAAGCGCTTTAGATTCACAAGTACTTTAGATCAGAAATATGTCGAAGCATTTTCCGCGTTGGAATTGTGAACGCTATTTTCACAAGTACTAGGAGAGCACAAACATGTCGAAGTATTTTCTGGGCTGGAAATTGTGAACGCTATAGAATCCCGCAAGTAACCAGGAGAGCAGACACACGTCGATTTATTTTCGGCGCCGGAGTTGTGAGCGGTTAAGTTTAAAAAATACCAAGACAACAGAAACATGTCGAAACTTATTTTCGGGCTAAAATTAATTAACTCTAAATGTTCACAAGTAACAGGAGAGCAGAAACCTGTCGAAGTATTTTCGGGGATGGAAATTGTGAACGCTATAGATTCTAAAGTACCAGGAGAGCGGATTCATGTCGAGATATTCCGGGTCCATAATTACGAGCGCTACAGATTCACAAATACCAGGAAAGCAGGAATATGTCGAGGTATTTTTGGGCTAGGATTACGAGCGCTACAGATTCAGAAGTACCAGGTGAGTAGTAACATCTCGAAGTATTTTCTGGGCTGGAAATTCTGAACGCTATATATAGATTCCCGAAAATAACCAGGAGAGCAGACACACGTCGATTTATTTTCGGCGCCGGAGTTGTGAGCGGTTAAGTTTAAAAAATACAATGAGAACAGAAACATGTCGAAGCTTATTTTCGGGCTAAAATAATGAACTCTGAAGATTCACAAGTAACAGGAGAGCAAAAACGTGTCGAAGTATTTTTGGGGCTGGAAATTGTGAACGCTATAGATTCTCAAGTACCAGGAGAGCAGAATTATGTCAAGATATTCCGGGGCCATAATTACGACCGCTACAGATTCACAAATACCAGGAGAGCAGGAACAAACATGTTGAGGTATTTTTGGGCTGGAATTATGGGCGCTATTAATTCACAAGTACCAGGAGACCAGAAACATGCCGAAGTTTTTTGAGGGCTGGAAACTGTTCACAAGGGCGAGGTATTTTCGGGGCCAGAATGATGAGCGCTAAAGAAACAAAATTACCAGGAGATCAGAGACATGTGAAAGTATTTCTGGGGCTTTAATTGCAGACCGTGAGTTGCAAAAGTACCAGAGGACCAGATACATGTCGAAGCATTGCCGGCGCTGGAATTTTAAGCGGTTATGATTCAAAATTCCCAGAAGAACAGAAACATGTCGAAGTATTTTCGGAGCTGAAATTGTTGCAAGCAATTGCAAGCGGGTTTGGATTCAAAAGTACCAAGGAACCAGAAATATATCCAAGTATTTCTGACGCTGTTGTTGTGAGCAATTAGGATTCAAAAGTACCAGGAGAACAGAAACATGTCGAAGCAATTTCGAGGCTAAAAATATGCGCTTAAGATTCACAAGTACCAGGAAAACAGAAACATGTTGACACTTCAACTTCTGGGCTGGAATTGCGAACCCTATAAAATTACAAGTACCAAGAGAGCAGAAACATGTCGGAGTTTTTTCGGGGCTGGAATTGTGAGCAGTTAGGATCCAATAATAACAGGAGAACAGGAACATGCTGAAGTTTTTTCCGGGCTGGAATCATAAGCGCTAAAGATTAACAATTACCAGGAGACCAGAAATATGTCGCAATATTTCCGGGGCTGGAATTGTGAGCGGTTAGGATTCAAAAGTACCGGGAGACCAGAAATATGTCAAAGTATTGCCGGGGCTAGAATTATGAACGGTGCAGATTCACAAGTAGAAACAAGAAGACCAGAAACATGCCAAAGTATTTTTTCGACAGGAATCGTGAGCGCTTAAGATACACAAGTACCTACCAGGAGATCACAAACATGTCGAAGTAATGTCGGGGCTGAAATCTTACTTTCAGCCCCACCACAAAGTCTCACAATATCTGGATACCTGAATCATGAAGATGCAGTTCAAGGATGAGACAATGAAGCAAAAAAGCTGAGCGGCAGTTCTAAAGTCTACGCAGACGAAGTCGCGGAAAGAAGCTAGTATTAAATATAATATACTGGTTGGGGAAAAGTTTCTTCGCATTTTTTAAGAAAATTCGAAACATTTTTAAAATAGTTTATTAACATTTAACTAAAGTATGTAGGTACCCTTTTGTTCGATAACTTTTTGCCATCTTGTAGGTAGGGACATGATCCCATTGCTATAGAAATTTTGGGACCTCTGATCAAAATACCGCGACAAGTGGTTTTGGCAGTCCTCTCGTGATGTTAACCTGACACATCCTAAAGAATTCTGAAGAGACCGAAACAGGTGGAAATCTGAAGGTGCAAGGTCAGGACTATACGGCGGATGCATTTACACCTTCCAGCCAAACTCTCTTAATTTTTGCTGAGTGGCTAAAGATGTGTGAGGTGAGGTTAATTAATTCCTGTCGCTTCCTCTCAACTTCTTGCTTTAATCTCATCAGTTGTTCGCAGTAGAGTTCAGAATCGATGGTCCTGCTTGGTGTTAACAGCTCATCTATACTAATATTATAAAGCAGAAGATTTTTTTTGTTTGTTTGATTGTTTGTTTGTTTGTTTGGTTGAACGCGCTAATCTCAGGAACTACCGGTCCGATTTGAAAAATTCTTTCAGTATTAGATAGCCCATTTATCGAGGAAGGTTATAGGCTACATATCATCACGCTAAGACTAAATGGAGCCGAGCATTAATGGAAAATGTGACGCAGACGAAGTTGCGTGGGTCAGCTAGTAATGTATAATGCCCTTCCAATCCCACCACACACACAGCATCACCTTGTTGCGAGTTAACCCGCGTTTCGCCACAGTCTGTGAAGCCTGACCGGCCTTTGACCACGACCTTTTTCGCACGTTCTTGTCGTACGTGATCCACTTTTCATCACCTATTCACTACCTGAAAGGATACATTAACCTGTACGTTGGGGGATTTAATGAATGGCAATTAAATTAAATGTTCATTAAATATCTTTATTTCGGACACATAACCATCGATATTATAGTGTTAGTAAACATATAAAAATAACCTATTGCCTTGTGAACCAACGCTCTCGGCTAAAGTGCGTAGGCCTCAGTCCTCACACGTTTTAAGCATCTCTATGATTGATCCAGCTAACGGAGCCAACAGCACCATGCCATCTGCTTAGCTGATGTTGTTAATTCTAACCCCATCAACACTGCATCTGACACGCATGCTGCTGAGTGCGTCTATCATGACAACCACGAAACGACATCCACGTACAGGTTGAAGAGCCTGGGAGACGTCAGACCACCCTATCTCACCCCGCACTCCAAGCTATACGGCTCAGAAACTGTGCCAAATTTCATGAAGATCCTTTCAGGCGTTCTGACTTGAAAGAGTAACCAATATGGGATGCATATTGATTACTCTTTCAAGTCACAAACTTTCACTTTTATAATATAAAAAAACTGTCTACCCAAAGGTTGACTGGTAGAGAATGCCTTGTTGCATTAAGTCCGCCCATGTACCGCTATTGTGCATAAAGTCTAAATAAATAAATATAAAGTAGGAAAAATAGGATAGTATGGATTCGTTTATTATTGAAATAATTCGATTATTACGAAGTTACCCAGAATAACAAAGCATTAGTCTGACATAGAAACATCGAAATTATACAAAGAGTTTCGCAAGTGGGACAACGTTCTATAAAGCCAAACTTTTCCTTTTTTTTTTTCAATATTTTACCATAGAAAAACTCGGGTTTTCTAGAGTTTCGTCTAACAATGCGTGTCCCCTTAAAGCTACGACCGAGTAGGTACGTAACGTACGTAAATATTTTTAGTATTTCACGTGCTGAGACTTGTGATCCTAAACGAGACATACACATACCTACCCATGCCATTGGCATCGCCTGTAGCGGCGGCTAGGCAAATGAAGCGATTCTATTGGTTCTCATAAACAGATCACTCGTTACGTACCTATCCTCGCACTTCTCTGGTGGAAACGCACCCTTGCTGCCGAACGTAAGCCTCCCCCAGAGAGCGCCAACCATCCCAGTCTTGGGTAGTCCGCATCCATCCGCTGCCAGCCACCTTCTTTAAATAGATCCATGGTGTCGCAGGCCGTCCCAAACTACGTTTTCCCATTAGCGGTCTCCACTCTAACACATGTCTGCTATCGACCGTCTTTCCGTCTACAGACATGGCCGGCCCACTTCCACTTCAGCATGTGTCTATGCGTAATGTCAGACTAGTTCTCTGACGAATGACTTTGCGAATTCTATCCACCAGAGAAACCCCGAGCATTGTCTTTCTAACTTAACTTTCCTATTAAAAAATCTACACCTACACTATTAGAAAGAGGAAAGATTTGTTTCAATAGAATATAGGCTCTGAAATCTAGTGGATCAATTTATAAAAGGTAATAAGATAATGTAACTTAATGTGTGAAAACAATACCAAAAATAATCCATATGTCGTGTACGCTGCGGAAACTATTGACAATAGAGCAAAGTTTAGATGTACTGATCGCGTTCAGTTTCATTGGTGAAACCCGTTCTTAGAGGGTAGAGGCGAGATGATGTTCGTGGAGTACCACCAAAGACTATTAAACCACTTGACTGCGCATACAGTGCCCCGACGCACGAAAACTATTAGTGTTTTTGCTCATATGTTAGCCTACGGCACTAGTAACCATTTTAGTTGTGACCAAGTGTTAGACCTGTGCACGCTAAGTTAAAATTTTTACAAATCGTTTTAATTTTTATGCAATTTATATATAACGCATAAAAATGCCTTCATACCCGGTGAATTTGTGTGGGAAACATTCCAAGACCTCTTGTTACAAAAAGGATGGCCTAACTTTTCATCGGAGAGTAAAGACTACGCAAAATATTTTTGATTTAATCATATAATGAGCCACCGCAGGGGTCTATATAAAATGGTGGTTAGGTGAACGAGCACACTGTGAGAAGCGCGCGTTGATGTCTTTTGGAAAAGTCTCTTTCTTTCATTAGGAAATACTTGTATTTTTATCCCTTTCTTCCCCTTTGTATTTTTATCGTAAAAATCTGTGCTGTTACGTTTAATGATTGAAGTCGATTTATCGATGATCATAAAATTACACTTAATACAAATTTTAATCAATTAACATACTAACATTAAACACTTAACTACTTTTAAACGACTTTAAAAATAGGAGGAGGGTCTCAGTTTAGATTTTCGAAGATTTCAGAATTAAAATAAAAGTGGAAAGATAAGGTTAATAGGGAAACTTTGTTTAAACAAGATATAGCGCTGTTTGTTTGGATTGAGTATTTTTATAATGTTAAAATCCATTTTATCGATATCGACTATTTTCCTTTAATCAAGTAGTGCCACCACTAACCATAGGCTACCTATGCAACTTAACCTTGAACGGACCAATTGCAGCCGCGCGTTGTTCCTCGTCCCCCGGCCCGCTGTAGTGAGCCGCGTACTTAGAAGAAATCGGCCTATTCGCTCTCTAGTGGTTATATACTCTATGAATACCACGGAGCAAGTACAAAGAGGAGAAGGCCTAAGACGGCCAACTGTGCACTGTGATTTTCAATCATTGTGTAAACAGGCCGCCATCTATCGTTATCGTTTAAAACAAACATAAACATAACAAAGAAACAGGGCAGTACTTAGAACCCAATTATTTTACCGAATGTCCCGCGACTGTCGCATTGAAAACATTAAATACGCTGGACATAAAAGTACAATCTTTTATAAATAAAATATTCTATCATATAGATAGATACTATGCATTATCTATACATATAATAAAATCGTAGAGTTGCCGTGTCTGTACATTGAATATTTTCGCATAAAAAATACATAGAAATGTCAGAAAAATGACATAGAACACAAAAAAGCAGTTTTTGAAATTCTTTTCTGTTTGTCTGTTGGTCTGTGCGTCTGTTTGTCTGTGAGTCTGTTTGTCTGTGCGTTTGGAGGAGCATCACGCATAAACCACTGATTGGATTCAAAATTTAGGTACTTCGAAATATTAAGTGATAATCGGAGCAACATTTAGTGTTTATTTCATCAAAATCGACCCACAAAATCAAAAGATACGAATTTTAAAGTTTACGAAGAAACTTCATCGAGCGCTAAAATAGGTTGTTAACATTGAGACTTCAGATACTTGCAATGCCATCTATTGAGAATTTTTTTAATAAGAAATGTGTGAAAAGATCCCGAAACAATGTATTTTTGAGTTATTTTTTAATTAAACTTAAAATGTAGCAATAAAAGTGAACATTTTATCATATTATCATTATTTATCGTAACGTGTAAGCTTCTAAGTTTGAACTTATGAGTAGTTATGAGTATAAAGACAGTTCAGTTACGTTGTAGATCGATAGATGGCGTTGTACTTATGACGCGTTTTTCTGAATCGCGGTGTTAAGATTCTCCGCAGTAGCATCAGGTCAGCCCCATGTTTTATGTTATTTAGCTTGAAGTCGTACAATTGATATTGAAATGAAATTATACAAATAGTTATGGAAGTATGGATTTGATTGAATGATATGGATTTGATTGAATGACTAGATTGTTTTTCGATTTACTGGGAGGAGAGGAGAGTCTCCTCCGGAGAGTTACCTGTATCCATAAGTAAACTGTTTTACTAACAGAAGAGGTGAATATTTGGTCTTATGTTTCAATGTGGCTAAACTATATCAGCCGAACACGTCGATCTTCAAGGTTAAGCAACGCTTGCCGAGGTCGGTCTGTGAATGGGTGACCATTATAACAACCTAGCCTTTTCCTTACTATATTGGCTCCAGCTTCCAAACAAACCGGATTCAGCTGAATACCGGTATTGTACGTGGCGCGGCTGCCTGCCAGACCTCCACATCTCATTCAATGCAAGATTTCAGTCAGATTTTACTGGCTTCTGACTATCCGTAACGACTGCCAAAGATCTACAAACGACAGCCGGGACCAAAGGCTTAACGTGCTTCCTGAGGCACGAAGGAAACTCGGTATGTCAAGATGGTCACCCATCCACAGACCAACCTTCGCAAGCGTTGCTTAACCTTGAAGATCGATGCGTTCGTCTGTTATAGTTTAGCCTTGAAGATCGGCCCGTGCGGCTGTTTCAATTTAGCCACGAGCTCCTCTATAATAAATCGATTCTATGAACCCAGTAAAACTTTTTTGATATTATAAAATGTAAACAAATTAAATTAATCAGTGGTCCACAATCAGCAATATTGTCAGTAAAAATCGGAGAAAATGTGTTTCTTTTTGGACTGTTCTGGACGAAATAAAGAATCCACTTGATTCAGCACCATTCGTTCGATAGTTGGTTTTGTTGATTTTGATTCAAGATTAGTTTGTACCAGGAGATTAGGTACCTGGGCTGGTCGGCATTTCAACCGATAGAGATGATACAGTGCCCTGCATTAGGTACCCTCTTCATAATTATATTCTTAATTCGAGAGAGAGATCAGGATACGTAACTGAACGTAGATTTTGTATATGCAATCTATACTAATATTATAAAGCAGAAGAGTTTGTTTGTTTCGTTGAACGCGCTAATCTCAGGAACTACTGGTCCGATTTGAAAAAATCTTTCAGTGTTAGATAGCCCATTTATTGAGGAAGGTTATACATATATATATATGTATATATCATTACGCTAAGACAAATAGGAGCGGAGCAGTAATGGAAAATGTGACGCAGACGAAGTTGCGCGGGTCAGCTAGTGTATAATAAATCTGTATAAAAGTCGTTTTCGTACAACGAAAAAAAAAAACCACGGGTTGCCGAAAAACTCCGGTAGTGCCGGCAGAAGTTCAAACTTGAACATTAACGTTGTGCATTTTTGAATCATCCGTCTTACGAATTTTCGATCTGGGGGGGCTACTCTCTAAGCCCGAGTCTGTAGTTTTGGGCTTAGTTGCGGGCGTATTCTACTCCGTATCACCTACGGACTTACGATTATTCGCGAACCTGAACTGAGAATTAATAACAACACAATTAGACAGTAACTGTCATTTCGTGTTGTCATCAATTCTTGGTGATTAGGTGATACGGAGTAGAATACACCCCGCAACTAAGCCCGAAAATTAAAAAATGGAACAATTAAAAGGTTTTTGATAAATGTCGAATGATCGTCATTCGTCATTCATCAAATAATAATATCACTTTCAATGATGTTTCAATGAAAAAATACAAGTACCTATCAAGATGGTTCGCAAAATTAATTCACAGAACTCCCTGTTAATTCTGAGTACGACCCAGTTGCATCCTGCACTTAGTGACATCAAGTGTGAGATAGTTTCGTAACTTCAAAATAAAATGGACAGAACGAGCGAATAGTTTTGCTATTGACTGGCAGATGGCAAATAAAGAAATGGGCGGAGTCTAACACCCCCTCACCCCGCAAAATGTCACGCGTTGTTTCTTAGGGAAATCTAATTACAGCATCTCCTCTTTGTACTTGCTCCGTGTGGAGTACCAACTAAACCCGAGCGAAAGAAGTCGCGGGCGAATAGTCTGAAATATTTTTAGTACCTATTTCGCGTACTGGGACGTGTGATCCTCAAGATGAAGAAGCACGTGTGTTGTGTTCATTTATTACATAAAGTGAAAGCAACTATTATAATTATATATGTCACCGAAAAATGTCAACCTTTGTAAGATTGTAACATATCGCGTGGAATTATAAACTTATTTTTCTAAATAAGCCACGAATATATTGGAAACTATTGATTATAAATGGGATTTATTATGTAAAAAACGATTTATTCATAATTTATCGAGAAATTATAATCTAATCAAGATTTGTTACAATCTTCCAGTTTCCGGTGACATATAGGTATATTATTACGTATCGTTGATAGGAATTTTGTACTTTCTAATTAATTTCAGTATTTTACTGCAATTGTTTATGTTTCTTTCAAGGTGGCTCTAGACAAAGTCTGGAAGAAGTTGAAGGAGGCCTTTGTTCAGCATTAGGACAGTATAGGCTGTAATAAATAAATAAAAAATGTTTCTTTTGTATAGTAAGATATACATTCTTATAGCACATCTAATCATGTGTTCCATCACATATAATTACAGGACGGAGAGGGAGATCAAACATTGCAGGATCAAGCAAGACGGCAGGCTGTATACGATCGGCACTGTCCGCTTCGAGAGCCTGGTCGAGCTCGTCAGCTATTACGAGAAGAACCCCTTGTACAAGAAAGTAAAGCTGTGGTTCCCCATCAGCGAAGATATTGTGAGGCGTATCATTGCTGCAAGTATTATCTATGACTCATCAGAAAATATCGTTACTGTTGTATTGATTGTGGCCTTTTTTATCGACTGTGGCCTAGGAATTCATACGACTACATAAGAGCACGTATTGTCCCACTGCATGGCTGCTGTCTCGTTTCCATCTTTTTATTTTTGTGTATCTGAGACCAATCTCGTCTTGCCATCTCCTTGGACCTAGCTTCTTAGAATTATAGAACTTAAATGGAGTTGCCAGGCTAAACAAAACTGGGCCGGACACGTCTGCCGCATGTCCAATGGTGCATGGGCAACAGCAATCACAATGTTAGTCCCAGAAAATGGCCGACGACATCGCGGCAGACCCAAGCGAAGATGTCGGGTCGAGCTGGCGCGCCTTTACTTACTGACTCTCTTTCGCTCCGCCCAGAGCGGGAGGATTTCCGGATTTCATATTTTAATGATTTCCCATCTTTGTAGGACCTAGATGAGATCACAGGAGCGCCGGTATTAATGAAAAGAAATGGCTAAGTTGAAAGGGAAAATCTACAAGTCCGTGATATGACCTGTCGTAATGTATGGATCAGAATGTTTGGCTGTGAAAAAGACGGATGAAAATAGATTGCATGTGGCGAAGATGAGAATGTTGAGATGGATGTGTGGAGTAACGAGAATGAATAAAGTGAGAAATGATTACAAAAGAGCTGGTTTAAAAGTGGCGCCAGTGACGGAAAAGTTAAAAGGAAATCGCTTGTCTTGGTATAGTCATGTGAAGAGGGGGGAGGAAACGCATTTAACTAAAAGAGTAATGAACATAAATGTGGTTGGATGGATAGGGAGGGGAAAGCCAAAGAAAAGATGGATGCATTGTGTGAGGAGTTATATGAAAGAAAAGGGAGTTAGTGATAGTTAGAAGGCTCATAGGGCAGAGTAGAAAAAAAAAACTTGTTGCGCCGACCCCAGGGCAGGAAGAAGAAATGAAATAGCTATACTCAGGAGTGGGTGAATCGTGTGTGTGTATGTGTGTGTGTGTTTAATTGGTGATGATGACCCAAATAATTGGCTTATCTATATTTCATATCTTTTCAATATATCAAAATGTTTTTAGATTTATAACAAATGCTCAATTAAACATCGACTAGGGCTACATACCTAGCTTATAATTGAGTGAGTGGCAATGCATGAAAATAGCTGAAATGCTGAAGTCGAAGTAAAGTTTCAATTAAGTAGATACCTGTTATTTATTTCTCGGTCTTGATTGACATTTACAAGTATTTATTATGAATACAAATGCCTTGAAGGATGTTATTTACTCAGGAGCCGGACGACAACTCCGTGTACGGGACTCCTGGCTACATGGACCCATCCGACTTCACTTCTAAGGTAAGAAGTATACGATCATTGTAAAACTATTACTTCAGACCACTAATGCATTTCACTCACACCTTTTTCCTAACCTGAAACAAGAAGGCTCAAATGACCTTCAGTAAAGAAAACCATAAAAAAACTAAACTCATCATCTGCCTAGCCTTTTCCCAACTATACAGGATGTCCCAGAACTCAACGTCAAGCCGGAATCGGGTGATAGGACAAATCTTATTAGTTACCAGAAAAATATAAAAAAATATCTTATAGGGGTCGGCTGTCAGTCAAACCAGATTTAGCCGAATACCAGTATTTTACGTGGAGCGGCTGCCTGGCAGACCTCCACAACACGTTAATTGGGTAACACGATACTCCGTGTCAGATTTTCTGGCTTCTGACTATCCGTAACTACTGCCAAAGATCTACAAATGACATTCGAGGCGGTACCATCAGCTTAACGAGCTTTCCGAGGCACGGAGGAGTCTCGTTATGTTAAGATGGTCACCCATCCACAGGCCAACCTCAGCAAGCGTTGCTTAACCTTGATCAACCCGCGCGGCTGTTATTATTTAGCCACGAGCTTTCCAAAAAAGAGCATATTTCTGAACCTCATCCTATTAGTAATAATTTAATAAGGAGGGAGTTCAAACTCCATGCAGATGGTGCAGCGGGCGGCAGCTAGTTCTGCGAAATAACTGCCCTTGAAATAATTTTTGATAGCATTTTTAATACCTATGTTAGTTTTACTGTATGGATGGAATTGGGAAGTACGCCAAATTGTTTAAATACTTTTCTATAGGATGACGGAGAATTTTGTATGGATCATGACTCATGAGTATCATGACTGTTAAGGGTCCGTCGGGCTCAGTAATTAAAGCTAGTGGACTGTAATACACGAAAAAAAAAAGGGTCAGTTTGTGTCAGTAAATTACAATTCTAACGATCCCGAGCAATCATGAGTACTTTGGATGTCGACCGTTCTTGATGGAGAGTAAAGCTCGAGTGCTGCTCCGAAGCTCCGTGGCGTCGTCGCCGCTGCTGAGTCCCTGCCGTGCTATCGTGCGGCGAGTCACGTGAGCCACTCGATGACGTAGCACTGGTGAGCGCAAGCAGCGCGCGCGCCGCGGCTCATTGTTGGGTTCGATTCCCAACATTGACCCTTCTTCTTTTTCTGACGTCCAACGATACATGTATACTTCAGTGTTGATTTCTAATATCTACATGGGATAGTAATATAATAGAATAAATTTAACAAAATGAACCAACAACAACAACAAAATAATGGTTGTATTGGTTGATGTCAACAGTGAAATAAAGGCAACTTTTTAAAATTAATGTCATCATGAGTCACGCTTTTATATCACCCACAGGAGTAGTGGCTAGTTGTTGAGTGAGTAGTATTTTATGTTTGAATGTTCTAATTGTTTGAATGTTTCCGCCTGCTCGAACTCTCACAAAACAGAAACTATAATCGTTTTATTTCTAAGATGTTTTCAAAATGAAAAACGACAATGTGGTGAGGTGCAGAGAGAACTGCACACTACCTCAAAGGTATGTTTTATTAGTCCAACAAGATTTGTAATTTTTGAGTGTACATATTTTTTATCTGATTCATCTGATCATCATCGGTAGCAGCTCCAATCTCATCTTCGTCTTCCTCTTCCTTACTTTGCTCATTAGTGAGGTCTGGCTCTGTAATAACATGAAATAATTAATAAATCGCCGAATAATTGATAAATAAGTAATAATAAAATCAGTGAAGTACTTTGTAAATCAGAAGATATTTCTTCAAAAGATGGGCTTTGTGGACCATCAAACCAATAGTATTGATTTTAATCATCAATAATTGTCCATCCATAATTTTCTCGTACTTTGTCGGTGGGACTGCGCATATGTGCATTACACCATACATTGGAAATAAATACCGTTCTTTTTATTTGTTGTAGTAATTCTTGTTTTGTTGGTGGTAAACTAGAAGGATCATATCCTACAATACTTTTTTTTTATTACATTTTCATTCTTTGATTTATACCCTTTTTTAAACAATTCATACCATCCTTTGTTAATGTCATTTTTTGTTTTTAAAGAGTAGGTACAATCTACACACATACTCTTCAATAATTCGAACTACTTCATTTGAACTTGTTAGAAATGTATGTTCGCTTCGTAAAAGTTTAATAAAAGCGTCTTGAATTTTTTTATTTTTCTTCAAAATATTGAATTGAGTGTTGCTACCTTGAAAAAATACTACTGCTTACCCATAGACAAAAAATAGGGTAAGTAATAGAACGTTTTAAAAACCTCGCTCTAATATTTAGGAAGATTATTATTACGTGTCAATGTAACAAAAGTGATAATAGAATGACGTTGACTTACTGGCGCCATTCCTACGACTGTTCTCTTTCCGCACAGACTCGATAGAAAAATGAATCGATATCGTGTCCACTATAATCACTTGGTCACAACACTATAACTGTCAAACTAGATCTGTCAAAAAGAAAATAAACGGTTGGATCTATTATAGCTAACCAAAAAAAAAAGTCAGCTGGTTAGTAATTATTTTTTATGACTTTATTTATGATACATGTTGGAGAGGGGGGACTCTTTGATAAAACCAAATATTTTTTCACGTTATTTAGATAACTATCTCGATAATTGACAAAAAAAAAATCGGTTAGTAATAAATTTTTTATTCGTCAAATCAACATATTCATCCCTATATCTTAGTTATAAACCACAGTCTAGAATTTTCGTGCAAGAATTAGTTGGGCGTCTCATTGAAACGAAGCTATTCTCGAATATTGCGCTTGATATTAATTATTTTAGTATTAGTACTACAACTTTTGAGCGTAGGACCAAGATGACATACCACACAATTTGTAGGACAATGTGGATGGTAAACTATGACAATGTTTATGATACATGTTGGAGAGGGAGGACTCCCTAACAAAGCGTTATATTTTGTAGGACAAATATTTTTTCACGTTATTTAGATAATTATCTCGATAATTAACAAAGAAAAAATCGGTTAGCAATAAATTTTTAAAATTCGTCAAATCAACATATTTTACCCTTGCTACCCATTTACCATTTACCAACGTTACTGTAAGGAAAAAAGTTGGGCGTCTAGTCAACAGGAAGCTACTCACGAAAAATCTGCTTGTTAGTAATAAATGATGAAAAGTGTACCAGGGATCCTGTACTAATACTTCGTCATTTGATTTAAAAAGGTGCCGATTTTTATGAACAAATATACAACCTTGGAAGATATAAATAGCTGGCAATTTATTTATTTACTAGCTTCTGCCAGCGGCTTCGCCCGCGTGATCCCTAGGGAACATGTTCCCGGGATTAAAAGTAGCTTATGTGCTATTCCAGACTATAATCTATGTTTGTTCTAAATTTCATTAAGATCCGTTAAGCCGTTCTGGCGTGATTGAGTAACAAACAACCAAACTTTCACATTTTTTTTGTTTTTTCATTTTTTCTATTGATTGTAGCGTGATGAAAAGTATACTATAACCTGCTCAGGAGTCTGAATAATAATTGTACCAAGTTTCGTTAAAATCCGTCGAGTAGTTTTTGTTTCTATAACGGTTATACAGACAGACAGACAGACAGACAGACAGACAGACAGACAGACAGACAAAAATTTTACTGATTGCATTTTTGGCATCAGTATTGATCCCTAATCACCCCCTGATAGTTATTTTGGAAATATATTTCATGTACAGAATTGACCTCTCTACAGATTTATTATAAGTATAGATTACAGCTTGGAGGACTTACAGCTTAAACAAACTAAGAATAAAAACAAACATAAACGACAGAAAGCCTCACGTATAGTGTCAGACTTAAAATTGAGAAGTGAGCATATCAACCTTGAGGCTCTCGGGCCTCGACTGGAGGGGCTCTTTAGCGCATGCTTGGAGAGAGGCCAGTTCCCGCTTTCTTGGAGGACCGGGAAGCTGGTACTCATCCCGAAGCCTGGGCGCCCTGCGGACTCTCCGTCCGCATTCCGGCCCGTGGTGTTGCTCGACGAGGTGGGCAAGCTCTTCGAGAGAGTCATTGCAGACCGCCTCGCCGGGCACCTAGCGGGAACGGGGCCGGATCTTGCGGACAACCAGTTTGGTTTCCGCAGGGGGCGCTCTACGGTGGACGCCGTCATGCGCGTCAGAGCCCTCACGACGGGAGATGCGGTCTCCCGGGGTGGTGTTGTCTTGGCGGTGTCTCTCGACATCGCCAACGCCTTCAACACCATGCCCTGGAGCTGCATTGGGGAGGCACTCCGGTATCATCGGGTGCCGACCTACCTTCGTCGTGTGGTCGGGGACTACCTGTCCGACCGGGCAGTAATCTACCCAAGTCACAGCGGTGAGTGGAACCGGCGAGAGATGTCGTGCGGTGTCCCACAGGGTTCGGTTCTGGGGCCGCCCCTGTGGAACATCGGTTACGACTGGGTGCTGCGAGCCGACCTCCCTAGCGGCGTCGGCGTCATTTGTTACGCGCTGACGACACGTTGGTGCTGGCACAAGGGGGGTCGTACGCGGAGGCGGCCGACGTAATGACACGCGGGGTTGCGATAGTCGTGGAGAGGATCCGGCAACTGGGTCTCGAGGTGGCGCTGCACAAGTCCGAAGCCATGTGTTTTCATGGCCGAGGCATTGCGCCACCGTCGGGATCCTTGCTGACGGTAGGAGGGGTTTCCATCGGCGTCGAATTGACGCTGAAATACCTGGGGCTCGTCCTAGACAGCCGATGGAACTTCGTGGAGCATTTCCGACGTTTGGTCCCCAAACTGGAGCGGGTCGGGGCTGCTTTCAGGCGGCTCCTGCCCAACCTGGGGGGACCGAACGCCTCCTGCCGTAGGCTCTACGCGGGGGTCGTGCGGTCCATGGCCCTTTACGGGGCCCCGGTGTGGGCGCGTTCATTGAGGCAGCGTGCTGCGAACCACTTGAACGCGCCCCAAAAGGTGGTGGCCCTCAGGATGACCAGAGGGTACCGCACGATCTCGCGCGAAGCGGCGGGTCTCCTTGCCGGATTGCCGCCATGGGATCTGGAGGCGGTGGTCCTCGCGCGCCTGCATGATTGGCGCGCGGAGGTACTAAGCCGGGGGGAAACTCCGCTGACGCGGCAAATTGTCGCGCAGCGGACGGACTTCCGGCGCGATCTCATGGCGTCATGGAGACGACGACTATCGCAACCCAGCGCAGGGCACGCCACAATAGCGGCGATAAGTCCCCTCTTTGAGGAGTGGCTTGAGAGGCGCCACGGCGTCCTCACCTTCCGCCTGACGCAGGTCCTCACCGGACATGGATGTTTCGGGAGGTTCCTGCACCGAATTCGGCGGGAGGAAACGCCCGGGTGTCACCACTGCGAGGATCGACCGGAGGACACGGTAGAGCACACTGTGCAGGTGTGCCCCGCTTGGGCGGCGCACCGCCGTGTCCTCGAAACGGCGATTGGCGGCGACCTCTCGCGTCCGGCCCTGGTCCAAGCCATGGTCCGGAGCGAGACGGAATGGGACGCCGTTGCCTCCTTCTGCGAAGCAGTCATGCTAGCGAAGGAGGTGGCGGAGCGGGAGAGGAGACCCTCTCGTCCCGGCCGCCGTGGTAGACGCCGCGGGCGTCGGGGGCCACCTGGTGACCTCCGGCCACCGTAGGCGCGGGCCTGTGGACGGCGAGCTATGGGTGGCTCGCCGTCCGTCCGTCTAGTGACGACAGGCCGTGTCGACGGCGCGTTAGTGTTCCACGCGCGCCTCAAAGAGAGTCAGCAACACAGAGGGGCCCGAAAGGGCCGACGCCTGCCGGAGTCGCGGGATTATTCGCAAGAGACACCGTGGCTCCGGAACACAAAGGGCAATGAAGGAACATGGATGGGTTTTAGTCAGTAGAAGTCTGACACTCCCTCCCGCTAACACCCAGAGCGCGAGGAGTCATTGGATGATTTCCCATCCCTAAAAAAAAAAAAAAAAAAGCATATCAACCTTTTCACAATAATTAAAGCTTATTATAATGTTACAGTTACATAAACAAAGTCAATTGCAAGGGTTAACGAGTAGTAACTAGAAATTTTAAGTTAACAGAAGAATAAGTAATGATAAAAATAATAAAGACATTACAGAAAATTAGGGAAACATTAAAGGGCTACTCAAAAAACCTGAGGCGCATAAGCGTCTTCTGGCGGACGCCACGCTAGTCATAAAGGGATCCAAGTCATGCTGCTTACATATATTATTGAACTGTCTACTTGCTTGTATAAAAAAAACTATTCTGTCTATAATTTGTTGATGCTAGAGGGAGGCACACGTAAGGGTGGATTATGGCGGAATAATTTTTGCGGCACATCAAAGTGAAATTTAGATAGAAGTTCGGGGCTGTCAATATTGTTATTAAAGATTTTTAATACGTACAGAAAGTCAACAATCTCACGTCGATCTTCGAGAGGTAATAAATAGTATTTCTTAGAGTCGAAGATAGTCGATGGAGTGATAAGGAAGATTTTGATGAAAACAAAGATATTTAATGAAACGCCTTTGGATGTTTTCAATGCGATCGATGTACTTATGATAACGTGGGTTCCATTCCTGAGATGCATACTCAAGCTGACTTCTAACAGAGGTGCAATACAAAATTTTTAGTATTTTTGCGTTATTAAAGCACTTACAGAGACGCATAATAAACCCAAGCAGTTTAGAGGCTTTTTTGATAATGGCGTCAATGTGGGTGTCAAAAACTAACTTGCTATCTTGATGAACGCCTAAGTCGCGAATGGTATCACACCTTGGCAAAGTCTGGCCCGATAAAATGTAGGTGGTGGCTAGGGCGGCACGTTTCCTAGCGTAAGTTATTACTGAACATTTTGATGGATTCAGATCGAGTTTGTTAGCCCTACAGTAGTCTTCAAGACGGTAAAGGTCAGCCTGAAGTGCTAATCCATCTTCAATCGATGATATTTTGGCAAATATTTTCATATCATCGGTGAAACATAATAATTTGGATGAATGTAGGCACAGATCGATGTCGTTTACATAGATCACAAATAAGAAGGGTCCAAGCAACGAACCTTGGGGCACTCCGCCAGGCACCGAGACCCAACTAGATATTATTATTATTGATCACAACGGCTTGCGACCTATTATTAATATATGAGGAAAACCACCTCAAGAGGTCCCCACGAATGCCTATAGAGTTTAGCTTCTTGATCAAAGTGTCGTGATCAATACGATCGAATGCTTTGCTGTAATCAGTGTAAACCACATAAACCTGTAGGCTAATTCACGTAACTAAATAAGTGTTGTTGCAGTGCAATTGAAGTTAAGTTTTGATCAAAACAACGCTTTTCGTATTCTCTACCGCTGTCAGACACGCTCGCGTCAAGTTCGCGTCACGCGAGCGCAATTAGGAGTGAGGCGTATTTATCGAAACAGTTAAAACAAACAGGTATTTCAAAGTAACAACTTGAAACAGGTATCTCAGAACCGAAATAACAGCTCCTACCTATTTCGCCTGTTCCTCAAACAACCGTAATAGCCGTAACTTTGAGAGATACAAACGAAACGACCTGGACAGCTATGTGAAACAGTTTCAAATGAAACATGCTTCTTTCTCTTCTGACTTATTATAATAGAAAGAGACAACATCTGTTCTTTGGAACAAGGCGCGTCATAAAATTACGTGAATTAGTCCTCTGGCTACCGTCATCCATAGCTTCAGTAATAAAATCATTGAACAAAATCAGATAAGAAGTGGTAGACCGTCCTCTCAGAAAACCATGCTGGAAAGAGCTAAGAAAGGGCGCAAGAGCAGTATATAACTGATTATAGATAATACGCTCAAATAATTTAGCAATAATGCACAGTTTAGCTATGGGCCTATAGTAAGTAGGTAACTTCAGTTTTATACCCCTTCTTATGGACCGGTGTAATAAACGCAGATTTCCACACTCTGGGGACAACACCTTGAGATAAGGATTTAGAAAACCGAATAGAGATAGGTAATGCAATAGAAGTAGCACATTCAATAAGAAATTTAGATTGTAAGGATTCGCTGCTTGATAAAATATCGCCTACAAATGTTTCGCTGATCTATGTTCATTAGTATTCTTAAACATTTCTTGTGTCGAATGAAGAGGTCAAAAAAGTCGGTACTTTCTCCCCACAAAATAATGCCATAGTTCAGCCAAGAGTAGGCGTACGCATAATAGGTCGATAGGGCGGTTTTGTAATCTGTGAACCGTAACATACCTAGTTTTTATATACAAAATTCTATAGAAATTTGTTGTTTAATGAACTGCACAGGTGGCTAAGCTAGTTAAGATTATTATTCAGTAATATTCTCGCTGTTTATGTGAATACTTTCGAATAAATACTGTGCATGTCAATATGCTGAAATATATGTTGCACTGTTCTCTGTTGGTGTTTACTGTATGCTTTACATTTCTCTTACATAGACGCAGGAGGTGGGAAGGATTGTGGATCCAAGACCAGGTTAACCTGTGCATTCTCATTTAAAGTTGATTTGTAGTTAATATGTACTTAAATAGTTACATTTTAACAAATTATTATAATTTTCTATGATTTAGTTTTTGGGTCAGCTAGTAGTAGTTATTAGCCAGACGTTTGTATTTCCATCTGCGATTCGAAAAACGTCTTTATTGGTTGGTAGCATGTTGATTAGCTTTAAGCCTACGCCACACTTGGCGGAATTACCGACGCCGAACTTCTGTTGCAGTAAATCCTGAACAGACGCAGAAGGCGTGAGGCCCGCGACGGAGCTACCGATCTCTTCCGCGTAGCGGGCCCGTTATTCATTTATATGCAATGTATCGGTATTCCAACGCGGAAGATCCGCAACTTAATTAACGTCAAGTGTGGCGTAGGCCTTAGTCAAGTGATGATTCTCGCGAGTTTTTATACCGCCTCATAAGAATATGATTCCGACAGTTGACGGTGAAGGCTCTGTATGACTACCGCGCGCGGCAAGATGACGAGCTGTCGTTCTGCAAGCAAGCCATCATCACCAACGTGGACAAGCCCGACGAGGGCTGGTGGCGCGGCGACTACGGCGGGAAGAAACACCACTGGTTCCCAGCCAACTACGTTCAGGAAATCGAGGTTCCGCATATATCTGACGTCCCTGTTAGTAGTGCTTTTTTTATTTTTATATTTATTTGCTCATCTTTTAGCACGATGTTTAAGCGCCGTCCACACACATCCGAGTTCCCGTCCCTAACGGGACACTGCCGAGACGGAAATCGGTTACATACGATTTTACAAACTTGCTCACACATAATATCCGTGTCATGAGGTTCCGGAACGTCAGTGTCCCTCCCGGAGCACGCTCGGAGGCACGGAACGCAATGACACTGCTATCCGATTATTATCTCCGTGGACATTTTAGCAAGAGCACTTGTCCAACGTGAACACAGAAAGGTTAATAGAACTTGTCCGACATAATACAATTCTTTACGACCTCTCTAATGAACACTATTTAAATACTAAAAAGAAAAGTAATATATGGGAAATACCTATTTCCCTGATGTGTGTGAACACGGGTGACGGACGGCCCGTCCCTGACGGGAAGACTGAACGAAAAACTCGGAACTCGCATAGGGATAGCCCTGACACGGATGTGTGTAGACGGTGCTATACTGACGAAGTTCTCCTAAAGGGCCGTTCAAGTAATACGTAAGCACCAATGGGGGTGGGGGTTCTTTACTATGCTTATTTTGATCTCATTGGGGACAAGGTGGTTTAAATGGTGATTACGTCAGCAATATATACTTACTTTTTTGTTTGCAAATCTTAGTAGATTTTGCTTGGACATAATTATGGACATAGTATGACTATGTACTTCTGGTAGTCCGGTAATGGAATCACCATTGCACAAACTTTATGAGCTTCGAAATTCCTTATTTCGAAGTCTGTTTTTCTGTTATTGTGATAGGGTCTGGAGACCGAGCCGGCAGCGTTAGGCGCGCTGCAGAAGGGCTTCATCGACGTGCTGGGCGCCGTGGTGGAGCTGGTGGTAGGCGAGGAGGGCGGCGCGGCGCGCTGGCTCGTGCGCGTGCAGAGCCCCGCCATGTGCCAGCCCTTCGACATGGCCGCGCCCACCCGTGAAGTCGCGCTCGAGTGGCTCTCCGCCATCAAGGAAGCCGCCTACAGCGCCAGCGCACGCTCTCTACAACACAGGAAAATGGAACGCACCTGGAGAATCGCCAAAGAAATGTCCGACCTAATAGTCTACTGCCGCTCCGTCACCTTCAACCAAGAGCGCATCCGCAACAAAGGCTTCATCTACAACGAGATGTCTTCCTTCCCCGAAACTAAAGCTGAGAGGCTGATGTGCCAACAGGAGACTCCGTTCTTCATGAAATACCACACTAAGCAATTGAGTCGCATTTATCCTAAAGGGCAGAGGATCGACTCGTCCAACTACAACCCGGTTCCATTCTGGAACGCGGGATCTCAGATGGTAGCTCTGAACTACCAGACTCCGGATAAGCCGATGCAGATCAACATAGGAAAATTTAAGGAAAATGGCGGATGTGGTTATGTTTTGAAGCCTGACTTCATGTTCGACGATGCATACAATCCGTACGTAAAAAAGAGCGTCGAGAAGAAAGTAAAGCCTTTGATAGTGATGCTGCGCTTGATCGGGGCCCGGCATCTCATCAAGATGGGCCGCGGGACCACCAGCCCCTCCGTGGAGGTGGAGATTATTGGAGCTGACTACGACTCGGGCACTAAGCTCGTCACCAAGACTGTTGGTGGGTATATTAATTACTATAGTTTGTATTCATAATCATGGTAGACGTCACATACCAGTGCATTAACGGCCATTGACCCACATACATTTATTGACTATATAAATATCAAAATCAGAAATAATGACATAAAGGTGTCCTGAATCGACTTCTATCGTGATCTTTTACGTTTTCTAGTAATGAAAATGGTTCATAATTTAGTGCTCCAATATCTAAGAGGGGATATTAGGGAAAATCAATGTGCTTTATTGCATGTTTATCTGACGCCGACAATAGCACTTCGCCCGCGCTGCAATTTTCTTATTGTTCCTTAATTTTTTTTCTAGTAATGAAGATAACCTATGTTACTCATGGATAATGTAGTAAGCATTGTAATGGTGAAACAATTTATGAAATTGGTCGAGTAGTTTTTGTGTTAATTCGTTACAAACGTACAAAAATGCGAATCTTTCCTCTTAATAAAATTAGTGTAGATGTAACTACCGCTTGCAGATACTACAAAATTGGATTATTTTTTTCAGCTGACAATGGACTGAACCCGGTGTGGAACGATATCTGTGAGTTCGAGGTTGCGAGCCCGGACCTGGCTCTCATCCGCTTCTTAGTCCAGGATGAAGACATGTTCGGCGATAGGAACTTCATTGGGCAGGCCGTGTTCCCGCTCACATGCCTGCGCACCGGCTACCGCAGCGTCCCGCTCACCAATGCGTTCTCTGAGGAGCTAGAACTGTCCTCACTGATGGTTCATATATCTTTCATCACCGGCAAATAGATCAATTAGTTAAATAACTACAAAACTGAGATATATTAACTACAAATTAGAGAGGCAAAATTATATATTTAATATTTATATCTATCAAATCAAATTCATCTTTCATATCATTATCTGGTCTTTATCCCAATTTATTAATTCTTATGTATAAACTTATTATAATATACAATCATCGGCACGATTCTTGAGCGCTGACCTTCACCTGCGCAAAAGTGAGTTATTGGGTCCCTTTGGTGGTATGAAGTGAGGCGCGGAGGCGCGGGGGCGGGGAAAGCAGTGATTGGCCTGTAGCGCATCGCGCGTCATAGCCGTCACTCGGGATTTGTTCTTTACTCTTGTTGCACGTACCTCACGACGACGTTTTCTTTGTCATGAGTGTACGATGCGCAAAGCGATCCCCACTCTTCCGCCGAGCGCTCAAGAACCGTGCCGGTATCTGTACTAGCTGATGCCCGCGACTTCGCCCGCTCAACAAATAACACCAAAACCTTCCTCGAGAACCACTCTATCCACTGGTGCAACAGCATGAAAATCGATGCAGTAGTTTTAGAGTTTATCGCGAACGGACAGACAGACTCGGCGGAGGATTTATAATATGTAGTGATGTATAAAATTATAACAAGTCGCATAGTCGCATAGTCGACTGCTGGGCAAATTGGTTTGTGTAAAATCCCAGGATATTGGTTGAACATAACTAGTATAAGTTTCCAATAATCTTGCGACAAATAAACTACTCGAATGATGAATGATCTGTTGCAGCTATACTGTATTTTATAGTATTTAAGGTTTCGAACCCTACATATTTCCCCTAATGATTACTTTGATTAAAAAATATATAATATATTCTTATTAGGGAACCATATAAAGGCAGCTGCTAAACTCCCTGATAAATAGAAAGAAAATTGGTGTGATATGACGGTGCTTGAAAGTTAAAAACACGGGATAATTCGTAACTACTGATACTAATGTTACATGGGAAGTCATGCGTTGCTATTGCATGGGTAAAATATTATTCCAATAAAAAAAATATATATAATTATACAAACTCGTATTACATAGGAAATAGTAAGCCCGTAGCGTGTAGTATTGAAAAGTGACTGCATGAAATACAGTCTTATTCATAAAAAATAACCTTTGTCTGACGGTACAGACTTATTAATTTAAGTACTGTTTACCATAATTCTTTATTACAATTTTCTAAAATATGAATTTAGAATCTGTTAATCAGTATTTAAACTGCTACATAATAATATGGTTAGATTATTATTAATAAGCCTGGTAATGTATCAGAGAAATGCAAACATGACCCTTACACAAAAAATATTGTTGTTTGAACTAACACATTTCGACTACTGCTAGCACATTGCTGTCTATTCAAAAAGCAAGCCTTCGACTTCAAACCAACAACCGAATCAGTCTAAAAAGGGTCACGTTTATGCTATACTCGAATATGTTAAGGGAAACTGAGATATGCATAATATGAGCTTACTAAGACTGATAGTCTAGTAAGTATCCCGGAAACAACAAATATTAGCAAACAGAAAGCCACGGATTTTAATGGAATATTAAATTCCCTATAAGATTAAAAACATTGTTATGGATGAATGGAGATGTTAAATATTTATAAAATGTCTACATTAAACATACAACTATGAATTAACATTCATTTTTGACATTATATTTAATACTTATAACAGATTTTAACTGTCTATCGATGTATTAGCATAATATCTGGAATATACTATAGGTAATTTTAATAATATATAATTGTGTAACTTAGTCCTATCAAATATTGGATATCGCGGTGTGCGCAATTTTATGACAATTCTTGTTGTAGAAATATAAAATGTCTACATTAAACATACAACTATGAATTAACATTCATTTTTGACATTATATTTAATACTATAACAGATTTTAACTGTCTATCGATGTATTAGCATAATATCTGGAATATACTATACGTAATTTTAATAATATTTAATTGTGTAACTTAGTCCTATCAAATATTGGATATCGCGGTGTGCGCAATTTTATGACAATTCTTGTTGTAGAAATTATAATATGAGAATTTGTTGTCATTGTCGAAGACTATTGCCGAAGTATGTAACGAGAGTGAACTCACTCTCACTCTCGTCTTTTTAAACAGTGTGTTATATTCTTATACAATTTTAATTATCTATTTGGAAACAAGGTCCGAGTTACCGTCGATTTAGGGTGACAAACATAATCTATCTCCACAATAGGTACCTACTGAAAATAAAATTCACTAATTGACTTTGAAGTTTTGTCAGTCAATTCAGTATACCCACAATACCTCAGTATTTCGCTAGGTTCTTTAAATGTAGTGTTGACCTTAAAATAACAATTAATTGTGTCCCAAGCTCTGGCAGCATGCCCGTGTGACTCGTTTATTCGTTGAATTCGAAGGTCCAAACACGACGTGAAACACTGCTTCGATTTAAAAAAAAAAAACTACAATAAAAATGCGTAATTTTTAGATTAGTCAATATAAATTACGGCAAAATATCAATTAAATAATAATAATACTTGTGTGTCACTCTCGTTACAAGCTGGTTTAAAATGAATATAAATAAACACTTTATTATATCTAAATGTCGTAGATCCATCTATGAAATTTTATGTAGGTTTACCTAAGTAGAACAATTTGAATTATAAAATTAAAATGATAAAAAATTACAGACTATTGAATAGGAATATGAGTTCGCTTTGCATTTATTTTAAGATTATTCTTACTAATCATAATGTACACCGTACCAACCTACTTATTTTATGCATTTACGTTGTATTATGACAACATCACGCCGGGTATCTCACCCCAGAGGGCAGCCAGAATTGCATCGTACAACCTCATTTCGCTAGGTCTAACAAAGCCCCTAGCTATTGACAGTTTTAATACAATATTTTAATATTATTGAAAAATTGAAACTTATGAAACGAGAAAACATTGTATTACTGTGGCTCACGTGCCAGTGGTAGTAACGTAAAAAAATATTGCGACTATCTACGCCGAAACAAGATTACTTAGCATCTCGATAATTCACAGAAACAATAAAAAGTAAAACTGGTAACATAACGATTGCTTAACGAATTTCTGGTTACAAATAAAAGATTTATGTTAGCATCTAGTTTTATTTTTTCTCCATTATATGCATCACCAAGTCAAGATTATTTTGTTCCCGGCACGTCTTGGTCACATTTTTATATTTATAATATTTAATAACCGTCGTCATGCTTGAAGATTTCACACCGTTCAGAGCCCCAGGCCCCCGATTCCAAACCCCGTGTCGGTTATTACTATAAATAACCGACGGTATTGTACGTATCGATCGATACTATAATCGTAATAATAGCATAGTAATTTATGTATTACTTAGCTTTTGCCACCAGCTTCGCCTGCGTAAAAGTCGTGTTTGATTAATATCTAGACATTCTCAATGACCTAGCATACGATAAGTAGGACTAAGTACGGTTAAAATTTATATGTGCAGTTTCAAGGATGTATTTCAATGGTCGCTTCAAGCTATGATTTTATTGCTTATTGAATTAGCAGATTGCAATCTTATTTGTACACGATGCCATTTCAGTCTACTTACAACCGCCGCCCATTTCATCTTACTCAATAAAAAAATATTGTTTTTTTTTTTGTTATACAAAATGTAGTAAAAATGTAGAAGACTTTAGTGGAGAAATAAAATAAATTATACACATTTTGAGTTCTTTATTTACACATCAACTAATTTCATTTAAACCAGCCCGTTGGAGCAATTTGTACAGTACTAGCTTCTGCCAGCGGCTTCGCCCGCGTGATCCCTAGGGAACATGTTCCCCTTCCCGGGATTAAAAGTAGCTTATGTGCTATTCCAGACTATAATCTATCGTTGTTCTACATTTCATTAAGATCCGTTAAGCCATTCTGGCGTGATTGAGTAACAAACAACCAAACTTTCACATTTTCATTTTTTTTTTTTTTCATTTTTTCTATTGATTGTAGCGTGATGAAAAGTATACTATAACCTGCTCAGGAGTATGAATAATAATTGTACCAAGTTTCGTTAAAATCCGTCGAGTAGTTTTTGTTTCTATAACGGTTATACAGACAGACAGACAGACAAAAATTTTACTGATTGCATTTTTGGCATCAGTATTGATCCCTAATCACCCCCTGATAGTTATTTTGGAAATATATATCATGTACAGAATTGATCTCTCTACAGATTTATTATAAGTATAGATGTTCTCTTTTTAGGTACAGACGTCGTGTAAGCACATCAAGCTAGCCGAAACTGACATATTTTCATAGTCATCATGAACCTAATGCTTTAGTTATAAAGTTGAAAATGTAAGAAATTGACAGATTTTTGTAGCTTGGTGTGCTGGTGCTTGTACTTACTAGGTCATTTATGAGAGAATATTCCTTGTCAGTCGTCCATACCTGCACTTTCATTGTTTTCACGATGCAATTCGTCTTGATGATGCTCCAAAAGGGTATCATTTTTTAGGGTTCCGTAGCCAAATGGCAAAAACGGAACCCTTATAGATTCGTCATGTCTGTCTGGCCGTCCGTATGTCAGCCATTTTTCTCCGAAACCATAAGAACTACGCTGTTGAAATTTGGTAAGTAGATGTATTTCGTGAACCGCATAAAGATTTTCACATAAAAATAGAAAAAAAAGCAATAGATTTTGGGGGTCCCCATACTTAGAACTGAATCTCAAAAAAAAAAAAATTATCGTACCCGTATGGGTACGATAAAAAACCTATCCTACCTAGACCTATCCATAGATACCCCGCATATTTTTCTGGTAACTATTGTTACGAGCTTGGGGTTCGTGACAATAAAAACAGCCGATTATTTAACCAAAAATGACACTTTAATAATCAACACTAATTATCACTTTAATAAACACACTAATTACAACACACAATCGCACTTATAAACACTTCACTTCACTCAATTCGCAGTTGAAGATCGCTTCCGAAGATTCGCTTGTATCGCCTATTCAATACTGCCTGAGTCGCTTTTTTTTTTTTTTTTTTTTTTTTTTTTTTGATAGTGGCCTCTCGCAGCTAACGACTCTAGAGAGCCTCAGCTACTTAACCGGACTTGCCTGTGGTGGCCTAGGTGAATTTAAGGCCCCCAGCCAAGGCTATATAAAATATACTAAAACTCCGCTCGCTGAGGGCACCCCCTGTGGGGTACGGACCTCGACTCAGCGGCATCGTTTGGGGGAGGGCAGCAAGGGACTGGCTGGGTCATATTTCCATTATTTGGGGAGTTTAAAGCTATAGGCTCAGCTTCGCGGGCTGGCTCATTTGGCAAAAGACGGGGGGGAGAATTACTGGGTCGTCGCGCTGGACCTCGACGGCGAGGTCGGAATACGGATCGCGGTCTGTGCTTGTGTTTATTTAAAGTACTCGTTTCCCTACAACTTTCTTGGAGGAGGGTGATGGGATCATCGGGATCTGTAAGGGTGTGCCGTGGCCGGCGAATCCTACTAATCTGAGAGGGGGTGTATCGGGAAGCCGATGCAATAAGAAAGTTTGAATGCTTGTCCGCAGATTCGATGAAACGCTTAGTAAGTCGTTTCATGAATTGCTGGATAGTCGGAATTTTGAGATCGATATGAAGCCGATCGTTCCTAACGAACCACGGGGCACCCGTGGCCCGACGGAGAAAGCGGTTCTGAAGTGACTGCATCCTATGGATATGACGTGGCTTAGTGTGTGCGAAAGTGGCACACGCATAAGTCATAATCGGACGTATGCACGTAGTGTAAATGCGCAGTTTGCATTTGAGAGATAACTTGCTGCGTGCATTCAGCATGGAATGGAGCCTACCGAGAGCGAAGGCGGCACGCGAGCGTACCGACCTTATGTGCTCTGCAAAATTCAGGCGTTGATCTAGTATGACACCAAGATATTTAGCTCGCTTTTCCCAAGGGATCGGCTTACCAAACATGGTGATAGGATCAGGATGATGGGAGATTCTCGTCCAAGTTCTACGGAACAAGACCGCCTGACTTTTTTCCGGGTTTACCTCAATCCTCCACCTCCGAAACCACAGGGCTAAGTCAGTGGCGGATTTCTGGAGGTTCCGGGCAATGACCGTAGGGCTCCTGCCGCTGCAGTAAATGGCCGTATCATCGGCAAATAGCGCTAACTGCGTCTTGGGGGACTTGGGAATGTCGCTGGTGAATAGCGTGAAGATAAGAGGCGAGAGCACGCCACCTTGCGGTACGCCTGCTCGGATAGGACGAGGGGAAGAAAGCGCCCCTTCGATGCGATACCGAAAGGTGCGGTTCGACAAATAGTCTCGTAAGATGAGCACGAGACGATCTGGCACACCGAGGCGATACAACTTGTATATCAGGCCGTTGTGCCAGACCTTGTCGAAGGCTTTCGCAATGTCAAAGAAAAGGCTTCCCGTCATCATGCCGCGCTGAAAACGGTCATTGATGTGCTCAGTGATGCGGTACACCTGTTGGACACAAGAGTGATTGGATCTGAAGCCAAACTGCTCTTTAGGAATAAGACTCTTGCGCTCCGCATAATCCTTGAGACGCTTATAGATAAGCCTCTCGTAGATCTTGCCGAGCGCTTTGAGCAGACTGATAGGACGGTAGGAAGAAGGAGATGATTTTGGCTTGCCCGGCTTGGGAATACCGATGACAGTAGCCTCTTTCCACTCTTGTGGAAACATGTTGTTTGCTAGAGCACCATTGAAGATGGCGGTCAGCAACAGGATAAGAGTGTCAGGAAAGAGACGGAACACCCTGTTGGTGATTCCATCTGACCCAGGTGCTTTCCTGGGTTTGAGTCTGCCAATGATCTCCTTCACCTCGTCTGGAGTGACGGGGGGGAGAGGATCATCGGGGTCCTCGACAGGTGGAAGGGAAGTCCTACGTTCAACCTCAGCATCAACCTCAGCGAGGTGAGCCGGGTCTACTGGTTCGGTGCTGGGGGAGCATTGAGACTCCAGGCTGTCGGCCAGGCACTCGGCTTTCTCATCGTCATCAAAGGCGATGGTATTGTCAGGACGAGTGAGCGGGGGCATGGAAGAAACCTCAGAAGTGCGCAACTTCCTCTGAAGTTCCCAGAATGCGAGGTGAGTCGGTTCGAGTTCACCGAGCATCTTTTCCCATTGCTGATTACGTAGCTCTTTGACGCGTTTACTTAATTTACGCTGTAAGTAACGCATAAAGCTTTTGTTATTAGCACAGGGGAAAGATCTGTAGGCACGGACGGCCGCGTTCTTCTCAGTCACGAGCGCACGCACATCGTCAGGGAGTTTCCAGCGATGATCTCTCATCGACGGTGCCTCCCTTGAACAGCTGTTCAGGACAGATTGAACGTGCTCCGTGAGAGAGCTGATCGCGGATTTCGTGTCATCCACAGTCTCGATGTTATCCGGAATGTTGTCCAAGTGAGATGACGTGGAGTTTTTCAGCATTTCGCTTACTCTCCTCCAGTCAGTGACCACTTGGGGAGGAAGAGGTTGACCGGGGTCCATAGGACCGAGTCTAGGAGCGAGCTCCAGAATAACTGGCCGATGATCTGAGTTGAGCTCGTCAAACGCCTCCACAGCATGTAACCGTAGGTTGACATTCTTGAGGAGAGCGATGTCGAGTACATCGGGTCGAAGATTCGGGTCATGAGGGTAATGCGTCGGATGCATTGGTGCGATGACGTCGAAGTTCAAGGTATTGCACAGTTCGAAAACGGCTCTACCTTTAAGATTGGTTGAGTGGCTATTCCACGAGGGATGTTTGGCGTTGAGATCCCCCGCCAGAAGGACAGAGTCACTCATACCAAGAAGAGTTGTTAGGTCGTCCTTGACGGATGTAGCATCCGAGATGGAAGGAGGAATGTAAGCCGAGATGATCGTGATGGGCTGATGGCCAGTCATGCCTAGCCGACAGACGGAGACCTCAATCGAGGAAAGGGTGGGAGGATCCATAGGGATGCAGTGAAGAGACATTTTGTAGTAGATAAGAGTGCCTCCTAGATGACTCCGGGTCCTATCATTGCGAACTAAACGATAGTTGGCGATTTTAGGATCCCGATGACATGGTTTGAGGAAGGTCTCTTGAAGTAACAGAATATCTAAGTGATGGTCGCGAAGAAACGTGGCGATCTCATCACGTTGGCCCTGGAGGCCATTAGCGTTGAAGAGCCCTATCCGGAGGGCCTTCGGTTTGATCCTACACGTATTTGGGCCTTTATCCATTAAGATTTAAAAGTTAAAAACATTTCTACGTATCTCATGACATCGCTGTATTCCAGCGCAACTGAACCAGCCTCGGTGGCGTGACAGGACTCTAAGGCCTGTTTCATTTCCAGAGCTCTTGGAGAGCTGAAGGCATAATATGCCAGAACATGAATGTTCTGCGAGAAAGCAGTCGCAGTGATCGCCATAGGGGCAGACTTCGCCATTGGTGGGGGCTGCACTGGCCTCGCCTCCTTCTGAGCCATTGCTCGGCTAGTCGTAGGCACGGTAAACGGCGGGATGGAGACGTCCAAAAGGGCCGGCACTGCCGGGGTACCCTTTTGGGCCGCAGGGACCGAAACGGTCGTTGCGGCCTGGGATGACGTCTTTTGTAACGCCGGGAAATGCTTCTGGTGATTTTGGGCGTTCCAGGGATTGGAACGTTGAAGAGTCTTGTTGTTGGGGACGGAAGGGGTCTCCCTTTGTTGGCGAGCACTGTCACGCTTCGCCAGCTTCGGTGCGGAGGATTTGGGCGCCTTGGGACAACCACGGTAGTTGGCCGGGTGCCCAGACTCTCCGCACAACACGCAGCTGGGGGGATCAGTGCATTTTGTGCGATCCTTCGGACGAGGACAGTCCTTAGTGCCATGGTCGCCCAGGCACTTAACACAGCGTGGTTTGCCGTGGCAATGACGCTGGGAGTGGCCGTAAAGCTGACATCTATGGCACTGGCCAACGATGCCGCTACGGTGTGGGTTCTCGATCTTAAACCCTTCCATACTACAGATCTTAGAGACCTTGTAGATGGGATGGTAACCCTGGACGGGGTTGCAGATTACGAGCACCATGTTATAAGGTGCTCCTCCGCGACGGTGCATGCGGTGGACCGCAGCTACGGGGATTTCCTGCTTTTCAAGGTCGCAGTGAATGTCCTCGTCATCGAGGTCAAGTGGGACGTTTCGTACGACCACACGAACTTGTTTATCCTCATGAAGAGCGAAACTGTGGAAAGCTACTTTCCTCTCAACGAGGAGTTTGTGTAGCGCCCTATAATCGTCCGCTGTAGGGACGGAAACTTTGAGGCCCTGTTGGACCACACGAGCGTGGGAATAACGGATCTTGCGCATAGCGCAGACCGCCGAAATGTCATTCCACTGCTTAACCTGATGAAGGTAGAGTGGTGGAGGAGGTTTGGACTTCGGGGGCGAGGCCAGGGTGGCTGTTGCCATGGGGCTAGCCGGGCGACTGGACTGCCTCTGCTGACTTGCTTGCTGGGAGGTACCAGCAGGTGCAGACGAGGGAGAAGACGGGCGCGAGAGAGGTGCGCGGGGGGCAGAAGTGGCAGGAGATACTGCCGTTTTCCTAGATTTCGGAGCAGACTCCGTGGCTGGACTCCGCTTCTTCCTCTTCCCCTTACCCACAGGGGTAAACCCGGCCGTCAGGTCCGAGCAAGAGGAGAAAGCGGAGGGGGGAGCCGAATCGAGGTCCGAAACGTCGTCGTCGACAAAGTCCATGGCGACGGGCATTGGGGTGGTTGTCCTTGAGGTGCAAGGGGTGACAACCGGGGAGGGGGGGTTGCCCTGAGGGGGCGACAGAATGGTCTCTCGTTGGGACGCGGCAGTTTGCCCAGAAAGGGGCAATGAGGAATCTATGTCCTCGAACATCGCGTTCAGTTGGCCGCGGAATCTGGCCTTGATCCTGGGATCCACAATGGATCCCAACATATCTCGGGCCGAGGAAAGGAAGTCCTCCATGCTTTGACTTGACGTCATGGTGGACGGATGAGGAGGAAGAAAGAGGGGGGAGGGGGTAACTAACTCCTAACCACGCCTCGAGGAGTCACGTGGACCGAGGCTCCTCGAGCAGACAGCACCCCAAAAACTCCCTGACCCTTGGGCGTTTCGTAGTGTTACCACCAGCGAGAAGAAAGCCCAAACAAACTCGCCGGTGCCTGAGTCGCGAGCTTTGCGCACCTTATATAGTCCGACAGTAATTTCCAGAACCTTCGAGAATGGAAATATCTAGAAAGTTCGGGAACATACCGGTCCCGACTGACTAGGTGTCGAAACATCGAGAATGTTCTAGCATCGAAAAGTCTAGAAAGATCGTGACCCAATTAGTTCCACTACTCGATACTAGATGGCGTTAGTAGTACGTTGTGCACCCGGCATTAATTCTGGCGCGTAACACTGCCCCCTCCTAAGACATGCTCGTCCCGAGCATCGGTCCCATAATAACGCGCCAGTCGATCCACATGGACGATCTTAGGTGCACTTCTCGTACCTTTCTGAATACGGTAGGTCACGTCATTGATTTTTGTGACAATCCGGTACGGCCCGTCCCATTTAGCTTGAAGCTTAGGAGATTTCCCTTTACTGCGAACTGGATTGTGCAACCACACTAGTGAACCTTCGTCGAAACCTTTATTGTTCATTTTGCGGTCATAACGAGTTTTCATCTTTTCAGACATTTGCTGGCCCGATTGTCTGATGTGCTCATAAATGTCGTTCATTTTGTTCCGCAAATCATTCGCATAATCGGTTATACTGCGTGGGGCATCAGGTGGTATTCCGGTGATCAGGTCTGCAGGCAGCCGTAATTCTCTACCAAAGTTTGCGAAAGCTGGTGTTACCGATGTGCTTTCGTGAACAGCACTTCGGTATGACAGCAAAAACGGTTGTATATGCTTGTCCCAATCGCGTTGCCGGTTTTCCACAACTTTAGTCAGGTATCTCTCCAATGTCTGATTAAATCGTTCCACCATTCCATCCGACTGTGGGTGGTAAGAAGTTGTTCTCGTTTTATGAGTACCCATAACTCGACAAGTTTCCTGGAATATTTGTGACTCAAAATTCCGTCCTTGATCGCTGTGAATCTCCAAAGGTACTCCAAAACGACAGAAGACTTCATGAACGAGTTTATCTGCAACTGTTGAAGCTTCTTGATTCGGAATGGCGAACACTTCCGGCCACTTGGTGAAGTAATCCATTACAACCATGAAATACTTGTTACCACTGTCACTTTCCGGAAACGGTCCCGCAACATCCAGGGCTATCCTTTCCCAAGGTGCACCCACATTGTACAATTTCAACGCACCTCTGCTACGAGTCTGAGGTCCTTTTACAGCCGCACAACTTGTACATTTGCGACACCAATCCTCGACATCGTCACGACAGTGAACCCAGTAAAAACGTTCCCGTATCTTCAGTAGAGTCCGTTTAACTCCCATATGGCCTCCTGAACATCCATCATGGTACAGCTGTAGAACATCCGGTACTTTCGCTTTAGGGACAACCATTTGCAAATGGCAGCTGTCTCCCCGAGCATTCTCCCATTTACGGCACAGGACTCCATCCTGAATCACTAAGCTATCCCATTGTGCCCAATAGCTTTTTGTGATCGAACTCATCGCTGAGACGTCGCTCCACGTAGGCTTAGGTGCACTGGTCCTTATCCAGTCCAAAATCGGCTTGACGTCCGAATCTTCCTGCTGTGCACGTTGTAACCTTTCCTTCCACTCGTTGCTGAGGTCTGTCTTAAGCATCCTCACAGGTACGGCTTCTTTACCCTCTTATCTAGTACAATGCTTGCAGTCTTCAGGGCAAGGTCTTCTTGACAATGCATCTGCGTTGCCATGAGATTTCCCACTGCGATGTTCGACCACGAAGTCGTATTCTTGCAAGAGTTCAATCCATCTCGCAACTTGTCCTTCTGTGTTTTTAAACTGCAATAGCCATTTCAGTGCAGCATGGTCAGTTCGTAAGTGGAATTTCCGGCCCAGTAGATACTTGCTAAAATGCTGTACTGACTTTACCACAGCAAGCAATTCTCGTCTCGTGACACAATAATTCCTCTCTGGTTTTGACAACGACTTGCTGAAGTACGCAATCACAACCTCTTGATCGCCATTCCGTTGAGATAACACACCGCCAAGTCCGATATCACTTGCGTCTGTGTCAACTATAAATTCCTTGTCGGTATCAGGATACCCCAAAATAGGTGTTTTGCACAAACGGTCCTTTAGCTCCCGGAAGGCGCTGTCACAACTTTCATCCCAACAGAAATGTCGCTTCTCCTCGGTTAGCTTGTGCAGGGGTTTGGCTACATCTGCAAAGTTCTTGACAAATCGCCGATAATAAGAGCATAGACCCAGAAATGCTCTGACCTGCGTCTTGTCTTTTGGGATTGGCCAATCTTTGACAGCGGCGATTTTCTCTGGATCCGTGCGGATACCATCTTCCGACACGACATAACCCAAAAAGTTAACTTGCCGTTTGAAAAGAGAGCACTTTTTCGGACTCAACTTGAGGTTGGCACTCTGGATCTTCATGAGCACGCGTTCCAGGTTTCGGAGGTGTTCATCAAACGTGCGGCCTACGATGATGATGTCGTCTAAATAGACAAGGCAGGCATCGCCAATTAACCCGGTTAGTACAAGTTCCATTAACCTTTCAAACGTTGCCGGAGCGTTACACAATCCAAACGGCATAACTTTAAATTGCCACAGACCCTTTCCCGTCGAGAATGCTGTTTTTTCCTTGTCCTTAGGGTCAATTTCTACTTGCCAGTAGCCACTTTTTAGATCTAATGTGCTAAACCACTTAACTCCAGTGAGCATGTCCAGCGTGTCATCAATTCTTGGCAAAGGGTAGCTGTCCTTCTTCGTAACGTCGTTCAGACGACGATAGTCAACACAAAACCGCATGCTGCCGTCCTTCTTTCTTACCAGCACTACAGGTGAACACCATGGACTGGATGAAGGTTCTATAACACCATCCTTCACCATTCCCTCAATCATGGTTTCCACTTCCTTTTCACGTGCTACTGGTAATCTCCTTGGCCGCTGCCGGATAGGCAACTCTTCTCCTGTGTTTATTTTGTGTTGAACTAAGCCAGTCTTTCCGATATCAGCATCGTTCGAAGAGAAAACGTCGGCGTACTTGAGTAACATCCTCTTCGCCTTGACCATTTCGTTTTGAGACAGAGCGCTGGAGCAGTCTTCTAAAAGTGCAGTCACTCTCGTTTGGGCATTCTTGCTGAGGGTCTCAGTTGATGGATATTGGCATCGACGCAACCACTCCACTTCCTCACAGGTACCCATCAGTGTGCCTTTATCTATCACCTGTTCCTTATCACAAAGGTTCAGCACACGTACCCTTGAGATGTTGGTAGGTCTGACCAAAGTTCGTGCAACTTTCCAAGGAAGGTCATTGTCTATCTTTTCCACGAGTACACAACGATGAGTCTTCCCAGGATTCTGAGGAAGACTAACCGGCACAATCGTTTCCGATCTCGGAAGAAGAACAATCTTCTTCAGGCTGTATATATTTCCTGGTAACGCCCCTTCCATGAAAAGTTCCTCTTGCCCACATTTCATAACTCCTTGACTAACGTCGATCTCACAACGATTCTTCCTCATAAAGTCTAAGCCCAGGATGCAATCGTCCATTATATCGGCCACAACAACGTTATGCTGGTAGATTCTGTTGCCTAGCTTCAACTCCATCTCTCTCTCTCCTTGGACGGGTATGCGCTGACCGGTGGCTGTCACTAAATTTATGCGCTCTCGGTAGTATGCAGAGTCCCCAAAGAACCGACCTGCAAGTTGTGAACTGACGACCGTGCGAGAAGCTCCAGTATCTATCGTCAGCTTACATGGTGTTCCGTTGACCTCGCCCTTGATGATAAGGCTGTTCCCGTCATGGGTTTGTGAGATCGAAATCCTTGGGGCTCTTTGAACCTCAGCCAGTACCCGCCCCGCAGTCAAGGCCTTTACTCGTTTCCCTGCTGCTGTTGAGTGGTGCTGTTAGCCGCCCTACCCTCTAGAGATTGGCTACCTTCCCCTTCTGCAGTTCGCTTAGGGCAACTGGATCGAAGGTGGCCCCTTTCACCACAGCCGTAGCACCTAGGGCTGTATCCTTTTAATCGATCGCGAACTGTAGCCGCTGCGACCTCCCTGACGCGGTGGGAACGATGATCTTGCCGCACAGCTTCCACCTCCAGTGCATGGGCCAAAGCGTCCTTAAGTATCGCGTGGTGCCCGAGCCTCACTGCAGCCCTAACTTCAAGGTCGCGGATGCCGTCAATGAAGGCCTGGACCAGGTTCCCTTCAATAAGCGCAGGTACAGACTGGTATGCCTTCCGCACCAGCTTCTCCACTTCAAGGGCCCACTGCTGCAGGTTTTCACCACTACGCTGTACGCGATCTCTTAGTTGCGCACGAAACACGTGCTCCAGATGAGCGTCACTATACCGGGATTCAAGTGCTTCAAGGAGCTGCTCGTAAGTTACTTCTTTACCGAGAGCTTCCAAGACAGTTAAGGCCTGGTCGCGCAGGCCTAAGGTGAGGGCAGTCATGGCTTGATTTTTACTCCAACCGTTCGCCTTCATGACGGCCTCAAACTGAATTTTGTAGGCCGACCAAGAAGACGTCCCATCGAACGGCGGCACTTTAAATCTACGTAGCGAAGGTGTAGAAGTTACGGGAGTTGCAATCCCATCTCCAAGTTTAAGGTTGCCCAACTCTTTCTTCATATCAGCAATATCGTTGCTACATTTGCTGATCTGTGTTTCAGCATCTGACAGGCGGTTGTCATGCTGAGCAACCTTATCCTTCACTTCCTTAATGTCTTTCCCGAAAGAAGCGTGAATTTCCTTCATGAGGAGCATCTGTTCTTCCTGGCGGCGCGCCTGCTCCTCCTTGTCAAGCTTGAGCTGTTCTTCCAAGCGACGGGCCTGCTCCTCCTGTCGGCGGGTCTGCTCCTCCTGTCGTCGGGCCTGCTCCGCCTTGTCGTGCTGCAGCTGTTCTTCCAACCGACGGGCCTGTTCCTCCTGTCGGCGAGCCTGTTCCTCCTGTCGGCGAGCCTGTTCCTGCAGCATCATCATCAGAGCAGCAAAGTCTGGTGCTGCTGATGCCGGAGCTGCTATGGACGGACCGGCTTCCATGGTCGGTAGCTGACTTTCCGACGTCTGCGGCGTTGCACCACCAAAACGCCTCTGATCCGTCTCCTGCTGGCGTTGACTACGGGTACGACGGATACCCTCCGTGTCGTCTTTTGGCAGAATCGGCATGATAATCCTTACTTCTGACACCAATTGTTACGAGCTTGGGGTTCGTGACAATAAAAACAGCCGATTATTTAACCAAAAATGACACTTTAATAATCAACACTAATTATCACTTTAAACACACTAATTACAACACACAATCGCACTTATAAACACTTCACTTCACTCAATTCGCAGTTGAAGATCGCTTCCGAAGATTCGCTTGTATCGCCTATTCAATACTGCCTGAGTCGCGAGCTTTGCGCACCTTATATAGTCCGACAGTAATTTCCAGAACCTTCGAGAATGGAAATATCTAGAAAGTTCGGGAACATACCGGTCCCGACTGACTAGGTGTCGAAACATCGAGAATGTTCTAGCATCGAAAAGTCTAGAAAGATCGTGACCCAATTAGTTCCACTACTCGATACTAGATGGCGTTAGTAGTACGTTGTGTACCCGGCATTAATTCTGGCGCGTAACACTATTATGATTTGTCTTATCACCCGATTCCGGCTTGACGTTGAGTTCTGGGACATCCTGTATATTATTAGGTTAATAATGACGTTCAAAAGTGCCGTTTAATGGCCGTATAGTTTGAAACTTTGAGGAATAATCTCATTAGTATTGAATTCATCACGTTCACGAGGTAGACACTCTAAAAGTAAAATCTCTGTACTTCTTCAATTATGGTAAATTCATACGTGTTAACCTATGTTCAAGTTATTCATTCAAGAGCGTTCTATGGATTTTTAGCTGGCCGTTCGCTTCGCAAGCTGCGAGTATTACATAGTTGTCATCTATTTTGTAGTCATTGTGGAAGGTTCAAGAGAAAATAAAAACATCTTATCAAAGTAAAAATAAAACAAGTTTTTTCTTCAGTCTGTACCTGTAGGTACGCTTGTTTCTTTTGATTTTCATCAATATACAAATTATTCAAGAGAATGGCTTATTTAGGTATTATATAAAATTTTGTGTTATGGTGTTTGTTATGGAACTCCTGCGAAACGGATTGACCGATTTTATGTTTTTTTTTTTGTTTATATTCTGTAGATCTAAGAATAGGTCGTAGGATTTTTTTTTTAATGTGGCAGAACAACATTTGCCCGGTCACCTAGTAATTATTTATAATAAATATAATTCGTCCCGAAATTCCTATGGGAACGGGAACGATGGGATATGCGCGTACGAAGTCGCGAGCAAAGTCAATCATAAATCACAAGCGCTTAACAAACACTACTTAATTTGTAGGATATCGAAAGATGTTTTACCCCGCCTCACTTATTCCTAAATTGTGTTCCTAATACACAAAAGAAAATTGAACTCCTAACTAAAATATGGCATCAAAAAATACGTCCCCATCGCATCACTGGAAGTGAGCCCAAAAGACTGGCGGCATTGCCACGTTGAATGGCAATTCTTAGCCTCTGTCCGAGGTAAAAGCCATATACCTAATTAGATTTCATATAAATTGTGTAGTGTAATAAAGTGTAAGAATAATTTTCCTAAACCGACCTTATTTGTTTTGTCAAAATTACCAGGCAATACCTTAGTATTGTCGGTTCTTTGACCATCGCGTCTCTCTAAATCCGACTTCTTCTTTGATCGAGAGTATCAGTACCTACAAATCGATATGCCAGAAAAAAAAATATTTCTTATCTGTAGCGTTTGCTTGAGTCTGTGGCATATGACATAGTACCACAGACATATAAATCATAGTACCCATGAAGGTATAGATAAATAACCTTCATGATAGTACCTAGGTACTTAGCAAAAAGTACAGATAATACGTAGTATCTCTATCTCTATGTAGTCTGTGACAGTATATTTTAGTTGTACTCTGTGGTATATATTATACTTAGAAATGGTGCATAGTTCACTCACACGAAGTTATTTACTGTCTTCTCGTTGCTCTGATGAGATTTTTGTAGTTTCCAAACTGAATTAGTCTAAGATTTCTTATAAGTGCAACTTTTTTAACAAGTTTTTATTCCAATTATTATTAGTCTATAGAACAACAGCTTTCCCATAAAAGCAATTTTAAACTAAAAATGTCATATGTTTCTGAAACACTTCAATGGCCGTACTGTACGAGTGTCAATATTAGGTGTTTTGCTGCTCCGGAACTGTAGATTGATATGTTTGTATCAAGGAATGTGATAATGAATAGTTTTCAATGGCGCAAATGGTTTCTTTTTTTGATTTTTACTGTGTATCAGAGGTTAGACACCGTCGATGGTGAGTGCTTTTCATCACTTGTCCATTTGCAAGTCGAAATTATATTATTATCTAAACACAAATACAGTTCTGTTTACGTATTTCTGTTGCTGGCTTAGTTGAGCTTAGGACGTTTATGAATTATCATAGTGCTGTGAAAGCCATCAAAATACTCCAGAGAAATCATTCAAAATGTTAGTTGTTACAAGAATGTGTTGATTTTTTAGAATATAAGTGTATTACATGATTAGAGCTTTGTGTGTGTTTAGATAAAATTAACCAGAACATGACATTGACAATTCATTGAACTGTCCCTGTGAGAAAGATCTCCTAAAACTCAGTTCAGAAAACTCCTTGTGCCTTGGAATCAAATAAGAATGGATTTGTTTCATTGATAATTCTAAATTAATTTAATTCTTGCTCTTTTTGTTTATAATAAATCTTAGTCGCTTTGTCAAATTATTCTTATCTTAGTTGCTTTGGTCATAGGTTTGAAATGTTACTGCAACAGTGAGAGATGTCCCAACTCAACATGTGAGACAGATGGATACTGTTTTGCCTCGACAAGCCTGGAGAATAAAGTGCAGAAGTTCACATACCAGTGAGTAAATGAATTATAATTACATATTATTTTCAAAATTATTCAAAATTAAATATAACACATTGTTTTTCCAAATTTATTCAAAATGTGTCTAAGGCATTGATATTTGAATTTTATTATAGAAAAAAGGTACATATTTTTATTCCCTCAAACTTCAAAAATGTAATGTTGGCTCACAAGTGATAATAATTACACAATTGGCAAACTCAATTCAACACAAACCTGTTGTTATGCTGTGGCTCGCAGGTATAATTCTAACCTATTTCTATCAAATGATTGACCTGTGTAGTGCGGTGGTCTTAAGCTGTATGAACTTGAACGTTGCATTTCCTCCTGAAAACCCAGTAAAATGCAAAAAATCTACAATGTATTGCTGTAAAACTGATTTCTGCAATTCTGATGTGATAACACGAGAAAAATTGTCCAAAGTGCTTCATGCCTCAAGAATGGGTAAGCTGTTCTTTGCACTTGCGGGCGTGTCATGTATCTATTTTGATGATGCAGATTTTGAGTTTGTTTGATGTACTATTAGAATCATATAATTGCATTGCCATTTCCTATAAGTTTTGTGTTGAGATGCCAATACTCTAACAATCGCTTTGAATTAGTGATTTGAATATGTACCTACTAAGCAAAGAGAACGAGCGGCCGCAGGTGCCGACAGAAATAATTAGTATGATTTGAATGATGTGCCGTACTCCTTAACCAACTCTATTTTCCGAGTGTGCGTTGTTTGCTTTAACCTACTAAACATAATATATGGTGATTCCACTTGCGGCGCAGCTGTATCGAGCTCAAATCACTGATACCCATCGAGCATCCCTTCAGTTGCTCAACGACGAAAACTAAAAATGAATCAGTGGTGATAAAATGTTGTAAGTCACATGACATGTGCAATGAAGGCCTGCGCCTGGACCTGCAACCGAAGCCGCCAGGTAGGACGACGTGGAGGTAGCCCTCGATGTGCCCCGCTAACTACTGCACTCTAGCTTCCCGCTGCGACACTCGACGCCGGCATACCAAACGCCAAGCGCCCAGCGCCCAAGCTCCAGCGGGTGCCTACTGCCTTGGTGTATGGTGCGAGACTGCATGGCTATACAATTTTATTTTTTCTTCGTATTGTTTTAATAACCAAGTTTTTTTTCCGTAGACCGGCATTGATCACCGTTTAGGGTTTATGCGTACTTGTCGTACTAATCTAACAATTTATGAACGTAGATGTTGGGACCGAGGAAACATATTCCCTCCCGGGGATAAACCTATTTGGTGCCGCGATGATGAAAGCCCCAATATATCTTGCTGCGCCACGGACTACTGTAACCGTGATCTATACGCAATCGCAGGTACAGTATACATTCGGAATGTGTCGTCGGGGCGCGCTGTCTGGGTAGCTTACATTGTGATGTCCACATCAAATGTATTGTTGAGTCTTACCATGTTACAGTAACGATCATGAAAGGTTATTAATAATAACTTGAAATAATATCAGCTGCTCGGTTACAAACGCGCATGAAAATGTATCGAAATATGCACATAAAATTATTGGCAGTGGGACGGTTCCCGATCAGGTGTTTCAGTCGACACGTGTTTCATGTTTACAAGTTAAAAAACTTGTTTCTGAAATGCTCATCTTTAAACTGAAATGCACCTACTGTTCAAACATGAAATGGGATATCATTGTATATTATTATAGGTGCATATTACATTAAACGAGGGGTGCCATTGCACAGAAAGCATGACGGGGTTGCAACGAAATTAGTGCCTTTATTATACGACACTGAATGTCTTCATTACAGAAAGTAAAGAGGAATGTGTACCTAGTCATTTTACAACAGGCGATAAATAAGGCCGTAAGTGATCATAAGCCGGTTTTTCCACTTGATTTTAGCATGATATAGATATGATTTTTATACTAACAGCATGTCAGTAACTATAATTTTGTTAATATTTGTTATTGCTAACAACATTGAAACACTATTATTTAGTTTTCGAACAACCGGCTATGGGGCATGTAACTAACCAGCTGCATGGTATAAATTGTATAATGTAGTGAGAAAAGTAGTTCATCTAGGCTACACACTTTGCTGTGGCAAATTAAAACATTCTATGAGTATTATACATAATACTCTTAGAATTTTTAAAATTTATTTCTTAGTGATATTTTTTGACAAATTGCTGTATTTTCTTGAAAGGTTATTTGCGATTTATAGTCAAGATGGCCTCTAATAATTGTGCTTATTTAGTTTACCTGTTCAAATTATCAAACCATATTGTTTAAAAATATAAAATGTAAGTTCAATTTGTAGACACATGTGTTTATTACGTTTATTATAATTATTTGCTTATGTGTATTGTTTTCGCTTATTGCATGACTGTGTGTTCTTTTGTGACGTTTTCATATTTTATTCACGATAGCTTTTCTTCTTCTTCTTATCGTGTGGGCAGTAAAGTAGTCTCCACACTATTCCCGAAGTTGATCGAAGTTGAGCGAATACGATAGTGTGGAGGGGCACTTCGCTTCGCCTCGTGCAACTTCGCTTCGCCTCGGGCGACTTCCAGTTGTTGTCGGTTTTTGCGCCCGAGTCAAAGGACTCGAAGTTCGAACACGAAGCGTCTGTCCACACTACTCGGGTCACTTCGGCTCACTTCGGTTCGCGTCAGCCATAGTAAATACGCACGTATTTTTATTACGCGAGAGTACACATTGCAATGACAGTTGCCACATGAACGTTATCCATCATGCCTATCGAGAGGGGAACGGGGGGAACGGGCGACTGAGCTCCTCGTGAAGTTGCTCGAGGTGTGTGGACACCTACTTAAGACTTCGGTCAACTTCGCCTCGTGCAACTTCGGAATAGTGTGGAGGACGCTTAAGGTCTAACGACCCCACACACCCTAGTGTCAGAGACGATACCTTTTGTAAAAATATCTATAAAACGTATTCAAATTCTGAAAGAATTACTTGTTGTTAGTAGTTAAATTGATTATTTTCTAATCATTTTTCATTGGTTCCACACAACATTTCCACAGAAGTATTTTGAGAAATAGGTAATCAGAAACCTAAACAAACGTTAAATGCGATTGCTGGTTAATTGGTATTTATTTAAATCATTTATTTATTTGTATTTTAGATACTTATAACCTAGCTTTACAAAGGAAAATACTTAATGAGAAACCAGTTGAGCGTTTGTATTTATTGGTGACATGTAGATGTAGGTCAAAGTACTATGAATATTTTGTATCACTATTCTCAATTGACGACCATTAGGTGTTGCATATGAATGATATCCTTGTCGAGATGTGTGTCACAATTCTAAGGAGCTGCGATCTATCTTTAATTTGAGTTTATTACAATATTTTGCATATATAAACCAAGTTGCTACAACATAAGTTCTCTGATATTTTTTGGGAATACTTAGTCATGGGATTTTTTCACGATTTTATAAGTATTGGGATACAATTTGCAATAAGATTTAGAAGAGCATCATACTGAGGTAGGTATCTAATATTGCTTGAACGTGAGGTATGATGCATGCATTATGACCTGGGTTTGGCTTGGTATTCCATAATCAGTACTCAGTTTCTCACTGTCATTTCACAATATTACTGGGTGTAAAATTAAATGCTAGCTTACTATTTTAGCATTGAAAAGGTAATATGACTTTTAATATTAAAAAAAAGAAACAGCAAATGATGCTTTAATTATTTTTATAAGAAAAGCGTACGTTTCTTGTTTGATTGCTTTACCTGAAAGCATTCTAAGAATAAATACTAATGCATAAATTCTGAATAAAGAGACGGGCACCACAGCGACGGCATGGAAAGTGTTGCCATGGGTGATGGGACTGATGGTTCTCGGTGTGTGTGCTGCGATCAGTTTCTGGTGGGCTAAGCGATCGCATGGCCCGAAGAAGAGAGTCCAGTCTCGAACGCCATACCCACCCGATGACTCGGTGTGTGAAGCCAGGCACCCCATGATGAGAACCACAACCATACGCGACATGATTGAGCTCACTACCTCTGGATCTGGCTCTGGTAAGAATATCATCTATCTATCTATCTATATATATAAAAATGAATTGCTGTTCGTTAGTCTCGCTGAAACTCGAGAACGGCTGGACTGATTTTGCTAATTCTTTTTTTGTTTAGTTCGTCATAAATACAGGGAAGGTTTAAAAGCAAAAAAAAAACAAAAAAAAAAAATGCAGTTGACGGGAGCGAAGCCGCGGGGGACAGCTAGTCTATCTATATATATAAAAATGAATTGCTGTTCGTTAGTCTCGCTAAAACTCGAGAACGGCTGGGCCGATTTCGGTAATTCTTTTTTTTTTTAGTTCGCCAGAATACAGGGAAGGTCTAAAAGCAAAAAAATGGGTAGGTAGGGTAGCCAGTTGACGGGAGCGAAGCCGCGGGGGACAGCTAGTTCTTTATAAGTATAAATTTACATTTAAATTTTGTTATTGTTTAGACCTGTTAGCCAGCATCATTTCTGGATAAACAGTCTGAGACCTCAACACGAACGTTTGGCTACCGGCTCATAGCACTGAGAATTGGTCGTAGCAATTTGAGCTGGTGGTTATACAATCCAGTTCACAATGAGTGAATAGATCGGAAGTTCCTACAATCATTTTACAATAAATCACAGAACATATTGCTCAGATACGGACAAATCTCGTATCTTGTTCCAATCGTCTCTAAATTGAGGAAGAGCCCAGTTCAATATTCTAAACGACAATCTGGCCCGTCGCCCGTAGTATACGTACGCTATTGTAGTCTTCACAAACATTCTGCTACACATGAATGAATTCATAAAGTGCCAAAGTGAGCGACCATTGCCCCGAATCGATCAGCATTGATGCATCAAATGAATTGAATGAGGCAATAAAAACCGGCCAAGCGCGTGTCAGGCCACGCGTAGAGTAGGTCCGTAGTTGCACGTCACAATTACGAGTCATCTTATAGGTTGGTAGGAAGCCTATTTAGCCGAGATAATTTTCCTTTTAAATTCGTTATACATAATATATTATGCTTCTACCATTATCTTTTTCACGTCTCCAAAAACAATAGTTAAGCTGACAGACGCGGGAACACTTAACTCTTAACAAAAATTAGCACTTTTACGGTTAATATTTCGCAAGATGGAAAACTGGTTTTCACACCCTTCATATTTTAAAACGACCTATACAACGATACCCCACATGCACAGAAAAAAAAAAACATCGCCACTATGTACTTACGTGTAAGAGGCATACCCATACCAAATTCCAACTTGCTAGTGCTAAGCGTCTCTGAGCTAAACCGCGGACAGGTAGACAGACAGACATACGGACATGGCAAAACAATAAAGGTTCCTTGTTAACTGCGGAACCCTGAAAATGATGACAAGGCTTGTCATGTATTGGCGAAATGAGATCATTTTACGGACAGTTTTGTTTGCACGTCTTCCTATTTAAAATACTCTTTTAAAATGTACTGGGCCTTGTACTTTTTCTGTGGCTCAGAATTGCTTTTGAATAGGGAATATGCATGAAAAAAGTATTTATAATCTGAACAGTTTATCTAAAAGTATTCGAAAATATAATACTAACTGTGAAATTAGAATCTAAATTGCCCGGAAAACGAACGAGATACAATTATTTTAAACATTTATATCTGTCCCTCTCGCGAAAACGCTGTTTTCTATGGCAGCTGTATAGTCGTCGTGTAATTTGACGTCACATTACGTATCGGACTTCTCTTTCTAACTGTAGTCTTTGAAGCTTTATAACTTCATAAATGATAAAGGTATTTAAAAAATAATTTTATGATTGTTTTCTAGAGCTAATAAGTATTTTATTTTGCAAATAAAAAAATTGCATGCATATTCCCTATTGATACTGAGATCTATTTATAATTGCATGAATAGGAATTTCTCTTTTCGTTGTCCCGTCTGTAGCTTACTTAGATCCGTTTTGGAACGAAAATAACTTGAGATCTTTTTGTGCCAAGGTGTGTCAGCGTCTGACCCGAGCTTTAAATACGCAAACATCTACAAATACTCAAAGGGACATGTGTGCAATTTATATACCCAAAGTTTACACTATGCCCATATCAATAATTCCTTTTGCCATGTTGTCTTTCAAAGTCTTCAGACAATTTTTTAAAGTTGGTGCCAATATTTCTCGCACTGGCCTTATAAACATGAATTTAGTGAGAGGACATTTTCAACACAATTCCACATCATGTCATGGTCATAAAAGTAAAATTATATAATTATGTTCTTGTAGGGTTGCCTCTTCTAGTGCAGCGCTCGATCGCCCGTCAGATCCAGCTGGTGGACATCATCGGCAAGGGTCGCTTCGGAGAGGTCTGGCGAGGTCGCTGGCGCGGAGAGAACGTCGCCGTCAAAATATTCTCTTCCCGCGAAGAGTCCTCGTGGTTCCGCGAAGCAGAGATATACCAGACGGTGATGTTACGACACGAGAACATTCTGGGTTTCATTGCTGCTGACAATAAGGGTGAGTTCATATAGTAATATGGTTAAAGTAAACTAAATTAATGGCTGTAGACAGCGACGCTGGCCGCGTGAACATAGGAAACCGTCTCTCGGGAACGGCGTGATCAGGTTTATCATGTTAGTAGGAAGTGGGATTTATAATGTCTTATTATATGAGGATGAACAAACTGAACGACTTTCTCAGCGAATATCATCTTCGGTGAAGTTAGATAACCATCGGTTTGCAATATAGGGTATTTGACGGGATTTTTTTAAATACATTTCTCAAAACTAGCGTTTTGAAAGCTGTGACTGCACTAATGGCGAGTGACGTCACTCACAAGTCCCGCCATATTGAATTGAAGCCATCCAGTACAAACGACATTTTGTGTGACAAGTATAGAAGAATAATTCCAAAACCGTATAACTTCTCTGATTTTCCATCAATTTTATTTTCTTACCAATCGACTGTTTTAATAAAATTATCAAATAAGGATTCATTTATGTGTATCTTTAGTAGTCAAATACCCTATTACCTACTTAGACCGATCGATAACTAGGTAGGTACTATATCCTAAGATATTTTTGGAATGGCGTAATTTAAATCGTAGAAAAGCAGGGACTTGTGGCTTCTTAATATACTTAGTTTTTAAAGTACGTTACTTAGCATGTGAACGAACAAAGTCTTTTTATGGAAATTTTGTACACGACAAAATGAAGGGGTAGAGTTTACATATCCGCCCACACGATTTTCATGGTTGTAGGCGCGGGGCGCGGCTCGGCTCACGATCCATACGTACACGCTTCGGAGCTGGGGGGCTACTCTCTAAGCCCGAAGTCCGTAGTTTCGGGCGTATTCTATTTCGTAACCTACGGACTTACTAGTAGCCCCGAACTAAGAATTAATAACAACACGATTTCACAGTAACTATCAAATCGTATTGTCATTAATTCTTAGTGGTTAAGTAGATAATACGGAGTAGAATACGCCCGCAACTAAGGCCGAAACTACGGACTTCGGGCTTAGAGAGTAGTCCTCCTGGCGTGCTTACAGGATAATACTATTTATAACCGTTGACTAACAGGTGACCTTAACGAACAACTTATCGACACTAATAGGCAAGTTATGAGGATGTCACGTTGTGGAATATGTTCGAAAGAGTTACCGCAGCTCTGGAACGCAACGGGTTGGTTTAGAGTCCGACACTCCCGCTTGGCCCAGCGAGTGGATTTAGTCATTTATTTATTTACTTATTCAAAGTCATTTGATGATATCCCATTTAAAAAAAATCGGATCATCGGTTTTATGGTTTCACCTATTAGCATTTTGTTTTGTATGCTTCAATCCAACCGGGCTTTGTATAAAAATTTAAGGTATTTTTAATTATAAAAATAAATTAAATAAAAAGGCATGATTGGTTTGTTGGTTACTTTAACTCTAATATTAAAGAATTAATGTAGCGTGCAAATTCAATGGGCGCCCAAAGCATAGCAGGGAATATAATTGGCAGAAAACTGGACTTAGTTCACGCACTAGTGTGAATGAACTTCAAAGTTTAAGTAAGCTTTAATGCACTGCAAAACAAATAGAAGACTGCATTCGTTTACCTTGATATTTTCCTGAAATGAAAACAAAGATATACGGCTTAAAGTGCACCGCTCTGTGCGTCACAATCTGGACTATGCTCCAGAGTGATTAATGAATTGTTATCCATTAATTTATACGCTAATGTCTGTGTTGTTTGCCATTGCTATTTTATGCATCAATTTGATAAATAGGTAGATCAACGTCTTACGTTATACTGCATCTAATAACTTTGTCTAGGAGAAGCATACTAAGATATTTATTTCGTCAGCTCGCCGCACGTCATGACATTATAAGGGATTCTAATATGTCGCAGATAACGGCACTTGGACCCAGCTGTGGCTGATCACGGATTACCACGAAAACGGATCGCTGTTCGACTTTCTGAGTGCTAGAACCATAGACTCGATCACGCTCGTGAAGATGTCTCTGTCTATCGCCACCGGACTTGCCCATCTGCACATGGACATCGTTGGCACTAAAGGCAAGTACTGCATTATGGTTGAAGCGCACAAAGCTTCCAATAGCATCATTACAGTTATGTAGTTTATTGCAGCCCCCCCACATTCGCACTGCTAATTGCTAAAGAGTTGCGCTAGTCGCAAAACTTATCGCCTCCATCTGTTTGTGTTGTTTATGTCTATCGTTTCGTTTACTATGTGACGATATCTCCTATATTCGTATTAAGTTCAATCGATTAATCAGCTCGCCTATCGCAGCACATTGTTGAATATTGGATACTAGTTTCTGACAGCGGCTACATCCGCGTAAATTTAAGAAAATATCCCAAGTTACGCATAATATGTGATGTAATGTTCTTGGTCCACACCAAGAAATAAAAACAATTCATAAATTTTAAGACCACCTTAGTCAGCATCGGGGTTAGTTGAGAAAATCGAATAGTGAAAACCTTTAATATTTAATTCGGCCAGTATTTGTGTCAAGTTTCAAGTACATTTCCCCTGGTATATTAATTCATCCCCTAAATCATTAAAAAAGCCAAGTTTCAAGTACATTTTCCTAAGGATACAAATATATTCCATAAAACACTTCTTCGCAAACTTTACCACCACCCCCTTAACCGTGTTTTAGAGGTGACTGTCAAAAACTAATAAGGAATATAATTTCTAAGTTTAAAGAAAATCGCCCCAAACAATAATATTTTTCGGTAAATTTTTGAGTATTTTGGGATTATTTGTGACAAACGAATACTGACGATCTTTATTATTTACATAAGCCAATATACGTACAAACTTTCATCTCCTTCCCACGAACTTCCAAAAATCCTTTCTTATCGGATGCTCAAAACTTCATATAAGGCGTATGTCCTCCAAACTTCAAATCCCTACGACCAGTGGTTTAGGCAGTTTGTTGATTCATCAGTCAAGACAACGCATTTTATTTATAGAGGTTTAATAATAGCCCGCTCTTTCTAATTTCTCACTAAACAACCGATCTTTTTTCAAACTTGAAATGAGCTATCTGTGATCGTTTGATCGAAAATTAATTTTATTTATATCTGTCAACTTGGCAACGGAGGACAAATTAAGTAAGATTGGTAACAACTTGAATATAATGAAAATACAATTTATGACCATTGAGAACATGCCTCACATTTCTTTTGATCTATAATGGCAAAGGTCAAATCGTCTTCAGAAAATAATGAGCTATATTGACGGACTATTTCAATGATTCCTTTCAATATGTAATGGCAACAAAAAGTAAAATATAACTAGCTTTTGCCCGTGACTTCGTATGCGCATATACCTTTCCCGTTTCCTTAGGAATTTCAGAAAATCCTTTCTTAGAGCACCCACACACATCCCCAAGGAACCTGCCAAATTTCACCTTTTCGACCTGGAGTCTCTACTGAACGTTTTCAGCCAGTCACTCAGTAACGGAAGAATTTTAAATAGGTTTGTATTAGGATAAACTTTATCCGTATAAATAACTTAGACGTGTACAATGGTTGTCCAATCTCACTCTCGTAGACGTCAAGTCAAACATATATACGTGCTGATGTTCAAGATCGCAGGCTTAACTAGTTCGGAGTCGGATGCGTGACGTGGTTTTATTTTTATGAGTCTTCCATGTATATGCCCATCTTTAAGTGGCTAGTTAATTGAATCATTTTTTAATTCGGATTATACATACGAACGATTGTGTCTTCCAGAAAGTTTAAGAAGCTCTCTAAGGGAAAATCTATACTAATATTATAAAACGGTTGAACGCGCTAATCTCAGGAGCTGCTAGTTTTAATTTAAAAAATATTTTATAGTTGGATAGCCCATTTATCGAGGAAGACTAAATAAAGACTATATATCATCACGCTACGACTAATAGGAGCAGCAATTTGTACATAAAGCTGTTAATATGGCACGTCAATATCGTGAGCTAGTTATTGTACATAGCTTCATGTGTTTTCGCTCATGGGAGTCGACAGATACTGTAGAACACCACACCCCTTTAGGATTAGGTACCTTATTACATTCTCTTATCTCAAGAAAAGTACCTACCTACTTGTCCGGTACATGGTCAGCTTTAAATGTAGTTTCACACTCAAGAGACCGTTTGCGAGCTAACACGATAATGGTGATTGATGACCCAAATGCTCAGCGGACTGGCCGATTTCTGTCCAAACGCCACTCAATTTGAATTAGGCAAGAGGATACAGATTTATATTGCTTTCCTCGTTTGGTTTTAATTGTGATGTTTAGGTAAAGTTTTCAAAACTATGAATTGTCTTGAAGTAATTATTGCTAAATAGAATAAAAAACTTTTTACAAAAAAAATAAGTACAACCGACTTCCAAAAAAAAAAACACTACAAAGTAAAAAATAACTTTAATTTCGGAAGTCGGTTTTTTTGTTAGTTTCTTCGTATTTTGACACCGACTTTCGAAATTAAAGTTATTTTTTACTTTGTAGTGTTTTTTTTTTTTGGAAGTCGGTTGTATTTTTTTTGTAAAAAGTTTTTATTTTTCACTTTTTAGTGGTACCTCACACCACAAGCAAAATACAAACGCACCAGTTGCCCATACGATTTTCGAAAGTTCCCCTCGACTTCTCTGGGATGCCATCATCAGATCCTGGTGTCCTTATCATGGGACCATTTGGGAAGTATTCCCTTTCCAACAAAAAAATCATTTTTAAAATCGGTTGGCAAGCGACGGAGTTATGCCCGAACAAACATAAAAGAAAAAAAAAAATACAAACATCCGAATTGAGAACCTCCTCCTTTTTGGGAAGTCGGTTAAAAAATAACGTATCATTTTGGTTTCAGAACAAGAACTTGCTAGTAATCATAATATGCATTTGTACAAGTGGATTAATATCTAAACTTCACTTAGATCTGAAGAGGCTCAAATGTTGGCTTGAACACTTTGGGTATTAGTTGTTGTAGCATCTGCTTCGAAATGTGCAGTTAGCCTTGGACTCCACTTAAAACCAAATTTGTCCAACAGGCAAGCCAGCGATAGCTCACAGGGACCTGAAATCGAAGAACATTCTCGTGAAGAGCAACTTGACTTGCGTGATCGGTGACTTGGGCCTCGCCGTACGTCACAACGTGGCCAGTGACGCCGTCGATGTGCCCACCACCAACAGAGTCGGCACCAAGCGCTACATGGCACCTGAGGTAAACACTGGCGATGACGTCATAGCTCTCCATTTGTATGGTCTCGACTGCCAATTGTTTTCGAGTTCCTTTGTAAATTGAAGCCGACAGGGCCAGACGGCAAAATGTCGCTCAAAAATAAATACAAACGAGACCATTTCCAAGGTTGTACACCGAAGCCTTGGAAATGGTCTCGTTTGTATTTATTTACCACCAGCTGGCCGGCTGTATTGTTCACGGTAAAAAGATTTTTTTTATTGTGCTTTAGTAATGGGGTACATTATTTTGTTTGAAAATGTAAAAGGTAATATTCTTACCGAATACGGAATCTTCGGTGGGCGAGCCGAACTGACTTATTACAAGCTTTTGCCCGCGAATTATTAAACGCATATATATCCCGTTTCCGTAGGAATAACGGGTTCAGCTCTCTACGACCAGTGGGTTGTCTGTCAGTCACTGACGTAGTCAGTAATGGAACAGTTATGCATATTATATGTTGATGATAAGTACGTACATCATTACTTATTCTAGGTGCTCGATGAGACAATGGACACCCGGCAGTTTGACCCGTACAAGCGTTCAGACGTGTACTCGTTCGGGCTGGTGCTGTGGGAGATGGCGCGGCGCTGCGGCGTCATGCCCGACGAGTACCAGCCGCCGTACTATGACTGCGTGCCCCCCGACCCCGCCCTCGAAGACATGCGCCGGGTCGTCTGCACTGAAAAGCGGAGACCCAACGTACCCAACCGGTGGCATTCGGACCACGTAAGTGTCATAACCTCATATGCCTCATTATTTTCTATTTTTGTCCTACTTCAAAAGGAGAGGAGCTTCTCAATTCGGTTGTATTTTTATATTTGTTACTTCATAACTCCGCGTCATTTATGCACCGATTTGAAAAATTCTTGTTTTATGTGAAAGGATGTATGTACTTTCCGATTGGTCCCATTGTTCCAATAGATTTGGCTTTTAAATCAAAATAGCTGGAATTCGTTTATTTAGATGATGTATTTGCTTTGTCATCCAAAGAAATGAAATTGCGTATTTTGCTTTCCTGCGCCTTTCCATTGGTGATGTGGGGTACCAGTCGAAAAGGAAAAAAAAAAGTTTACAAAAAAAATACAACCAACTATAAAATTAAAAAAAAAAACAGTATAAAATAAGTTTAATTTCGGAAGGCTGTGTTAAAATACGAAGATAAATTTGGAAGACTCGACTTGGTTTTAGGTACGTAACAGTCGGCAACTTTTAGAGACGATTTTTAGCCTTCTTTGGAACCGCTTAGTGTCGCTTAACATAAAATACTGTCAAAATATAGATCACAGTCGAGAAGGGTTGCTTCAGACGCCCAATTTATCTTTTTTTTTTCCCTGTAAATTCGGATAATACCATCCAAATTCTATGCTGGCAATTCAAGTTCAATTCATGATATTTACGTGAAAAATCGATTCGATAGCTGATTATCTAACGCTGTTATCAGCAACTCATCATAACGCACATAAACAAATTATTACACAACCAAGATATTTACGTACACATATTAATATGTTATCGCTAGCCAGTGAACTAGTACATAATGCACTTCTCATCAAAACAACACGTGCCGAACGCTATTATTTTAAGTATAATATACTAAGGTCGAAGTCATACTTAAAATTTATAGAAACAACTCTTAAAACAATTTAAATGAAACATTTTTTTTAACTTTCTATGAGGGTTTTGGGTGCTGGGATTCGTAATTATCGACACTTAATTTGAATAAAACATAGCGGTTCGGTTTGAAAGTCGAGTCAAATTTGAATATAGCACTCTGTAATGAAAGTCGCATATCACCAAAGGTCAGATGGGCAAACACTTGTTTCGCGTTCGGCTAGGCGTATCGGCGACCCCAGTAGCCAGTACTCGAGGAAAGGAAAGCAGTTTTAGTACAGTGTGAGTTTAGAATGCTCGTCGTTACATGATGTTGTCCCGGCGACAGGTGCTGTCCTCGATATCCAAGGTGATGAAGGAGTGTTGGTACCAGAACCCTGCCGCCCGCCTCACCGCGCTTCGCATCAAGAAGACGCTGGCCAACATCGGCACGCCCGACTACATCAAGCTGTAAGTGCGGCCGAACAGAGTACACGCCTTATTTCATTGAGCTCTCTCATGGTCAAGCTGCAGATGTCAATTTGGACCATTATTGCTTGTGAAATCGATTGCTGTTCACTCTCATTCTTGTATATTACGTGCTATCTCACTTCATGCTTCAAGGAAGACAAACAGGACATATACAACGATCTTTTTTCTTACAATCTATCATCCAGTTTGTCTTTCTCCGCAATCGATTGTACACATAATGTATTTGTATGTTTATATGATTGTATAATGTTTAGGGATGTCGAGCTGGATGAAATAAGGGTTTGATACTCGGACTAGCGTCGCTACTGAACGGGCTAGATTTCCAAGCCACGAGCATGACTCCTGATCCCTACCTCTTAGAATATATTTGTGTAATAATGTTGAAGGAGCATTTAATTAATATTATCATATGGATTTGAAGTTGTAGTGATATTTTTTCGTTACCAACTACGTAAGTTTAACTTTTGTTAAGTGTTCCGATTTCGTTTATCGTGCATAATAAAAAAAAATAGAGCAGCACTTTTATTTTTTTAAACTATGTTTTCTGTGATATGAAATTAAATCGCAGCTATTGTTAAAAGTTTTATTTGTGTTTGTTCATTAATGGTAATCATATAGTTTTAAGAGACGCCGCCGCTGCGTTTGAATTTTGTATATTTAACTGCAGTTTTTATAACTTCTTTCTTCCACATAGACGCTATACCTAAACTTAATATGATACGCTATGTAGCTCGTTGTATGAAACTGTGGTTAGTCTACGAGCACGAAATTAGCGGATATCATGGAATGTTATGCAAGGCCGTAGCTAAGAGGGTCCGTGGACCGGCGCGCGCGCACCTGCGCCACTCATCTCCCGTTAAAGGTCGATTCACACTGACACTGACTCCGGTCGAAGCGAAGCGTCAACATTTTCACGAGGGAGGTTGCACGAGTACCCGCGTCTGCGCGCGTTCTCTCGCAGTTCTTGTGGCGAGATCGCCTGGTCTGCATCTGACACCTTGATATGCACGAATTCAAGCACGTCTATACTAATCTGGTTCTTTTCACAATATCAAAATACTTCATTCAGTCAAGATTCAGGTTTCAGACTTTGATTATCGCTTCGACACGCTTTCACTGTCCGTTGCTTGGTCGACCCTAAAATTAACAAGCAATCTAAGACTAATGCATAAATCAGTGATTTACATGTGGTTGTGAATTATAAATCTATTTGTATGAATATTACATTAACGAAATAAAAAAAAAATGTACTTAAGTATTAAAAATAATTAAACTCTTCAACATTGCTGCCGATATTTTTTCTGGCTACGGCCTTGGACACACGTCTTCCTAAAACGAGCACTTCTGTAACTTATGTAATTGTTAAACTAAGATTATGTGTGCGTTTACGTTCAGATTAAGCGCGCATCGTCACATCATACATGTCATTTTATATTAACGTTTTGTTAGATATATCAATACAATTAGGTGTAAGCGAGCTCGACGCGAGGCTTGAGCAAGTGATGACTTGATGACAGTCGGTGTGAGTATTAAAATTATAATAATATTAATACATCAGTAAAGCACCTATTTTCTTACTTATTCCGAAATTGGAATCCTTGGTCGTTAAGATTTGGAATTTGTATATAATGAACGGTGTTTACACACTATAAGACCTACTATATGCGTAAGGACTTTGATAAGTAAGCACGTAGATTTCATACCTTTGTGTAACGTTACATGGTAGAATAAACTATTTTATTTATTGAGTTTTAGTTAAGATGAAGAAGAGCGCTCGCGACAAAGTACTTCTAATTTTACGTATAAATATATGTTTGTTGTTTATAAAAAGAAAATTATCTTTCGGAAAATATTCATGCGCATTGTAAGTTAAGATTAAGTTGTTAAACATTTGATATAATAATAATATATATTCGTCGTGTAAAAATGTGTAACAGTTAACTACTATTCGTCGACAAGTAAAACTTAGAGACTGAATCTAGCTCCAGTAAATTTTAGACCTCATTGCCTTTTGGTGACCTCATCTTACGGAGATTCGGTGTTTATACAAATATGCTTCGAATTTCGTTTCCATGTCGTCCAACTTTTATTGACACGATTATTTGGCGTCGTCCAATTTCAAGTATGTATCTAACGTAAGTTCGACTAATACACGTAAAGTGGCCCTTAATAATAGCTTTTTAAAGTTCGATCGATATATTTTTTTACAATTTTAGATTTTAATGCCGCAGCAAAATAGTGTAGTTTTCGTAATTAGCATGAACGTGCCCGCGAAGCAACGACTTATATCAACCGTAACTATAAACTTAATAATGTACTTTAAATAGTTCGTCCCAATCTTCCGCAAGGAGATTGTTCACAAGTCGGTTAGTTAAATTTATTTTTTGTATATTATATCGCGTTATTTACGGTTTAAGATATGTTGTACCACTCAACTTTCTTAGTTTGCAAAGCATGTTTTATTCCATTATATTTAGTTCTCTTGTTAAAGTGGTTGTAATAAATAGTGTACCTAGCAATTTACATACTTATTATATGTTTGTTGTTTTCCAATAAATCTATTGCCAAAACGTTTGCCTCTGTATAATAAGATGAACGTGAATAGATGGCTACGAATGACCCTTTCTAAGAAAACCCTCTGAACTAAAATGCCAACGACTCTTAGTCAGACTCAAATGGACTAGTAGTGTGTCATATACCTTATGCAACGTATGTAAGCGAATATTGTGTGTTTATTGAAGTAATGTAGACTTCCGACGATTAGTGTGTAGCCCGAGCTATTGTAAAATTAAGAAAATTATCCTCAATTCTATAAGGTACTCTGATGTCTCGAACACCAATGTATGTTATTTTTAAGGACAAAACTTTTTGCCTTGTACAATCTTAGCAATAATAACTGTAATAAGAACAAGTTTTTAAAGTTAAATTTAAACTTTACAAACCGACTAATATTACAATGTCAATGTCAGCGTTACAAATTGAGAGCATGTACCTACCTCGCAGCTTCATCAAATGCAAGTGTCGACGCGAAATTATTTTGTGATGTTGTCAATTGTGTAACTTGAATGACAGAACGCAATAAGAATCGACGTTGTAGGTATTAATATTATCGACATTTGAAGTATTCTGTAATTTTCTGTAGATTTCCATCGAATTCGCAATTTTATATACATAATACCATTTTTAATACCTATACATAATAAAATAACATTTGTAACTATTTGATCCTATTGTCATGTGTTTGTAATTTTTCAAAAATATTTATATTTTGTTTGGTATATTAATGAAAAATCAATGTTAGTTTAGATAATAAGTGTTATGTTACGTTAAGAAAGCTCTTCGTATGTTCTACGAGTCGCCTGAAACGGAAAAGCCAGAGGAGCTCCAATTTATTTACATTGAATTTATTAAAAACAAATGACTCTTGTAATGGGCAGCTAACATTCAAACGTGCACTTTGTCGCGGGTTGGTAAGTATCAGGGGTGATACTTTGCGGTACAACAATGCGATAGCTCTAGCGTAGTCAGGCGCCACGAAGCTGAGGATCTTCTGATGACATCCAGCAGTGCAGATAGATCTTAAAAATAATGCGCTTGGGATATGTGTTCTTTTGCGAATGGGATTTTCTAAGCAACGTTAGCGTTCGCCCCGCAGACGGCTTCTGTCAAAATTATGAGATTGAGATGCGACTACGAATTTTAACCACGAGGATTGCGCCCCCGATTATCATAATCAGTGATCGTATAAGATAGAGCTATTTCCTCATCATGTCTCATCATTGTAAATGTCACCGGATAATTGCAGACGTGGTAAGGATATAGCGTGAAATTGTAAACTCATTTTTCTAGTAGTAATTTTGATTCCGATATTAATTTACTTAATCTTGTCCATGTAAAACATAGCAACCAATTCCACGTAAGTTCAAGAATAATTTTATGCGGTTAAGTCTAGTTTTATCTAAGTTCTGATATTACCCGCAGCAAATGCTTAAATAATTATGTTACCGAAAAATGGTAAACGCCGTAAGATTGTAAAATATCGCGTGACTTTGTAGACAATTTTTTCTAAATAAGACACGGATGTGGTGGGAACTATTGAATTTGGATGGAATTATATTATATAATACAAACTATTTTTTCATAATATTTCGAGAAATTATTATCTCATCAAGATTTAATACAACCTTACGGAAACTGCCACTTACCGGTGACATATACACACGAGTACCTCTAAAAATCATTACCAACCATAATAGTTTTTTTTTTTTTAATCTTGGTCTATCCGCATATCTCAGGCATGTCCATAATATTATGAAGGCGTGTAGAAACTACCAAAAATTACTCTACCTTATCTGATCACTGCTCATCATAGCTCGTTAGTTTTTCCGAAGATATACGAATATTACCGAAGCGCATATTTTAGTAGATTTATGTACTTTACCTAATGGAATACAAACCTGACACATTAAATAAATAACTTCACCAGAAAATCCCCGGTGTTCTAGCCGCTTTTGTGGTATGCGCTGAGCCTAAGTAAAAAAAAAGGAATTCTTAGGAAGGCACTGAGTTATTGCATTAAATCTGTCGCTTCTATATAAGTTACCACGACTGTGGTTCCGCGTGTGGGTACCATCATAAGAACGAAATCATTCCACTTACTGTACTACTGTGAGGACCATCTTACACCGAGACACGAAACAGTGGCCCTTGATGCGGCCAGAACCGCATCATGAAATCGCGGGGACGGTGAAACCAAAAAGGTACCTACATTGTGTCACTATTACATAAATAAAGGTATATCTTGTTTAGAGATAGATCATAAAAAGTGCAAGTCTCGATGTGAGTTGACCCTAAATTTGTACGATTTATATCCTAAGAACATTTTCGTGCTAACAAAATGTATTTAATTCATGTAATATGTATCTTTAAGGATATGAGAATATTTTAGAATTAGTAGATTTAGGACGTCAAGTTCAAATTAATGTCATAAAATGAAATGTACAAGGGTCAAACTATTAGTTTGAAATTATTTGATGAGCAATACCAAGAGAGTACAAGTAATGTTTTACTGAAGTCAGTGTTGGGTCAAGTAACTCACTTTACATATAAATTGATTGGAAATGTCTTATTTTGTCAATCATTCGATAATAATCATGACTTGATTAATTAGCTATTAATACTCTTTATTGTATTATTAACTAGCTGTCCCCCGCGGCGTCGCTCCCGTCAACTGGCAACTTTTTTTTTACTTGAAAACTTTCTCCTGAAAATAACGAACACAACAAAAAAGAATTAGCGAAATCTGAACGACGGTTCATTCACTGGATTTTTAACAACGTTTAATCCCAAGTAAATAGATTTGAAACGCACTCATAAACAATACTATAATCTTAATAAACAAAAAGTTAACGAAAATTCTATCGTATAGATTAATTATAGTGAAGTATCGAAACTGATTTCTCATACCAAAGTCGTATAATAAGATTTGTATATCCGTTTGACAGTAAATAAATACTCTATTCTTACTGCGATAAAGTTCAATAATAAAAAAAAAGTTCAATATTTGTTTAGTACAAATTAAACAAATATTTCAATTCCCACCACGCACTTCCGCGTATTTATCCCTTTTACACCAAAGACGAGCCGGGCGTGGATATAAATTTTGCCATACAATTTTCGCTCGTCCAATCCACGCCTCGCCTCGCTGGTGTAAAACCACCTTAAAAGCGGTGTGGTAGTTGCCAGTTTATGAGTGTGTTATAATGTATAAATCATTAGTCAAGGCTAACTGATCAGTCAACCTAACTTAATTTCGCCCAACACTAACTGATGTGCAATAACTAAAGGTGAAAAAATGCAGCATCATATCACATGAGCATACGAATTGGATTACGTATTCCAAATATGAATGATTTTATATGTAAATATAATTATTTAAATATCCCACTGTGTTAGTTTTATTAATTGGTTATGGAGTGGACTAATTCATTTAATATAATAAATAAAACCAGTGTTTTATATTGAATTTTGCTCTTTTATTTCGATACTCATTAGTACAGCCATCTTCTAGGCACGCTCGCTCCATCATAGACCTCATCCATCGTTTTCCATCAGGCATCAAGTCGTCAGGGGTCAAGATCAAGACACTCCATAAAAAAAACCGGCCAAGTGCGAGTCAATTAACAGAACAATTGTGCATGCATACGCAGCAGCAATTTATTTAAACGTTACTTTGCACACTAATAATATTGTCAGTTTTGTTATTGGCAAGTCTAGATTAATGACTTGGGTACATATTCCAAGATTAGAATTTCTGGGAGGACTTATCGGATGTAGACATAATAGGTTTTGTGAACAAATTTTACGGTTAAAAATCAAAGCACAATTTTTATGGACTGATAGTCAAATATTTAGTTATAAGCTGGCTCAAATCAGATAATTTACTACCGCTATTTGTGGCACGCAATAAAACAGAACAAGACTTTACAGATCAGATATTTATGTGCCAACTGAATTTAATCCAGCTGTTGTAGGCACTAGGACGGAACTGGTAGATTTTCACAGTAGATGGCTCATAGGCCCTGATTTTTTAATGAGTAACTCAAATCAGTGGCCTACTTAGTTTATAACGACATATAGGTACTCAGCTTACAATTACCGGGCAGGGTCTTAAGAAATCGATACCTTTAGATAATAATGGACCAAGTCTTTCTCAAGGTATTTCAGAATCGATGATAGATGATTCAGACAAAAAACAGAGTAAAATATTTGAAATTGAAGCTGAATATTTTCCTAAAGAAGGTGAGGGTACCTATCACAACCAACGAGGAGACGAGGAAAGACTTACAAGGTGTAAAGGTAGATTCAGATAGGTACACGAATTTGTCACATAAGCAAAAGGTGCCTATACTACTACCAAAAGATTCAGATTTTACGCATGGAATTATAACCGAACTGCATCAGAAAAACTATCATTTAGGTGTCACTCATACGTTAGCTCTATTAAGACAAAAGCTTTGGGTGCTACATGGACGGTCAACTGTTCAAAGACATCAGAAAATGTCCACAGTATTTAAATACGGTGGTGGGTCATTTAAATTACCACCCTTTCCTGATCTACCAGCAGAAAGAGTCACGACTTAGTCTTCCATTCGCCTTCACAGGCCTGGATTATTATGAATGAGGGTAATTAAGAAAAACACTGGGTATGCCTGTTTTTGTTTACATGCCTAACAATTAGGGCAATACATTTGGAGGTTGTTAAAGATTTAATAGCAGAAGAATGTTTACTAGCCATTAGGAAATTCTTCGCTATAAGAGGTATAGGTACCTCAATTATTCGTGTCCGACAATGCTATGCAATTCAAGCTTACAGCAGAAGTGTTAACATCAGATTATTGTATTCAGAACCACTTGCGGTGGAAATATATCCCAGAGTTGGATCCATGGTTTGGAGGATTTTATGAACGACTTGTAGGATTAGTCAAACATAGTACGAAGAGAACTATAAACAAACATCACGTAAACCATAACCAGTTATGCACAATAATGAAGGAACTTGAAGCTGTCATTAATCAGCCACAGCCAAGACGAATCTGATTGACGCATGGAAACGTAGTCAAAACATCATCTCAGAATTCGCAATAATGTTCACTAACCAATACTTGATTAGCCTCCATGAACGGAGTGACACTAACAACCTAGATTATTAGTTAACAGGCCACCAAAGCTAGCAGAGATGGTTCAAATTAAATCAGACAATAATAGGGCACATTGAAAAGTTAGCAAAATAGCAGAGTTGATTAAAGGATCGGATGGGCAGATTAGAGTAGCCAAGTTAAATTATCATCAGGGGAAACCCTGACCCGTTCAGCATCATCAAGTCATCTGTTTTCTTTGGAGTCCGACGATCAATGCGCAGAATCGTCTCCAGAGCATAATGTTTCGTCAGATGGAATCAGTTGGAATCAGTTGGAATCAGATGGAATCAAATGGAATCAGTTGAAATCAGATGGAATCAGATGGAACCAGTTGGAATCAGTTGGAATCTGATGAAATCGGATGGAATCAATCGCAATAAGTCGAAATAAGTCAAAATCAGTCGGAAAATGATACCCCACGCCAGTCAAAATCTATGGCTTATGGGCACAGATAATAAATAGTTAGGACGCGACTTGAAGTGGAAGAGTGGGGGTAGCGCGCGCAGATGGATAGCGTGCGCGCTCCCGGCTCACTTGGGCCTGAGGATCGTAGCTGGTGGGGGTTACATTGGTGAGCGAACTTGATTTATCGTAGTACGCGTGTATACCGTGTGTGTGATTTACCACATACTAATATTATATTATTTAGGAATAGCATAGGATAGGAATAGGGGAATAGCCCCCTACATCGTGCTACTTTAGGGGAATAGCACCCTACATGATGCTTCTTTAGGGGAATAGCCCCCTACATCATGCTACTTTAGGGGCATAGCCCCCTACATCATGCTACTTTAGGGGAATAGCCCCCTACATGATGCTACTTTAGGGGAACAGCCCCCTATATCATTACGATGATAATTCAGTGACGGTTATTCGTGAAGATTAATCAATCTTATCTCGGTTGTTAGATGTTAATCATATTATCGTACCTAGGCGTAATTTTGAGACATCAGTATAATAGATTCAGATATTCGTCATGAGAAGAAGCAATTGGCGACAACCTCAGCGAAACTTGCCGAAATGGCTGATCCCAGCTGATCCCATATTTACTGCCGGATACTTACATCCACAGTCATAATGCTATACGAAGTTCTTATATGGAAAACTAGTTGACCCACGCAACTTCGTCTGCGTCACATTTTCCATTAATTCTGCGCTCCTTTTTGACTTAGCTTAATGATATAAGTAGCCTATAGCCTTCCTCGATAAATGGGCTATCTAACACTGAAAGTTCCTGAGATTAGCGTGCTCAACCAAACAAACAAACAAACTCTTCTGCTTTATAATATTACTAGTTGACCCACGCAACTTCGTCTGCGTCACATTTTCCATTAATTCTGCGCTCCTTTTTGACTTAGCTTAATGATATAAGTAGCCTATAGCCTTCCTCGATAAATGGGCTATCTAACACTGAAAGTTCCTGAGATTAGCGTGCTCAACCAAACAAACTCTTCTGCTTTATAATATTATAACTCAGAGGTTCTCAGATTTTGTTGTGCAAGGCGTTGCGAACGTTCGACACTCGACTCTCGTGCGCGTACCTGAGAGTTTCTCTGATTTTGTTCAGCAAGGCGTTGTGAACGTTCAGGTGAAGATTCTCCCATACGGCGTATTCTTGCTGCCCGTGCTTGAGAACTATGTTTAGTAAGTTGAGACATGGCTCTCTTTAGGCATTTTCAAATGTTTAAGAAAATGTTAATAGCGTGTAATATTCTAGCTCTGAAAAGAACTGTTGTGTAGCCCTGAAAAGAACTGTTGGGTTAGCCCTGAAAAGAACTGTTGGTTAGCCCTGGAAAGAACTGTTGCTTAGCCCTGAAAAGAACTGTTGTTTGGCTCTGAGAAGAACTTTTGCGTAGGTGTAGTTTTAAGAACGAAATCTAAAGAAAATCGCACGAAAATTATTAGACTTCGCGCACGACCGCTACGTAGGGAGCCGACGTAAGTAGGTACTTATACTTATCTATGGAGCCGACCTCGCGGCTGAGCCGCGCGGGTACCTTACTCATAGATCTAAACTCCCTCCCGCACGCGCACCCCCGCCCTTGGTGACGTCCACTTCGCAACGGGTCGTGCAGCAGAAATCGTAATATTTTAATTTCGCCATAACTTCAAAACAAAACGTCCGATTTTAATCATTCAAAGACCAAATATTATCTACATAAACTGTACTTAGTGATGAAATACTTTATTTTGATAAAGATTAATAGCATGAGTAAAATAAACGCGTTTAAATGTAGTCCAAAAAAAAATCAAGATTTTTAAATTAAAAAAATGGTTGTTGTGCCTCACTCGACATAGATAGGTATAGTGTGTCGCGGACTTTTTTGTAGATATTTATAAGATCTACAATTAATTAGAACAATGTATGGTTCTATCTTTTATAGTTTAGGCAGCGTACACAAAATAAGTTACTTTTCTGGTTGATTTTTACACCTTGTGTCCGAAAAACCCAAATATCTTACGGAACCCTATTTTTTTCCAAAATAAAATATAGCCTATGTTACTCGTGGATAATGTAGCTTTCGAATGGTGAAAGAATTTTTAAAATCGGTCCAGTAGTTTTTGAGCCTATTCATTACAATCAAACAAACAAACAAACAAACAAACAAACAAACAAAGTTTTCCTCTTTATAATATTAGTGTAGATAAACCAAAGACTACAAATTATTAGTCTACTACTGAAAGACCCTGTATCCTAATAATCTATGAAGTGATAATAATTTATATAAAAAAACCGTGATTTTTCCTCCGGGCAAGTGGGAAACAAGCAAGTGAAGGTTTTGTACACTAGCAACACTTCTCCCACAGCATGCCCACTTGCCCACAGACATACGTAGTATCTCTATGTAGTCTGTGCCACAGACTACTAAGAGAAAGTGCGTGTGTTGAGTGAGCGCTAACGCGATAAAGTTTTATAACTGAACTGGTGATTCTACTATCACCACTTCACCAGTGCTGATATTGAGTTTATTTTTCTTTTCGTTTATTTTTTCGGTGAAAAGTGATTACAATTTTAACGATTTATAGTGATCTGACCTCCCACCAAGCATATTTTCTTTGACACATTTTAGAGACGCCATGTTTGTCACGTTTTTGCCAGTTGTGAATATATTTAGCGAAAAAATGAATTTGCAATAGCGTTACTGCGTGTATAGTGTTAGAAATCAAATCCAACATGAGTCAAGTATTCCCGAAGAACAAGGAAAAGCGCCCGCGTCCATCGACCGAAGCCAACACTGTAAGTAAAAACCAAATTCCCGCTCTTGGCGACAATGTCGTTGCGTTTTTTACATGAAATTTGTGGCCTCACGCGTAGTTGTGTATTTATACACTTTGCTTGGCGAGCGACTATGAAGTACGCTTTTATTTCACTAGCTAATCTTGTTAATAGAAGTAGTTGGCTCTGAAGCTTTTGCGAAGTCCCTGCCTTGTCAAAGTCCATGCTTTGATAATACAATCACCATGGCTGTTATCCTGTTCACGTTGTAAATTTTAAGAAAACGGGAAACTTAATCGCGCCGTGGTATATGTATACATAACTGTTGCCAGGGTCTTTGGTTTCGTGGGTAATTAAGGACGATCGTAATAAATTATCGTAAAGACGGATCTTAATTTTATTCCTGGAAATTGTGTTTGGGAGTTTTGAGTTTCTTGATCATACAATATGAGATGAATCGTATTAACTGATCTCACATGCAACCTACACAGGTTATTTTGACAAATTGTAGAGGAATATTTAATTATTTTATCTAAAATACAAGTGCAATTATTAATTAAACTCCATTCTTGTAAAAGAATTGTAAAAACAAGTATTTTTTGTCATGCACAGAATGGGAGTCTTAAGTGCGGTAAATGGATTCCCTGCTCTGTGTGAAAATACCATGTACCTAACAAGCTTATCAGATGTGATTTTCATTATCTTTGGCTCAACTGTAGTTGCTAAACTGCTAATTTGGAGCTTTTTTATGCATAGGTAGTATTCTTGTAGAACAGTTGCACAACTTATCTTCTGGTGAAACCTCATAGTTTTTGAGAGTCAAAATTCTAAACTGTCTATAATTTTTAACCAAATTACCTAAAATTTGACTAATTTGTCACAGGCAATGCAATAAATTTTGATCTTAAATTGTTTATTCTGTAACTATAAATATAATGTTACACTGAAAGTAATAACTACAGATATTATAGATATACAGCCATTATATACAATATATACTCAATTTGGACCAAGTGATAATTACACAGAATTAATTAAATTATTTAGCTATTTTAGTTAATATCTTGTGAGTTGGATAAAGTAATTAATAACAAGATTAGGTGCAGATTATAAAGTTTAGTGCATACTAACATACTCTTCAGCTTTATTATATTAGTACTAAACATCAAGGCAACATTATTTTATGACATACAAATTATTATAATTATAATGAACTTGGAACTTATAGTACCTCGACTTGGTTAGAAGCAGACCGCAATCACATTCATGGTTAATTTTTTTTAAAACAACTGTGTTCCATTTAATGAGGTGAAGACCTCATTGAAAAATTTAGAGATCATGTATGACTTTGAAAATTTTGCAATACAGAAATTACCTTGTCGCTGCATCACCCTAAGGTTGACTGGTAGAAAATGCAAAAGGCATACTCTGCCTCTGTACATTTGTATGCATGAAGTATTAAATAAATAAAAACAATAGGGTTACTATTAGTAGGGGCAGAATGCAAGAGCGAAAGCAAGCAAACATTTGGCGATTTTTTTCTGCTGCTATGGCACATACACATTTAGGTAATCTCAAATTTACATTGTAAGGGGTGAAACATACAAAATATATATTAACTTCTTCTGAGATCATGAAATCAGGGAATAATAATTCAAAACAATTTTTGGAATCATTATTGATTATTTCAACATGACTTACTCTTTCATTTTATCTTCTTTTCTTTGACTCTTTCATTTTATCTTCTTTTCTTTGACTCAATGAACAAAAATTCTTGAAGTAAAGCTCTGATTCATAGATTTAACATTGCACAATAGAGCCTTAATATTTTACAATATTATGGAATCAGTAATTTTTTAAGAACATGCTACATGCTTAGCGATTTCCTATTTTGTTTAAATAAATCCCTAAAATCCCGATGCCACTAACTTATTAAATAAGATTTTTCTGTAATATTTTTTGAGTATTGACATATAATATGGCCCAAACAGCCGCTCTTTATTCCCTGCACTGCCACATTTTATTTTGTGTAATGTTTTACCCTTAATAATTTAATGCATTTAAATATTTGTCCTTAAATTGTTAATATAAAGTTGATATTATCTCTTATTATTGCTGGGGCTGGTTGAAAAGTTATGACATAAGGTATATCAAGTTAATTGAAAAGTGTAGCAGTTTTCATAGACTAGTGATCAACTTGTTCAAGGGTTTCTGGTGAACCAAACCAAACCCAAGAGGAGTATAAAATAACAATTTTGCATCATAGTTTTTCCGGTTAAGTTCTGCTAGCCCCATTCTTAACGTGGGGGATGAAAGTTTGTAAAGAAAGCCTGTAATTTTTAAGGAATTTTTTTACAGGAAAATGTTTGTTTCCTCCTAGTACAAAAATGTGTTTCAAAATGTATTGCTTTTTTCTTTAAGGGGAAACGAGAGGCTAAGGCATGCACTTTAGGTAGATTATTTAGAAAAAAGCTCTCAAATAGCCATACATTTTCATATTGTATCAATACTGTCAGTGTGCTTTTGTGACGTTGCCGCCCTGGACGTGCCGGAAGTCCTTGTCATAAGTGTGATGCGCTAGGGTCAATCTGCCTAACCTTTTCCCAACTATATGGCCACCAGTCAAACCGGATTCAGCTGAATACCAGTATTTTATGTGGATGGGCTGCCTGTCAGACCTCCACAACCCATTTACCAGGTAACACAGTACTTCTTGGCAAGACTAGTGTCAGATTTTCTGGCTTTTGGAAATCTCTAATTTACAAAGATCTACAAATGAAAGTTTGGACCTATGGCTTAACCTGCTTTCCGAGGCACGGAGGACGCTCAGTATGATAAGATAATTGTCTATTCACAAATGGACCTCGGCAAGCATTGCTTAATTTTGAAAATCGACCCGTGCGGCTGTTATGTTTTAGCCACGAGCTACTGGTACTGGAAATGAACTTTCATTTATTGATCAAGGATCATTTATAAAAACAGTAGAAGAAACGGCGAAAAATAAATTTACGCCTTGACGGCAATATTTAGTCCAGTGTCACTGTGGTATAAAATTGTTACACGGTTGTTGAGGTGGGTCAATATAACCCGTGTTTGTAATTAGCGACATTTACATGTTTTATTGAATACTTCGCCCGGACAGACTTCGTTCTGTCACGCACTTTTTTTATTTTTTTATTTGGGTATCTAAACCATCCAGGGCGCCAGGGGGACGCGTCCAGCTGTCTAGGAGTTCAGTGACATACACACGTACAGTAGAACTATATATATACAAGAGCTATTCGTTATCTTAAATATAATACCTCAATGAAGCCGGGTTAAAGCTACTTGGGGTCTGTCATTAAACTATTTATGGGGCTACTTATTTGGGTTGTATGTTTTACGGGACACCTGTTTGGGGGGCCGATAGGGTCACTGTAGGGGCGGTCCGACAAAGCCTGCGTTTAACTAAGATATTCTTATGCAAAGCGTATTGGACGGTTAGTACTGAATGCACTGGTGCTACTGACAGGTGTACTCCCAGTCTATTTTGAGGTACAGCGACGTTCTGCAATGTACTACTCGACTCGAGAGATCACTGACTCAGACATTTTACTGCAACGCGAATGTGCTAAGTATCTTAAGATTCCTTAAATCCCAGACTGACGTATGTGAGGAAGTTTTATCTGAATGGCAATGTAGGTGCTAAAATTCCAATCAATCACTGTTACCTCCACCAGTTCTTTCCATCCGTTAGTGAGCGTGTTGCCCAATTTCTCACAGGTCATGTAACTTGAGTAAAGATCCATTAATCGCAATCAAGAATTGCTGCATTGCCTGTACTGTGTAGGAAGACGTCATCATAAGGTAGATCTTGTCAAAAATCCTCTGCCACGGATTTAGGAATTAGTCACAAATCAATTTGTAAAAAATACTGCATAGATAATATTATCATATAATTATATATTATAATGAAATATATGAATAAATAATATATATTTATTTTTCTCTTCAATATGAAACAATTTTTTTTTTGTTTTCTTTGCAGTCATTTGTCAAGAATGTAACATCCAGAGTGTCGGGCTTACTGCCATCTACAATCACAAAGTGGTTCAGTAGCCCAAGCTCTTCAAACGCAAATGGTTCAGCTCCAATAGCTGATGCCTCAGATTCGTCAGATGACGAAGCATCAGACACCCCTGTGATAAACCAACCGCCAGCGAAACGCATGCGATTCAGCTCACCCGGATCATACAACCATTATGGCCCATCAGAAGTAAGTTATTATTTACCAACTAGATTTTGACTGCTCCAGTGACATAAATCACAATCCATCGATTTTTCCAGGATAAAGTGGCCAATGGCATTCAGGCATAAGTAGCTTTATATATCAGTAAAAGCCTTTCCATGATTGGATCACTCATACAATAAAAAAAAAACAACTTCTACTAAGTAACTGCAACTAGTACGTTTTTGGTTCCTCACCAGAGGAACAATATGTTAAGAGACATAGTTATAAAAGTTACAGGTCACTTCAGTTATGTCTTTAACATATTGACAGGAAATATATACAGTAGACTTCATTTTAACCGGTTCACAGTCCCATGAACCATATCTGATCTTCACTGATTGCCAAGTTAAGTTAACATTGTTAAGTTTCAATTAAAAAGTAAATTGAAACTTACTGTTAAACGTAAAAGTAAATTGAAAATTATTTTCATTCATATTATATGTTTTAACCTCATTTTATGTGTATTGTAGCCTGGCTGCTCCACAAGCGATGTTGAAATCATAGACCTTCCCTACAGTCCCTTCAGCGGACCTCAGTATGCACAACCAAGCCGGAACACTTTCATTACTCCAATGCGGCTGAATGATGAACCGGAGCCCATGGACAGAGACTCATCACATGTGTTTAAGATGCCACATACAGTTTCCAACGTTGGTCAATCTGTTGCCCATAAAAGAAAGTCGATTTTCGACACAACAAGCCAAGAGGAGGTTAGAGCAGTTGGTAAGTTTTGTATTAATTATTTTCTAGTTTTGAGACATGTTCATACTAACGTTGTTTTATTTTAAGTTTAAATTTACCCAATTCTAAATGTCAGAAACAAAATGAATGGTAAGAGATGAATAATAAAAAAAAAACAAACTGTTAATGACTTCTATGGTAACTAATGTTAGAAAAATTATTCTCTCTGGGCTCAAACAGAAATATGATATTGGGAAACGCTGCGTATGTCAACACTGATTTTGATGGGAAAACTAAAGTAGTTCAAAAATTGTGACAAATCATTCAGCTTTTGTGGCTTGTATGAAACCAGTTTTTTCTTACAGTCTGAATCAAATCAGTTAGGTTTTATAAGGCAAAGAAGTAGTTCTCCTAATTTTAGATTAACGGATGAAGGCAATCAATGAATGCAAAAAGTGTTGCAGAAAAGACGATAACCTGATTTATAAACACTTGAAAAAGTTTTATGAAATGTGTCTTAATATATGTATTTACATTCAAATATTTACTATGAAATTCATATATACAAACCGTAAAGTATGTCCTAAGTTGCTTTGTTTAGCTTTTTTTGAATGTGTTGTATATATCCACATGATAATATGCATATTATGTTGTGCAGGGCTATATGTATATGTGCATGTAACTGTTAAAAGAGTGTAAATGGCAGTAGTTGGTTGGATTTAAAAATCACACGTTAGTGCACAGTACTTGACATCTTGCCTTATTGCTGTTTTGTATTACTGCTGAAAACATTATTATATACTTAGTTCTAGTCATTTCAGGAATTTCTTATAGGTTGAGGTGTTATTCTGTAAAATGTTGTTGAATTGACTTGAGTATCTGCATTGATTCTGTAGATAAGTGAATTTGGAACAGACTGTTACAGAATAACACCCCTCTTGGATGACAAGGTGTCTCATTGTTATTTTTCTTTTAAACCATTGTTATGTTTTCATGAAATCATGGACCGACACTGGTCTGATATTTAATTTTAAATCTACATAAATGTAACAAATAAAATTTAAAAATAGACATAATTTTTAAATCCTAGTATTTTGAAAACGAATGATTATTAGTATGCCCATTTATAGTAGACACTTATAATGAACGTATAATTTCAGCAAAGTCAGCGACAAATACAATGCGTGATCCAAAGCAGCCTAGCTTTAAGCCTAGTCTCCTTGGCTCGCCGTTTTACCCAGGCAGAACAATGTACGGTGGTGCAGCGTCTTCTTCCTACATAAACCAGCCTAATATAAAACGGCAGACTGTGGCAGTAGTTAATGAGTCAAAGAGCAACGATGACACTGCCATCAGTAGTTCTGCTCGACGGATCATGGATCTATTAGAAAGTTACTCCTCCCCACTCCAGGAAGCTAGGAGGATACCGCTGTACACTAAGCCCAAGAATGATGGGTTTCATAATACTTCTACAGATAGCTCATCTCCATACAAAAATAAAAGCTTATGTAAGTATACAAATTGTTTACTTTTTCTCTTTTATCAGTAGCTTTCGTTAGTACAAGGGCGAGTGGTAATTTACAAAAGTTTTTATAAATAAGACAATATCTAAACCTGTTAGCGACGAGCACAAATATGCGTCGCGACGCAACAACAATTGAGAAATTTTACTGAAAAAGAATGTCATCCCCGAGTTTTTTTTGACACTTGGGGGCCAAAGGATTAACATTGTTTTTTTTTTTTTAATAATAAAATGGTTAAACCGTTTTATTTGGTATGGCATGCGGGGATGCCATTGAGCGTCAACTTCCGTTGGCACGACTGGGAGCTGACCAGGGGAATAGTGTTAAAACTTGAATATGTCTGTTTTAGCCTACAAGACTCAAGAGCTCCATGTGCCAAGCATCGCGTCAATACTGCGGTTGAAAAAGAAATCTCGTCTCATGGACACGACGAATGCCGCGCGTCAAATTATTGCTTCCCATAGCAGTGCTTCCAGTTTTCCTACATATTCAACAAAATCGAAAGGGTAATGTTTTCTAGTATTAAACTTGACAGCTTAGTTATATACCGTGGTGGGTGTGTAATTGCATTTGAACAACAATATACGATATTCTTAAATAATACATAGGAAAGTACCATTTTTAGTAAACGCATTTTCGTAGTTTAGCACGAATTTACTCAACGCCTGATGGGAACCATGTACTTGGTTTTTAAATGGTTGTAGTTTCTTATCTTACAAAACTATAAAATCAAAGTATAACATTCATTCTGAGCGTGGCAAAGGCTATGGCGCCAGCTTCGTAAGGGTTTGGATCATTGCGAGTCAGCTCTGCCATCGTCGGGTAATACATAACTGCACCAGGCGATTATATTTCCGCCTGCGTAATGTCACGATTGGCGAAGGATCGCCGCGTGGCTACAATGACTCGTAATATCGTTCATTCGTTTTGTTGAAAAAGTTTCTGGCTTGCATCGCGGCAGGTCGAAGTTTGACTCGTCAAATTGCCGATAATATCGTTGTATGGAGACACGTTCATAGAGTTGTAGAATGAAGTAGCAGGACCATAATATCACGGCGCCTATTTCTGCTCTTTTTAAGGAGTATCTGTTGCCGTTTTAGCTAAAAACTAGTCCGGGAATCTATATCAAGACAATTGTACAAATAAATAACTTTAAAGTGTCTGATTGTAATATCAAAATTTCTACTTTTTACTAAATGCATATAATAGTTTATACAATACTTATGTAGCAAAAACACTTTATATTTTTTTCCTGTCTGTCTGTTTGTTCCGGCTAAACTCCGTTACGACTGGACCTATTACGGTACTGTCACTACTAGCAGATAGCTAATGTTATAAGGAGTAACTTAGCTACTATTATAGAAAATAGGTCATAGTTCCGTGCAAACCCATTTGCACGCGGGCGGAGCCGGTAGAGAAGCTACTCATAATATACACATCTCATTAAAAAAATCGAAGTACCTCTGAAGTTTGGTTTTGTATTACGAGTAGTTTTACGTATTTTTCTTTACATTCAACAAAATAAAATGTATGATTGTGGATGTTGCAATGGTTTAGTCTTAAAACATTCAAGTTGAAAAATAACTACTTGGGTGCAAAACATTCAAATCTCATGAGGTCCAAATCTCGAAACCTCAAAGTTGCAAAATATTTTTTTTTTGTATGAGTGGATGTGTAAGTGTAATGTTATATTAGAAGTTGCAAATTTAAATTTTTTAAGTAGGTAAGTAAATGTAGTTTAACTTGCTTTTTATAAACTACCAGTTTCTGCCTGCGACTTCGTCTGCGTAGACTTTACGAGCTGGTGCGGAACATGTTTGTGTCTCATATTCTTATCCTCGGAAATACATCTTCACTTTGTCGTTCGAACTTTCAACGTCGGAATTACTTGGACATGTTTTCTGGTCTCATGTTACTTGAGACTCTTAACCATTCACAATTTCAGCCTAGGAAATACTTGCACATTTTTCTGGTCTCCAGGTACTTGTGAATCTTTAGCGTTCCCAATTCTATTCCAAAAATACTTTGACTTGTTTCTGGTCTCCTGGTAATTCCATACTTCGACATGTCCCTGGTCCGTTGGAACTTTTTTATTATCAGCTCACAATTTCAGCCCCCGGTATACTTACATGTTTATGCTCTCCCGGTACTTGTGAATCTGAAGTACTAAGGCAGCGGCTCTGGATTAAACTTGTTCATTTATAATACTAGTGGTTTAAAATTTGTGATTTTTCATATAATTATTCACTTACAAATCATTGAATGTTTCACTTACAAATCATACAAAAAAAATAATATTATGAGACAGGATGTTTTGAGACTTGATTATTTAGAAACTTGGATGTTTCGTAGTCTACCGTAATTGGCCATTAGCTGGCTTATGAGGTTTTAGGCCACGTTCCACCAATCTTCTTCTAATGGTAAAATCGCTCAAAGTCAGTCCTCGAACCTCACGGAGCCACCGCTGCTGTTGAATAGAGTTAAAGTGGCGATTTCTTAGATAAACTGACGCAATATATCAGTCATCTTGCTCAGACATGACTCTGTGTCTACCAGGCCCTAGACAGCGAGTAAACCGATAACGCTGATACACACCGTATTGACAGCAGAGAGGCTCAAGGAGCAATCGTATGCCCTGACTCCAGCAACGCCACTACTTGGCGGCTTCCGTCGGCGAATCATCCATATAAAAAACGGTATTTTTTGCTTAAAAAAAAAAATGAATTATTGCAGAAATTCTGACGGAAAACACTTTGAAAATAATGTCACAGTGCACCATTGTGTGGACTTAACTGCCAAAATTTTTTTAACGATATTAGTGCTCTTATTTATTTTAATGCCGCCTGAATAATACTTGCAGTATTTTTCCGATTTTTTTATGAGAAGTGTATATTTATGCAGGATGAACGATATGCTTTTTCTGAACATCAAAGTGGTATTTTACTCTTTAAATTTTAGTTGTTCAATATTAACTCAAATCTTGATTATAATGAAGTCTTAAGTGACTTCTGTAAATGCTTATTTATCTAAAATCCCTTACATTTCTTTCTTAAATGATTTTCTTGAATAATTTATTTTTATCAGTATACTGTTCACTTTTAGGAAAGAACCTGAGATGGAACAGCCTCACAAAATGACTACCAAAGTAAAAGCAAAGCTTACAAGAACTAACCGAGGAGCCGTAGATCAATACGAGATGGCCACTCCAGTGAAACTGCCCACAGGCGTGCTGCAATTAGATAAGAATAAGCTGCCACACTTTTCATTCGGTACTCCAGAAGTTTCTAAGCTACCGGCTACATCTACGCCTAAAATAACTTTTCCCACTGCGGATACAAAAATTACTGCAGTATCTGCAAGTAAGCATGAAACAGTAACTAATAGTGTTTTTAAATTCTCCAATCCTGTGAAAGTATCAAATGACACCCCACAGGCGTGCTCCACACCTCCGAAATTCACATTCGGCAGTCCCGAGCGCAGCATAGATCAGAAATTTAAAAGCAAACGTGACGATTGTTCTGTTGTTGTAGGTATTGTTAAAGAACCTGCATCATCCACTAACAAGTCGAAAGACTGGTCTTGTGCAGACTGCTGGGTTAAAAACAAGCCCGAAGCCAACAAATGTGTATGTTGTGGCTCCAAACAGCCAGCTCCACAGCCAGTGCATAATGTAAAATGTTTTGTTTGCAAGCTTGCTGACAGTCAACCGCAAAAGGATAAATGTGCTAACTGTGAGAAGATGTCAATTTCACAAGTAGTTAGTCCTCTCGCGCCCAAGGCTACAGGGATCAGCTCGTCGTCAAAGTGGAAGTGTGAGGACTGCTGGGTCAGCAACGAAGACACTGCGGTCAAGTGCGCCTGCTGTGGCGGCAGGCGCCCGAGCAAGCTGAGCAGCGCGGCTGCGGCCCCGGCCCCCTCCAGCGCGAGCACTTTGCCGGCTTCCCCGCTCATCCACAAGCCTATCCCTGTGAAGGCAGTGCCTGCCGCGGCGAATGTGGATGCTGACTGGAAATGTGATGATTGCTGGATTTCAAATAAAAGTAGCGTAGACAAATGCGCGGCGTGCGGAGGAGCTCGACCCGGCGCCAAGCAGACTCGCGTCGCCGACGTACAGACTAACACAAACTCGTTCTTCGGATCCAGTGACGACAAATTTAAAAACATTGTCAAATCTCAAAAATCGGAGAAATGGGAATGTTCCAGCTGTTTAGTCCGAAATGAATGTGAAAAAGATAAATGTGTATGTTGTGGCGCAGAAAAAGAAAACAAAAAGAAAATGCCAGAATCAAAGTTCAACTTTGGGAAAACAAATAATTCTTTTAAATTCGGCATTGATCCCAAAGTACAAGAGGCTACGATCACTAAAAAACCAGAAATAATTTCGCCACTTGAAACTGAACACAAAAAATCTGAACTGAACACACAGTCCGTAACAAATAACAATGTGTCATTTACTTTTAGTTTACCTAACAAAAAGGTAGAAAGCAAAATCGATGCTTCCAAAGAAAAGGTAGATGAGGCTCCAAAAATGAATTTCACGTTTGGTATTCCAAAACCAATTCCTACAAGTACAGTGGTCACAAATAAAGAGTCCAATAAAGATTTGGAAGAAGAAAAACTACAGGAAGTTCCATCAGTTGACCTGAATGCTCCTGTGCAGAATAAACCACTGATTATGTCTCCACTAAGTCAGATAAACAATGAAAATAAGACATTAACATCTGAAACTTTATCTAATGCTCATCTTGCAACTGTTGCGAAGAAGGATACGCCACTCAACTCGGTAGATTTAGCAGGTTCGTCATCTGCAGAGAAACCAAAACCAACCTTCTCATTTGGCGTATCGACGACCTTGTTTACTCCGCCATCGCAATCTGCTCCACTGACAACTAGTACGCCTACCGTACCAATGTGGCCTGAAGGTAATAAACCAGCGCAACTGTTCCCAAACAGTGAGCCGACCAAGAACGCTGCCGCAGTACCGATGTTTAGTTTTGGCAATAACGCACCGAGTAACCCTGCTCCATCGGCAGCCTTAGCATTGCCCGCTGCTCCTGAAAAGCCTAAATTCCAGTTTACATTTGGCAGCAATCAAACCCCGAAATCGGATCCGCCAGCTTTATTCAAGTCTCCTTTTGGGGCAACAGAAAGTAGCAACGCTACTACAAGCACCTTTAACCTACCTGCAGGAACCACATTAGGCTCCAACAACAACTTATCTGCAAACACTTTAGGAGGAAGCAATGCATTGACTGCCCCCAATGGACTCACTGGAAATGCAATGGCAGGAAGTTCACTTGGCTCGATGGCTGGAAACTCACTATCATCAAATACTTTAACAATCGGAAATGGTGGTACGCTTGGAGGAACCAATGGCTTGTCTGCAAACCCAATGGCAGGGGCAAGCAGCATGCAACCTGCAAACATACCAGGGCCTGCCAGCTTGTTTAATTACACCGTGCAGAAGGAAAACGTGTGGAAGCCAGGCAGACCCGCGCCGGCGCCGGTGACCCCTAACCTGTTCGTGTCCAACTCGACATCAAGCAGTCTGCAGAAGACTCCCACGTTCACGTTCGGCTCGTCTACGATGTTCAACGCTGCTAGCAGCACGCCGACTTTCGGAACCACCGCCGCCCCTCAAAATATTTTTGGTATGAACAGTCAGACCAACAACACTCAATCGTCTATGTTTCCAAATGCTGCACCAAGTCAGCCCACAGGAAACTTGTTTGGGTCGCCGCAACCGGCAAGTAACGCCGCTCCTCAGGTGCCCATGTTCGGCACGACAAACATTGGCGCAACTCCCGCATTCGGCTCGCCGAGTTCAGCTATTCCTTCGTTTGAGGCGCCGCCTCTGACGCCGACGCCAGCGCCTGCATTCAACTTCGGTGCTCCGCAGTCGGCAGGCCTTTTCGGGTTTGGACAGCAGGTAAATAATAATATATTCTTATGTGTTTTTTTTATTTCTCAACTAACTGCACTGGCGAGAAGGCTTACGGGAACGCAATGATGAAGCAAGGTGAATTTACATTTTATGATGCGTTAGTTTAGAAAATCGAAATGTATGTTGGTGTCAGTCAACATCGGTTTGTTGATAATATACAAACATTTTTTTGGTAATTGTCAAAATTAATGCACTACTAAACTAACTTGTTTTACTTCTCTTGACAGACAAATATTGTGGGTAAACAACCCAGCATGTCTTTTAGTATGATTGAATAAAGCAATGTAAACAAACTAGCCATTATTGCTTAACACACAAAATGACAACACCGTACCGCCTTTTAAAATGTGACGTTTGAAAAAAATTCTGCTCTATAAGAATAAAGCAATGTATATTGCAAAATTCACATAATGAAAGGGTTTATCATTACATGTGTGAAAAGTAATTACGGTATTTTTTTAGTGCTCACGGTGAAAGAGCGGGCTTCACCGCGTTGTACCGCGAGTTGTTGGAGCGGGCACTTGTTTTTTCTGAGGATATTAATAATGGATGATTCTGTATTTATGTTATTAGACAATATGGCACTTAGTGTTTAATACTCTAGAGCAAGTGCGTGAATGAGAGTTGTGTTGACTTTTTAAATTTACCGCCAAATTCTTAAAATATACTCGTAAAAATTAAAATCTTTATTGTTGACCAGATATTAATGCAATAATGCAAAACAACTCGATTTAAATTAAAAAGCAACGATAAATTGGGATATACTCACAGGGTAAGAAATATGTTTTATGAACGATGAACAGTTTTTGGGTTTGTTATCCCCGACTCGGTACCTAGGCCCGTCACTGAATGGCTCGCCGTCCGACGGGTCGACGGCGCACTGTGTTCCACGCGCACCTCAAAGAGATGTCAGCATAGTTTGTTCTACTCCGCCCAGAGTGGCAGGTGTTATTTAATGATTTCCCATCCTTAAAAAAGAAAAAGGCCCGCCGCTGTGGCCACGAGCCGCGGTTTCTTTAGTTTAGTATTCCGCGCCCGCAGTCACGCCGCGGAGCCCCAACTCAGGTTGATAAATTTGAAAAATGAGAATCAGATAATTAAAAAAAAACCTAACAGCACTTCACCACTTAACCGTCTTTTGTATTTAAAACCCGTTGATTACATTTCTTTTAAAATAAGTTAGATTGTGTTGCAAGTATACAATACCGGAGAGCACGCCTCCCGGTTGGGTAGGACTTTCTTTAGGTTGATGCTACAGGAAAACGTCATCTAATTTAAATTTGGAGTAATTTCATCAGCATTTACAGTGAAATATAGGTCTCAAAATTTTCATGAATAGACTATTATCTAGAATGTAAACAAATTGTGGTGGACCGCCATATAATTCATTTACAATCTTAATTAGTTTGCTTTACATTTTGGAAGTTCAGTACAAAAAACTAAAAAGTTAGTGATGGTCATCAAAAACGTTTTTTTTATAGCTCAATGGTCAGTGTTGCTACCCTTATATATACCCTATAAAACAAATAAATATTCAATGTGATTTTAAACCTGCATCTGAATGTTAGATCTTGCATGCCACTGAGTTGATACAATCGAAGTTCATATTATTTATTTCTTTTTGTTTTGCGTTCTCGTATTCCTTTATATCCGTGTTTAACCATGTAGACTATGTTGAATGATAATATTTATTTTGTATGGAAGGCGGATTGCTCCTTGCATCGCTTGTCGCAAAATAGTAGATCATGTTCCTAGAGCTAGCTGTGTCTACGAAGCAGAAATCTAGGAATCCAAATGAATTTTTACCAAATGCAATGCTTTTACTATAAGCTCGATTTTTTTTTTTCAATCTTTTTCGTTTACTGGCTAGATCATCTTTAAGAAAGTGAAGATATAAAATATTTATAACATTAGATTTGAAGCATTTGGGTTCCTGGGTCACTAACACTTGGGCACTAGGCTATGGCTGAAATTAGCAGAAAACTATACAGTCAAACTGTAACTTGTTAGTTTGCTTTGGCGTTAATTTATAATTTAACTATCTCAATCCGCCTTATGTGACAATTGTTGCTACATAATATTACTATTTAATATGAATTATCTAAGTATTTCCATCCCATAATAATTTTATTAAATATATATTATTATATTACTTCATTGTTAAAAAAAAACGATCATCGAAATAAGGACAAGATTCAGCACTTCAATCATAAATTGAAATAACCAGCTGCGTTATCGCCCACCCCCTACAGTATGCTTTATGGGGTGGGCTTATTACTTTTATTGTAATCTACCATGGAATAGTTAAAACATAGGTGTAGCTATGCTCATTCTGCATATTAGCACCTAGAAGTTAACTCAATCACTTCGTGTGATGCTTGGGGTGACAAGGGTTGAATTATCAGTGACATACGCAGTGTTTATGTAGAGATTTTAACTCGGGCGCGCAGCTTTGCCCGCATTTTATTAATTGTTAGTTTACTGAACCGTGTCATGTGTGCTTTGACTTAATGAGTGTATAAACTTGCAGCAACAACTTCAGCAGCAGCAAATGCAGCAGCAACATCTTCAGCAGCAGCAGCAGCAGCAGCAGCAGTTACAGGCGAACCCGCAACAGACCGGCGTTTACAGTTTCGGTGGGGCTCCCGCCGGCGCACCACAAGTTCAGTTCAGCATGGGCAGTGGCGCCAATCCCGCCGTCCGACGCGTTCGTAAAGCGGTTCGTAGGAATCCGCAGCGATGAAATTTGCACCGACTATAGCACGATATGGACTGGATCCAGTAAGTGTCCTCAAATAAAATTTGTCCGTGTGCAAAGCCACTTGGATTTCTTAGTAACATCCTTAACAGTGGATCTAAATTATAAGGTAGCTAATAATACTTTTTTTATGTATAAAATTGTAATAGATTTCGTTGGTGTGACATTGTGTATTATATCAAATTTATAATTAATATTGTGACATCTTGCTTTGATTCAGTTGGGTAGGGTGGTGTAAGTTTGCGCAGTTTTTAATAATTGGACCATAAAAATAAAACATACGGATAAATCAAAGGGTTATTTATTTCAATTAAATTAAAAAGTAATTGGCAACAACTTTTAATATTGTTTATAGAGCAAACATAATCAATTTTTCTTTAATTAACAAGGACTTGCGCAAATTTATACACGTGTGTAAAGTTGCGCATAGAAGGCGATAACATTGCGCATTATTTCATAATGGCAATTTACTTGCATGTATTACATTTAAATGCCCAGAAACCTAAGTAATCAGTACATTTTTCGTGCCACCACACCCGGCACGTGTCGCACTCGAAACACTTCAACAATAGGCTCTTAACTTGACATAAAACCGTTAACCTGTGGCCTATTGAACCCCATTGGTCTCGCTATGCTCGTGGAAGTTGGTTGTTCGAGAGAAATTTCTGGGTGGCGTTGCATAAATCCACGGAACCACTCTTTCCCAGCAATTTTTGTATTTGTGTTAAACCGATGTGGTATTTTATGCTTTTCAGCATATTCATAAGCTGCGCTCCTTAATTGTTTGGCTGTCAAGCCGAAAAACAATTCATCCAGGGTAATTAAGTGGTTACAGAAACCTTGTTCTACTTCTACACAAAATGTGACGTCATATCTATCTAATTTAGTTGCACATTGCGGTTGCAGCAACCGGTATCTTAATGTTGACTCAGCCATTCCTAAAGACAAAGCAACTTGTCTCTTGCTTTCTCCTTTATCGATACGCTTATGAGCATCCTCGATGATAGAAGGTAAACAAACTTCACGGGCATTTTTGCGTGGTCTTCGTGACATCCTATAAAAAAATAAAGTGCCGTTTAAAATGATTGGATAAATAATTTTCATTAAATATAAATTAATATTCAACATCAATGTGTAAGTCTGCGCGCGCAATCTTATCCATCCTCTAAATGCGCAAAACTTACACAGTTGGCATTCAACGCAATAATCCGCATACTACTGCCATCTCTTAGAAGATGAATGAACTACGTTGTCTCTCACCGATATTTCGAAGCTAAACACAAGTGAAACAAGCAACAAAACAGTGTAAATACTACAGGTTTTTTATCAGTTATACTTGCAATATGTCAAAAAAATAGATCAAAGTGCTGTAAAAACTTTGAACTCACCTGGACGTGCCGTTTTCCCTCGTATCTCGATTATTTTTGCGGAGCGTGTGCTGGCATGCTAGGCAATCAAAACACAACTGAAGTTGGCAACAAGTATCTCGCGGATGTCTTGTAACCACGTATGCGCAATCTTATCGTCCGCGCAATCTTACACCAACCTACCCTATGGTAAACACTTTTTTTAAAACATGATTTTCAATTTTACCAATTGTATCATAGGAACGTTGGTGTATTTTAGGTCTAAGACGGCGATTACAAATTTTCAAGAGTTTGTAAGTTTAGCCGAGGGACGAACAAACATTAAAAAGTGACCCAAAGATCATATCGTCAGGGAATCATTTCCTAGATCCCCGAACCACCCCCGGCGGCGGCTAATGCAACTTCTCCATTCTTATTTAACGGCGAAAAATTCAACGACACGCTTTGAGGTTTGCGTAGCTCAGAGACTAAAACTATCTATTGGCGCTGGTTAGCAGCGATGATTTGTGGTAATATCTCTATTACGACGATTTAAATATTCATCTGGCTTGTCCACACAACTTATTACTGTTGCCTGATGAAATGAAAGGGAATGCAATCGATTGCGTGAATTTCTGAGTATCGCGACTACTCCGCTGTTCTTTGTACAGATTCATGGCTCTCGGACAGAGAAAATCTGTGTTTAGAGAAGATGTTTTCTTATGTTTCGTGTAAGGATGAGGAGATTCGTAACTTATCCTTATGTCTACTGTATTTGAAATGAAAATGTACGAAACTGAAGAAAAACTACATAAATGTAAATGACTACCTACATTTCCAGTAATTAGCTATCTTAAAATTATTATTGGAAAAAACATTTTTAAATATTTTTTTTGTGTAAAAATGTTTTTATTTTACAACCCTTAATTGCTAAAAATGTTTGGTTTTTTTCTCTTCTATATAAATATTTATCAAAAGAAAATAGTACATGTAAGTTAATTAAGAAGAGTATAATGTGCATTACACTGCACATTGCATGAGTTAATATATATTGTGTTCTTTGGAGGAATTCAGTTCTTGGATCCTTGCATAACTCGATTACCGTGTGGTCTCAAAGGTATCGTTACTCTGAACTCATTACTACTTTAATGCACAATGTTAGCCGTACCATTAACCTTTGTGATTGTAGTTGCGCCAGAGCTCCGATTGTGAAATTTTTCTTTGTGATTTAAGCAGTAAAAATGTTTTACTTTTACTATCTTGTTTTAAGTAGGTTCATTAATAAGTTTTTTTACTATTGTATATTTTTATAGTAACATTGTTTTTATTTAATAGATTCACGATCCTATAAATGTGTAAACATTGTGTTAATTTATTAGAATTTCACATACAGAACTGGTTAATCGATGTGTACAGGTGTATGTTGTTTTAAACACGAAATATGTATAGACCAATATCAAATGTGTAGTCTTTATTATACTAATGTTATTCGCGGATGAAGTATCTGGCGAGAAAATCCGTAATTTAGACTAACATTGTAAACAAACATAAAAAAACTAAAAGCAGTAGGATCAAAATTACGTATGCATTCATCCGACTTAAGCGGTTAAATGGTTAAGCAAACTAAATCGCCAAATAAACTATGAGTTTGCTGCAGATCAAAGTAGGATATAATTAAATTATTATTCCTTAAAACTTAAACTTTTAGGTGTATTACCAATGATATTCTAATAAACAGATATGTTATACACTAACAAAACAACAGAAAAAAGTCATTTTATATTTCACTACAAGTAAAAAGGATAGAAAAAGGATAGCTTGATAAAACCAATAAGACAAAAAGTGACAGCTAGATGTTGTCAATTGCGCGTGAATGTAAACAAACATTATTCGGACCACCAATCACCGCACGTTGACATCATAGACTAACAAATTAACTAGGCAGAAGTACAAATCGCGTGTACAGAACTTGTAGCCGGGATTTGTGCCTATGCAACGAATAAACACTATTAAAAGGTAGGTAGGTGAAAAATAAAACACGTTTTATAAAGAAAGAAATATATATTATATTGTAAAAATAATCATACACCTTCGAAAAAAATCAATTTTTTTTCTTTTCTGTCTCTTAGAGAGCTTTTTATTTCGGGATTAGTTTTATGAGCGGAATGGAGGCGAACTGTTGTGTACTTATCAATTATAGTTTTAATTAAATGTATGCGATGGTTGAAAGCAGGTGCTTGGTCTTTGGAATGTTCCAGAATTTAGTTAAATACGTTCGAATTTAAAAAGTTTTTAAAATATTACATTTTAGTCTCTCAATATCATGATTATTAATAAAATGGCTACCGTTTTCATTTAAATGAGATTTTATAACCGTTTCAGATTTTAAACACACTGAAAACAAGTCTTCTGATGCATAGCATAAACCTCCCATGTCTCTCCTATGTTCTGTCGCGTTGAATAATGATTATGGTTTTATTTAAAATGCCAGAACAAATGCTAGAGCAAATCTTAGGGTAGACTGCGAAATACTCATTTTTTACACTTTTAATTACCTCTATAACGGGAACAGCGTTCTTTTTGAGAAGTGTTCGACCTTTGTTCGAAAATTGCGATCCATTCTTGAAGCCCGTAGGCTAATTCACGTAACTAAATAAGTGCTGTTGCAGTGCAATTGAAGTTAAGTTTCGATCAAAACAACGCTTTTCGTATTCTCTACCGCTGTCAGACACGCTCGAGTCAAGTTCGCGTCACGCGAGCGCTTTGTAACGGCATTCTACTGTTGCGCCGGAACGCAACATGATCGGTATTCTGCTATTTGTATGACGTATCAAAATTACAACTTATAAGTTAAAGTGTAGGTTTTAATATTATAATAACGTCATATTCATTAAAATGTAATCGATTCTATTCGATTATTTAGTGAGTAATATTTTTTTCTCTCCACTGTCAGTAAGTTTGGTCGAGTTTGTTTGTCGTGCAGTTCACGCGCAGTTTATGCGCAGTTCACAGATTACAAGAATACCGTTTATCACTCAAACTTAAACTTAACTGCAAATGCACTAAAACTTAATCGGCGCGTCATAAAATTACGTGAATTAGGCCTCTGATATCAATGGTAGCTTTATTTTAACACTATCTGTGACATATTATGGTAACGATAAGCTATTAATATTTTGTTTTCCTACATATGACATGTTTAATTTATAATTAACTGTAATCAAACAAAATTATAAAAAAAAGTTATTAAAAGGGAAACTAGAAATCTGCTGTAAAGATAACTTTACTGCCTAATATTCGCATCTGTACTTTTATTCTATGACCGGAGTGCACGCATCCTTGCCATTCTTACGACAAAAAATGTATTTTCCTTCTCTTTCTTTTTTCTAACCTCCAAATATCAGATTATTAGGAAAATAATTGAAATATATTAATAAATCGAAGTATTTTGTGTACTTACGTGTGGTATGAGATCCCTTATGTTTTATTAACTTTGGTATCATAATTGGTACACTTTCTAAATACACAAGGTGGCATTTTGGATGGTAATTACGTAGCAGGGCGCACCGTATCACTCGTAGACGTGCGTGACGCAGACTAAAGGAAAAACGTCCCAATTAGGATGTTTTCTAGTCTTCACGATTTGCGCGCTCATAACATATCTGTTTACTAAAATATCATTGTGTATTACACATTTTTAATGATTGGTATTAATAAGCACTGTAATCGATATATTGTAGCAAATGATTTGTTAATCAATAAAGCTAACCGCGTTGATAATCAAATGCTGCCGAATAGAATGTGCCGACCCAAGCAAGTGTCGCGCCTTAATTATTTCAAGTGGGAAACTGAACAACTATTTCTGTATCAATTAAATATATTAAAAAAACGCTTATTTCGTCACTTATGGGAGCACAAATGTGTGGGTTTGCATTGAAATTTGTTCATTTTCATTACACTTTCAAATACATCATTATGTCTCCCGTAATGGGAATTTTGAAAACTTATTAAATAAAAATGACAGTATTTTAAATCATCATTTTTTTATTTACTTCTGAAGATAAGGGATGGAAAATATCTTACAATTTTTAAAGATATATTATCACGACTGTCACAACTTAGTTGCTTGCTTCATTCAACGTTGGCTAGGTAAAAAAAATACAAATATCTTTACATTCACTGTCTAAAATTTATATTAAGTACATGAAGGTTTTTGGAGATGATAGGATTTTGCAATTTGTACGTTTTGAGATGTAGATATTTTGCAACTTGGAGGTTTCGGGATTTGTATCTTATGTGATTTGAACGTTTTGCAACCATGTAGTTATTTTGAATGTTTTGAGACTAAACCCTGTCATCATTTTGCAACTGTAATCTTTTACTTGACTCAAAGTTATTATTTGATTTAGGCTATTATAGGCTAGTAAATAGTGTTAAGCTCAGTGGAATATCTTCATAACTGTCATAAATATACTGTAGCAAGCGTATTTATAGCCTAATTAGTGTACACACATATAACCAGATACAATATTTCTTCATAATTATTCACATCACATTTCTAACAAGAAAGCCTATGCTTGCTTCATGATGTTAGAGTATTGTGTTGAAGACCTGTTTCACCAACACAGCATTACTGTCGCTTCAAGTGTGCGGCCTTGTATTATCGAAACAGGCGTTTATGAATTAAAGTATAAGGAACGATTCCTGCTCTGTTATTGTATCATACTTCAAGGCATCATGGTAAACACGCTATTCCTTGAGGCAGAAACAGAATGGCAAGTAAAATGAAAGCGGGTCTTTCTAAAACCAATTTCAATATCAAAATTAGTCAAACATTATAAGTTTAGGTACTTACGGCTAACGGTTGACTGGTGACCGTGGAATTTATTTATTTGAAGTAAATGTAGCATGTAAATGGAATACCTTGATGTTAAGGCACTGACACAATGTGGTACGCGTGTGATATTAAAGCTTGTGCTAAATAGAGCTTGTCTTGCTGAAGAGAGGACTAGTAATTGTAAGTTCAAATTTTATTTGATTATGAATTTGGTAAGGTCAGTTCAGAGGACTAGCACACCGTGTCAATGCCTGAATTAGTCTAATGGCCTGATAGTTGTAGGTGTCGAATCTATGATTAAGGTTACCCAACTTCTAAAAACAGTTTCTTTCGTAAAACGGACATACATGTTTAGTATCGCATTTGATTATGTACAAACTTTTGTGTCTAGGGTATAAATGAAAATGATTTGTTTTTGGGAAATACTTTTAAGTGCCAACTTCATTATATTTATATAAGAGAAATGTAAAAATCTTAATTTTAAGTTATGTTATGTTTGCTGGTCTTTATGAAATGTAAGCCAAAATTTCCTAAAACGAACTGTTCTCTTCTGATTTTGTAGTGTCTAATTTTAAATAAAATGTATGTAGTATTTACTTAAAATATTGTCTAACTCAATACGCGATACTTTACTCGTCCATAGATGTTAATTAAGTACGCTGATTTATAATCACAAAAGTTACACTCATGACTTCAAATATATAATACCGTATTAAATTAGTTACAGGATGACTACTTTTTGATGATGTTGCATTCAGTAAAATCGTTTAAATAGTTTTTAATTTGTTAAAATAAGTTAGGTGTATATTTTTAAGAAAAAATAAGCAACTTAAGCAAAAATTGTTGTAGTCGAGGATTGAGAGTTTATTATAAATAGAATCGTGTGCCCAATAGGAATTCCATCTGCCAAAATAACTAATTTCGTTATACTCCCGGGCTGTCGAGTCTCATGAAACTCAACCCAAAATCAAATAAATAGTGACTGTCTAGTTTCGTCTCATATATAAAAATCCTCCGAAACGGCTTGATCGATTTTTATTAAGTGTTTTCCGTTGGTCTGAGAATAGGTCGTTGGCTATTATTTTTATATGACAAAACAACGTCAGGTGGTATTTAAATAAAATCCAAAGTGTCCCCGTCCACAAACATCAGTGTTCCCGTCCCTGACGGGAACGGGACGGAGATAGATTGTATTCTTACGATTTGTACGAACTTGCTTTTTCTCCATCTCGTTTTCTGTCACGTCAGGAACGGGAAGCCGGATGTGTGTGGACGGCGCTTGAGATTTTATGCGTGGACGCGAGTTTGAAGAGTCACTGCGTCAAGCTAACCTAACGCGCCAACAACTTGACGCGTTCAAACCTACGATGAAGTTATCATCATTAAACTAAAGAACTACTACCTTTTTGCATTCAGTACTATTTGGGTTGAGTTTTTCGAGAATACAACTCTACAAATACAAATACAAATCTGGCCGTCAGCCGGAAGACACGAAACTTTCAAAATGCAAAATTTGATTTTAGGGCCAGCAGTTTAGGCAGACTGCCTGTCAGTGATAAGGTTTTTATCAAGTGGGAATTTCATGATCATTAATGAATGTGATGGATTAAATAAAAAAAAACGAATTTTTGCTTCGATTTTAGTTGTTCGCTGTATATATAGTTAAATTTAATTATGTCACTGTGGCGTAGTCGCATTTGGAACTATTTGAATATGACTTATTTTTTTAGCTCCCAAAATAATAATCGATGTTTCCAAATGCCTACTATGAGTCATTCTCATTTAAAAATATATCTACTGTATTTACCAACACTCTTCAGTGGACTTTAAAATAAATGTTAATGGATGATTGGGGAGCAAAACTAACTGTATACGCGGAAGTGTTTTGAATATTATGTAATAATGTTGATAATCGTTTGAAAAAAAAAGTTGTTGATTTATAAAATGCCTTTAGATTTGTTCCTCAATGAAAAGTTCCATTAAAAAAATATTCTTGACTTTTTTTTCTATTTTGCCTATAAAACCCGTTCTGACATGTCCAAAGAGAGACCAGCATGGCTATTCATAACCATTGGATGCTCTTTCGAAACGAATGGTTGTAGTACTGTAAGGTTTACGACGCAATATAAAATCGACTAAGTCATTTCTCATAATTATTTTGATACAAAATATTTTAGGAATTTTATAAAAAAACTATTTTTTTTATGACAAGCCAGCCACACATTCCCATCCACTGCAACTCCTAAAAGCCAGAATTAACAGTTGCGACCACCAGAAAAACGCAGTGCTAATGAAGCCCGACGAGTCCCGGAGAACGATTCAACTGTCTTGGATCCCGCACCAAAATGAATCAGAAGAGTATGTACAGAAGAGGAGTAGGAAACATAATAAATATAATTTCCAAATAAAGAAAAAAAAAAAAATATTGAGAAATGACTTACTGATTGTATATTGCGTCGTGAACCTTACAGTACTACAACCATTCGTTTCGAAAGAGCATAATACGCTGGCAACTCTGTATGTCATAACACGTTTTTATTTTGTTCTCACAATTTTGTACAGCAAGAAAATTAATTTGGCCTTTTATATGCACGATTTTATATAACCACTTGAACATCAGAAGCAATTATTAAAAACTCAAATATAAAACTCACTATAACATGGAATAAGAAGAAAAATTACTACACAACCGACAGATGACACTCATGTCACGTAAGATGACATGGTGATGAATAAAATAAAGATTTATGTAAATATGTAATGATCACAAGAGCAGCATTTCGACATGCACGCCCACCACCCCCGGCCCCGTCGCTGAGCTCCACCTCGCCGCCGCCGGACAGCGAATCAACAATGTCACCGGCGGCTGCAGTCGTGTTGAGCTCCAGCGACGAGTATTTCTCTCCACCGACGTCGCCAACACCTGTACGTCGGCAGGGGAGAGGCCGGCCACCGAGGGACTTGGGACCTAGAGGCCAACCGGCCCCGAGCCGGGTCCCCGCTACCGGTGGTTGTGTCCAGCGCATGAGATGGACTCAGTCCATAAACGAGAACGTCATGCGCGCATATTACGGGGCTAAAGAGGGGGGAACTAACCTCACTGAGTACCGTGTTAGGATGCTGTCTCTGTTTCAGGACCTGGAACCAACTGTGAACTTCTCGGCCCACCGATTCATCCAACGTAATCACAGGTTGGACGACGCCGCACTTGATAGGCTGCGCTCAGAGGTACTCGGCAACCTTATCATCTCGACCTCAACACAAATCGCGGTTCAGGCGCCAGATAGTGGCGCAATCACACCGCGGCCCACTGATGTTTGTGATGAGGTAGATGATATGGTTGTCACGGTAAGTAGCCAGTGCAACGATAGACTGAGGAGCGCACTGGAGGATGCGCTTCGCGAGTATAGATCGACTCCGACCGAGGTTAGGCCCCGATTACCACGGTTACCCATGCACAAAAAATAGGGCGCTGGTGTGTGCCTTGGACTCGCTGCTGCAGAACATCTTTGCAAGCAGCGAGAGCCTCGTTGATACCGTGTCACAGAGCGCATCGACTTCCTAAAGCAGAAAGTTTGTGCATGGGCAAACCGTATTCGGCGGTATAAGCGGCGAGTTGATCGATACTCGCAGAATCGCATGTTCCAGAGCGATGAGAGGTGGGTATACAGAGAGCTTGGGAGCGACCTGAACAAAGTATGTCAGATGTGTGCCGCCCGGATGATGTCGCCACGAGTACTTTCTGGCGCAGCATTTGGTCGGAGCCCGTCTGTCATGCCGAGGGTGACTGGATGCACGATGTCGAGAGTGTACGTGAGTGAAGCTATACCACAAATGGAAAAAATTATAATATATTATCTACATTAGATATAGCCAAAGCAGTTCGTCCGTTACCGAATTGGAAATCTCCGGGACCGGACGGACTGCACAACTTCTGGCTAAGTGGTATAGCAGCTCTCACGCGCTCCTGGCATCTCAATTCCAGTCATGCTTAGAGTCTGGGTCGCTACCACAGTTTCTAACAACAAGCGTTGGGTACCCACCTGCTCCATAAGACAGGTAGTCCCGCGGAACCCAAGAATTATAGACCGATTACTTGTTTGTCGACGCGACGGTCTATAAGCTTCTTACATCCATCCTGAGAGTGAAAATTAATGATCACATTAACTCAATCATGACTGCCTCTCAGAATGGATGTAGGGAGGGGTTCCGCGGCACTAAGGAGCTACTCCTCCTCATAGACATGGACATAAGCCTACAGGTTTGTCGATCCCGCAAGGATCTGTCGACATGTTGGATAGATTACAAGAAGGCCTATGATTCTGTGTCACATACATGACTCACGAAGGTGTTGGGTTTGTATAAAATAGATCCAACTCTACGCACCTTCCTTGAGTCATGTATGAGGCAATGGAAAACAGTCCTTCGCTATCCAGGATGTCGACCAATTCAGGGGAATGATGAGCCTGCATGGATTAAACGGGGAATATTTCAGGGCGACAGTTTAGAGTCGCTTTGGTTTTGCTTAGCTCTGAATCCTCTAAGCACATTGCTGGAGGATTCAGGTCTAGGCTATCGGTTGAGGAGAGGTAGTCAGACCATATCTCACCTTCTTTACATGGATGATTTGAAACTCTTTGCCCCCAACAATTCGCGACTGATGGAGCTGGTCACTGAAACCTTCAGAAGTGCCATCAGGATGGAATTTGGTGTGGACAAATGTGCAGTCATGCATGTTAAAAAAGGGGATATTATGGAATCTGAGGGAATTCAACTCTCAGATTCCATAAAGGTTAGATCCTGAGCTCAACCGAAACCTACAAGTATTTGGGTAGGTCTAACCTATGTCAGAAGCGTTGGGCACTGATGTTGCCAACATGAAGCAATCGTTGAAGGAGCGCTTCTTTGGCCGCCTGAAGAAGGTTTTGAATTGCCTTTTGTCAGGCGGAAATAAGGTGCGCGCTTTCAACGGTTGGGTCATGCCGGTATTAATGTACTCTTTCGGCATACTCAAATGGACTCAAACCGAACTTGACGCCCTGGATAGGAGGGTCCGTACACTGCTGACCGGAACCGGATGCATCACCCACGATCGTCGGTGATGAGGCTGTACATCCCGCGGCAGTGTGGAGGTCGAGGCTTTTTAAACGCCAAAACTCTCCACAACCGCGAGATGTGCAGTCTCAGAGAATATTTTCTCAAAGCTGATGTGGGTATGCACCGAGATGTGGTCGCAGTGGACAAAGGACTCACCCCGTTGTCCATGGCTACAGAGAACTGGCACAAACCTGTAATACTTACCACAGGTGGCCGCAAGGAGGTATGGAAAGGCAAGGAGCTTCACGGGCGCTTCTAACGGGCACTACATAAGTCCAATGTAGGTTTTTCAGCGTCCGTGGCTTGGCTACGCTTCAATGATCTCTTCGGAGAAACTGAAGGTTTTGTCTGTGCGATTATGGACGAAGTTATCTTGACGAATAACTACCGGAGACATATAATGAAGGATGGGACGGTGGACGTGTGTCGGGCATGCCACCGTCCGGGTGAGTCCATCAGACATAATATTATCTCTGATTGTTCTCGTCTGGCTAACGGCGAGTACTTTCACCGAAATAACCAAGTGGACAGGATCATCCATCAGCAACTTGCTTTGAAGTACAAACTTGTGGACTCTGAGGTACCGTATCACAAGTATGTGCCCGACCTAGTTCTTGAAAATGACCATGTCACGTTGTACTGGGATCGGTCTATCATCACTGACAGGACTATTGTTGCCAATAAGCCTGACATAGTGGTGATAGACCGATTAGCGCGCCGCAAAATGATAATCGATGTTACCATTTCACATAACGAGAATCTCGTGAAAGCTGAGAAAGAGAAACAAATTAAGTATCTCGACTTAGCACACGAGGTTGTCGGCATGTGGAATGTGGACTCGGCTGTCATTGTGCCGATTGTCATTACGGCTAATGGCCTGATGGCCAAAAGCTTCGACGACCACCTGTCGAAGCTGGCGTTACGCAGTTGGATAAATGGCCTGATACAGAAGGCAGTACTCCTCGATACGGCTCGTATTGTGAGGAGGTTCCTTTCTCTGGAGCCCTAACCAAAGATAGCTTGGAACCTGCTCCCGACACCGGCGGACTACTATTTTTTATATTTTTAAATGTTTTTTTATTAGTTTTATAGAAATATTTAAAAATGTAAATTATAGATATGTATATAAAATGAATAAATGAAATAATAATAATTTCCAAATAATAATATAATTTATATTTTTTTTCATTTCTTTTTTCTTTTCCATAACAAGCAGGAAACAGATGAGCTAGGCCAATAGGCACAAAGGGACATATACAACTGGGTTTATGCCCAGTTGCCAAGCACCACGGATTAAATATTAAAGCTGAAACTAATGGGTCCTAAATTGTGAACTACTTTGATTCCAGTATGGCAATATCGCCTGAACGCACGGAAATTTGTTCTGGTATCGACAAGGTCGGTTTAGTAAACTCCAGATGTAACCTGAATACTATCTAACAATATTACGTTCAGTCTCCAAAGAATTCTCCCATAAAATGTGATGTGCGGATTGTTCGTATTCAAGGTCAGCTGTCGAATATTGACATTAAAGGTGAGGCCACAAGCCTAAAGGAAAATAATTTACTCCAAGTTGTCATGACCTGTGAGAAATTGGGCAACACAGTGATCCACCTCCAGCCATGTCCTATCCAGCTGCTCAAAAACGGATGGAAAAAACTGGTGGAGGTGTCGGCCTTTGATGGAATTCTCCCACCTACATTGCCATTCGGCTAAAAGTTCCTCTCAGACGTCAGTCTGGGGTTTTAGAAATCTAGAGATCTTAGCACGGTCACGTTGCGGTAAAAACTCCGGATCCGTGATCTTTCTAGCGTAGTAGCACGTCGCTGCACCTCTAGATCGACTGGGAGAATACCCGCCAGCACCGGTAGGACTTCAGTACTAACCATACTATACGCCTTGCATAAGAATGTCAAAGTCAAACGCTGGTTTTGATGCAATTTACGTCGTACCGCCCCTATGGTATAGAACCCAAGTAGCCCCATAAATAGTTTTTAAAGGTTTGAAATGATAGACCCCAAGTAGCCTTAGATATCCTCGTCAAGGTGTAGAAGTTCGTTTTTGCTTTTGTATGTTTTCTTATATGATCAATAAATGAAAAGTTCCTTTCTATAATAGTAGCATACCGAGGTAGCACACGGATTCTTTCCTTTTAACGGGTACGTTTTTAAATTTAATACTAGGCCAGGATTTAAGGTTTCCTTTTAAAAGAAGTTGATAGTTTTTATGCGGTGCAAAGGTCAGACGGTTTCGATCGCCCCAATGAGATATTCAACGCAGGCATGTGTCAGCCAAGTTTTCGAGTCCAGCCCGAGTACCTACTTGCTTGAATGAGCAGCAAGCAAGCAATCGCCCACGTAACCCGTTAATGAACAGCTGCATTGCGAGGAAACCATCGTAGCCAAAATTCCCTATATATGGACCGATAACAGCCCTGAGGACATCCCATGGTTAGAGACTTAGTAATGGAATGATGTACAAGTTTGAGTTTTGCGGAGCCGTTTAGAAAGTACGAAAAATCTGATTATAGATGTTTTTGTAGCAAACACGGGTTTTTATTTTTAACCGACTTCCCATAAAGGAGTAGGTTCTCAATTCGGTTGTAGGTATGTTTTTTCTTTTTTCTTATGTTTGTTACCTCATAACTCCGTCAATTATGAACCGATTTGAAAAATTCTTGTTTTATCTGAAAGGATATAACGTCTTGCAGATTGGTCCCATTTAAATTGTATCAAAATCGGTTACGAAGTTTGGATTTTAAATCGAAATAGCTGGAATTCGTTTACTTGGATGATGGTTTTTTGTTATCCAAGTAATCGAAATTGCGTACCTACTTTGCTTTTCTGCGATTTTGCAGTGGTGTTGTTAGGTGTGGGGTAGGTACACTACCACTAAAAAAATAAAAAAACTTTTTACAAAAATATACAACCGACTTCCAAATAAAAAGAAATACTACAAAGTAAAAAATAACTTTAATTTCGAAGTCGGTGTCAAAATACGAAGAAACTAACAAAAGCACCGTGATTGTTAGTTTCTGTTAGTTACGGTGTTTTTGTTAGTGTGTGGTGGTGTGTGGTCAGTCTACTGACCTCGAGGTCAGTGATCATGGAGATTGATTTCGGAGCCCGTGCTTCGAAGCAGATCATTTATGATATTTTTTTTACTTCCGCCCTACCTGTATGTAAACAATGCTGCCCTACCTCAAATTCGACTCTAGCTACAGCCCTGGTCGCCGGCCACGGTCGAAGTTAGTGCCAATTATCAACACTGCACGAGGCGATTGTACACGATGGACGTCGACGAAGTTCTTGTTGTGATGTAAAAATACAATTATTTGAGGAGAAAACGAAAAAAAACTAAGGAAAGTTAATATTGGGAGTACTCAATCCTGGGCGAGTGAATAGTTTGGGATCTTTTTAGAACTTAATAACAGAATTTTGAGAGGTGAAGAAATTCGAGTTTATTCAAGTACCTATTTTAGGATGTCAATAATTACATTCAACGATCTATTGCTTTGAATATAAACTATCTACCAAAATTACAAGATTCTGTGGGCTGCTATGACAACGTTTGCCTACTTGCATTAAAATATACTAGGTAGATACTCTTATTTGGTATTCGCCAGCTTACCTACCTACCTTTTTTCTAGAAAATGCACGAAAGAAAAAATATTTGCATGACAATACCTATTATTACAGCAATGTTCTGTGAAAGATGTAACATTTGATCAATTGTTTCTTTAATCATTTATTGAAGTTTGAGAGTGTGTAGAAAATCGTCGATGGATACGTTTGCCCATTGGTAACTTATAGGTAGGTACTACGGCCCCCCATAATGTCAATAATAATAATAAAGCTGAATGCGATGTCAAAATTTCCACTAATTGTAAATTTTAAAAAATATAATAAAACTAAAAAGTAAAATTCTTTCAATGCTAGTAAATTATATCTACTAAAATGCCCTCATGTTAAAATACCTATACTATTTTTTTATTAATATATACCTATTATATTTAAATTTCGTACGTACGAGAGCGACTAGAATGAATTCATTGGTGGCGTTATTACTGCCCCAATCGTCCTTCCAATTTTGCTCAGAAATACGTGTTTATGACCTCCTCCAGGTATCTCAGGGCATGCTTCAGGGCAACCTGACTTCACCTTGTACCGGCCCACGCCGGGCCATACCACCACTCTGCGGTAGCCTGGCGGCTTGTCATATGAACTATTGAACCCATACTTAAACTGTACGAAAGTTTTCGGTTTACAAACATCATAGTGACCAGGACCAGGGTCTCTCGGTTTTCGTGGACACATCGACAAGTCCACGAGCGCAGTTCGACCTCTGTAGGGCTTACTTCTGTTAGTCTTATTTAACTTGCCAAAATGGGATGTCTTATATTTCTCCAAACTACCCTTAAGGGCAATCGGCCACGTGGCTGCCGTGCATTTTAGAGAGGTACTAAAATGGTTTTTGATAGTAGTCTCGTCTCGTTTGCCAGTAAATAAGTCGTAAGGACCTCGAATGGAAACAAGCTTCTTAGATAATTGATCGATTTGATCTTTGTCGGTAATCGAGTAGCGATTTGGGGCAAGCGACCACTTGGTCGAGGTGTCCTTGAATCTGCACGGTTCTTCTCGGTTGAAAGTTGGTCGAGCTGAGTGCGGCCCGTATGGAGCCTTAAAAGGGACAGCTTTGTAATACGTTCCTGGGTCGGGTGCCCTTTGTTTCGAAGGTTTAGATAAGGGTGTTCTTCCAAACCCAACGTTCTTGCAAGCCGGCTCATAATTGGATGGGTTTTGAACCTCATGCCAGGCAGGACCCAACAACGACCGAAGCCATTTTCGATTGTCTAAAACTTTTTGATTTCTGTAACCCAAGTTTTTCGACCATTCCTCTAAATCATTCTTATACTTCCATGGATCTTTATCAATATTTTTATTGTGGGTCGCTTCACATATCCTTCGTATAGATTGAGGTCTGTAGAGGCATGGGTTACACCCTTGGGGTCTTGACGTGATGTACAGCCCACTAGGATCCAAGTTAGGATGTCCAGTGAATTTACCGAACCTCGGTTGCGTTGAGTTGAAGGGTTTATGTTTTGTCGTTACCATTTTATAACACTAAATAAAGCTTTAAAAGTAATAATAAATAATAGATGATGTATTTAGTAAATAAAAAAAAACTAAAACACTTGATTTGTGAATTTTCGTTGATGGCGTCAGGTGGCATGATAATATGACGTTTGATTTTAAGACCACAAATTAATTAAAGAGGTAGGTACCTACCTAATTATTGCGGTATGTACCTTTTTTAACCGACTTTTTCATAGATTAGTTGGTACTTTTTGGTAACCAAGTAGGCTTTGTGCCAATTAATATCGCAAGCGGCTGTAATTCGTAGGGTCAGTTCACAATAACATGCGATACAAAAGCGCTTGAAACTTCCAACTTGACGGACGCGAATTTGTTTCAATCGAAGCTGAACATTTTAAAACGTTTACAATATAGGATCGGTAGCTGCACGGCCGTAGCCAGGGGGGAGGCATTGTACGGCAATGCCCTACCTTGAAATCACAATGCCCTACCTTAAAAATACCAAAAATAAAAGATCAATTTATCATGGTTGAATATTTTGTTTATACTTATTAGTTTATGATAAAAAAATGTATCGATAGTTATCTAAACATTTCCGAACACAGTTTGTGACATTCATTTCATATTATAATAATTCTTTGCTCTGTGTATAGGGCATTTGAAGCGCCATCACATGAAGCGATGGCTATGTAATTATAATATCTGTGATGCAGAGGGGATTCCCCGTACTTACCATAGATTGCTGATTGTTTTTTATTGCCAATTGTTATTTTTATTGCTATAAATTGAAGATTTATCGACTTCTTGATGGCTTTCTTTGGAAAAAACGAAGTGTTGAAGAGCAAATTGACCACGAAGAACCACACTGCTCAAAACAGGTGGAAGCATGAAATACAATGGCTACTTCTAGTTCCATGGCAACAGGTGGTCAACACAATGTTGATAATGTTAGCTATGGTATTCCTTCTGATATTGCTCAAATCGGAGAACCAATAAAACAAGTTGTTTTAAACACATATCCAAAACAACATAACAGGGCCTTTGTAACAACATAACCTCCCAGTCTCACACTTGGAGTTCCCCAGGGTAGCATATTGGGTCCAACCTTATTTCTCGTGTACATCAACGATCTCACTGACCTAAAACTCACCCACGGCGAAATCATTTCCTTTGCTGATGAAACTGATGAGACTGCTCTCCTTTTCTCAGCCGATAACTGGAATGAAGTATTTGATGCTGCCCAATCTGGTTTTAATACTGTCAGAAAGTGGCTAAATGACAATGTTTTAACGCTAAACACCGATAAAACCAAATACATTTGTTTTACTGTTCGATCATACCATGACATTGATCACACCTGTGCCGTTATCCCACATGAATGTACGCCTCATAGTAACTGCTCTTGTGCTCAAATAGACAGGGTTGATACAATCAAATATTTGGGCGTTACTATTGATAAAAACCCTTAACTTTAAGGAACATATAATAAGAATTTTAACGGGATGGGTTCGAAAACTCATAATACATTTTTAAAAATATACGACACATCGCCGATCCTCCTATCTTGAAACGGATTTACTTTGCCCTCTGCCAGTCCCTCTTAACATTGTATATCCGTGTGGGGAGGTGCTCCAAAAACAACGCTCAAATCTATTGAGGTTGCCCAAAGAGCTATACTAAAGGTAAGTAATTTCAAACCCATACTTTTCTCAACTACCTCACTTTATCAATCATGTGGAGTACTAACCGTAAGACAATTATTTATTTTAAAAATAATCATAATGCAACACTCACAAATAATTTATCACCCCCCGATGTTGAATAAACGCAGAAATTATACGGTTTGCACACAACAAAAAAATTCTAATACAAAATTTATAAAAAAGTTCATTAATTCTCTCGGCCCCTATATTTACAACAAAATTAATAAACTCCACTCCTATATATCCACTCAACACAGATCGTTGCAGGAGAAAAGTAACTGAATACCTACAAAGTCTCACTTATGACGAGACTGAGCAGCTCTTAATCGTGTCAACTTGACACGATTAAGAGCTGCTCAGTCTCGACAGCAAAATTTTACTTATACTTATACAACCGTATCTCGCTCACTATCACATCTACTCATAAACTGCCGCATATCACACTCACACTTAACTATAGACACACCCTCTCACACTCACATTCACCTAGCATAACACACAAAGAGAGGAACAGCCACAGATTACAAAGCCATAAGTTCAGAATATATCATATTTTTTGTTGAATGCTAGCACTTAAGTAAACTTAATTATCTTATGTAATTCGAGGGGATTGGCGCTGTAAGCCGAAATACAGGTTCTTCCTAGTTCGGCTCCAGATGCTAAAACTTTTGTATACATAATACTGTTCACAGCATTTATTTGTAAATTATAATAAGTACTTTTGTGAAAGAAATAAAATTTATTTATTTATTATTTGTTTGATTGGTTCAAGCGTTATGAATGGTTGCGGTATTCTGTCGAGAAAGATGCTGCTTTTTGCTATCCATGCCAGCAATTTTTACCTCATGGAAGCAAACAGACTGACAGAATGATGTGTACGAAAAATTTTTTTTTCATTTTCAAGCTACTTATGTCGATGAGGCAGGAGAAATTACAAAGAATTATACATGTCTAGCAGTGTTGAAATGTTAATAAATCAAAAAGTTTTATTATACTGAAGTATATAATTGAAGTAATACAATTTCTAACTGTCAACGAATTAGCTTTGCGTCGAAATTATAGGTACTTTGGAAGGAGAAAAAGAACAAGGATTATTTCAGAATTTATTTGAATACACATGTAGGTAAGAAAGATCCGAACGAGTTCCTCACTCATATACCACAAAACACAACATCAAAACATCATCACCATCTGAAGTTCAAAGATGGGATTCGAAGATGGGACGAGAGATAAAAATAACCGCGAAAATATTGCATTAGCAATACGTTACGTCAAGGATGGTGTCGTCAATTACTAATGGTTAAGAGCGTGTATACCGTCCACTAGCGCCGCCAATCGTTTTTTATTATTTGTGGTAAATTTAAGACACGTAGAAAACCGCTCTGTAGTGCACTGAAGAAATGTATTTATTATGTTTTGAGAGTTATGTTTTGTACTTTAGAACATAAATAGTTGCCAAAGTCGATATTTTTGCTAAAAGTGGCCACTTTTAGCAATAATTGCCGTTTTGGCTATTTATCCATGAGTTCTGTATTAAAAATAGCTGTCAAAAAATAATAGATACATTTGTTTAGTGCACTACAGAGCGGTTTTTTATCTACGTGTCTTAAATTTACCACAATTAATAAAAAACGATTGGCGGCGCTAGTGGACGGAATACACACTCTTAAGACTACTGAAAACCTTGATGCAGCTACTTTCCCGGAATTAACGTTAAATACCGTTACGGAAAATAACATTGACCTCTCTTGTACGCTAAGCCAATGCTATGATGGCGCAAGTGTAATGAGTGGGAAAGTTTCAGGAGTTGCGACTAGAATAGAAAATAAATTGGGCCAAAAAATGCCTTACGTCCACTGCTATAACCATCGCATACACTTAATACTCACTTGTCTCACATCACTGACCTAGAGGTCAGTGATATACATGGTGATTGATATAGGAGCCCGTGCTTCGGAGCAGATCAATTATGATCATTTTTTTACTTCCGCCCTACCTGTAACCAATGCTGCCCTCCCTCAAATTCGACTCTATGTACAGCCCTGGGTAGCTGTAGTCAGCCCCGGATCTACGATTTTCCCAAACCGGGGCAGAAATTTGATAGTGGCGTCCCCCCTCTCTTCCTTCGGTGTTTTTGGTCGTTTCTTCGTATTTTAACACAGACTACCGAAATTGAAGTTATTTTACTTAGTAGAGTTTTAAGGGTTCCATACCTTCGTTCCTTACTTTTTTCTGAATAATATAAGCATATTTATATATATGTATATAGGATTACATTGTTGTCCGTCCGTCTGTCTGTCAAGACCCTTTATTTCAGGAATGCGTGGAGGAATCGAGTTGAAATTAAAACCTCAGGTCTACAGTCCCTTGAAGCTGTGAAAAATCAAACTTCTAAGTTATCGTAAAAAAAGATAGGTACGGCCGTTTATGCGTAAAAACGTTTTTTTTTTTATTTTTTTTTTTATTAAGTTTTATTTCATGATTTTTAAACTTAAATTACCTAATAGTTACTACTAGACAACCTATGAACTCATCATCTTCCTGCCCTTATCCCACGTTACTTTGGGTCGACGCAACACACTTTTTACTTCCTTTTCGTCCTATCAGCCGTCACGCTATCACTAAGTCCCTTTTCTTTCATATTTCCTCTCACACAGTCCATCCACCTTTTTGGCATGGCCTTTCAATCCCTCTCCATGCATCAATATAATGTGATCTACACTAACCTAAACGTCACTATATCGTACCTATACCAAAATATGAAATCGTTAGAACCAGTGAAAGTAGCCATCTCTAACCAATGTATTCACTCATTACTCTTTTCTGCTTCATTAATTGTAAAAAATTGATTGTGGTCAGGATCAGATCATCAGACCCTGATATTTATAACCTATTCATTGCGATCATTTTAATGAATACGAAAACGGAAGGTCTGCTGTAAGTAAGTGAGTCCTCACTTACTTACAGCAGCCCTTCCGTTTCTATCTTGCAGATTTCAGGACATGATCCAGCATCAGGTTAAGGTTTCTGATCTGTTCATTGAAACCATTTGGATTTTTCTATTTATTTGAGGTAGTGTACATAGCCCTGGCCCATTTTGGAACATCTCCTTTCTCTATTGCACGGGACATAAGAACTGTTTAAAGATTGTTTTTTTTATTAGTTTTTGAGATAGTTTCAAAAAAAAAATTGGTGGAAATAACAATAGTAGTAGATTAATAAAAGTCTCCTAAGAGAAGATTTAAAATAAAAAACGAAGGTAGGTACTAAATTATATTTCTGCATACATAGGTCCTTGAGCCTTGTCTCCCAGTGGGGTGACGACAATCTGGTCACTTTTGAAAACAGTGAAAATATTGTATAACTAGCTTCTGCTAGCGGCTTTGCCAGAGTTATACCTATTAACGCCATCAAAATTCAGGCGTGTCTTTTTACCGCTAAAAGTAGTCGTTTCGACCAAACTCCTGTTTTTCGGGGTATATCTGTTCCTGTGACTGATCGGTTCGAGCTTCTAGGCATGGAGTTGACATCCAGTCTGAACTTCGGCGCCACCATTGAGTACAAAGCCAAAACTGCAGCCAAAAAGCTGGGCATCCTGAATAGAGTGAAGCGATACTTCAGGGCTGGACAGCTTTTAACCCTTTACAAAGCACAAGTCCGATCCTGCATGGAGTTGCAGCCACCTTTGGGATGGCTCAGCTAAGTACCAGCTTGCCGCGCTTGACTTGGTGGAACGCAGAGCTAAGAGGCTCATCGGCGACGAAAAACTGGTGGATGCCAAGCTTCACAGCTTGGCTCATCGCCGCAAGGTTGCCTGCTTGTCGGTCTTCTACAGATTGTACTTCGGTGAGTGTGTCCAAGAACTCCACGACCTCATTCCACCGGCCCCCTTCTACCATCAGACATCCAGACGCACTGCAACTTACTATCCCTACCTTCTTGCTATTCCACGAATTCGCACTATAAGCGATTCCTAACGTCTTTTAAAATGCGGACAGCAAAGGAGTGGAATTCTCTGCCTGCGTCTGTGTTTCCGAACGCTTACAACCCTAATCTCTTCAAAGTTGGAGTAAACAGGCTCCTTCTGGGTAAGCTCGCTCCATCGTAGACTTTGTCTCTGTCATTTCTGACAGACCAAGACTAAGGTCAAGAGCAAACCCATCTCAAATAAAATAAAATAAAAATGTAATACAATGTGGAATAATAATATAATAATAATAATAAATAATAAATCTTTATTCAAAAGTTCAAATTGGTACAATAAAACAATAAATCTTAGATAATAATATAGGTAAAACGATGTTAGATGCCTGTACTAGGAGGGTCCTGTATCACAGGCGGCAAGGGTGCAAACAGTGTACAAAAAAATTGCCTTAGATTTTTTTAACAATATTTACTTAATATTACAATTGTTAATTGAGTAATGTTAATTTATTTTCCTAACCTAATTTACTTAATTAAACAAATATCCCCTGAAATTAATTATATAGATCAGAAATGCTAGTTAAGTTTAGTTTACATAAATTAATTCTAACACTTCATTAGTTTCTCATACACAGTATGAACAATTGGCGTCAGCAGAAATGTTTGCTGGGTTAAAGTCAATGTTGCAAAATTTGCACATAGCACTCATGTATTGAATTATATTTGATTTTTGCACTGGACGGCTAATTCACTTAAACAACAACAAATTCAGGGGAAGTAGGTCATCACAGCGGAATATTCTATTTGAATCAGCATCAGGTGTAAGACCGGAAATCTGGCCTTGAGTATGACGCTCTAGGCGCCCTCATAATCGACGGAATTTATATATCTGAATTCTCTCTCGCTCTTCGCTATCTTCCTTGCAGGGCACTCAGCGTCTCCTGTTTTATGATTGCTGGGTTTTTTTAAAAGCGTGAGCAAGTTGCACATTTAGGCATTTCAGTTTTCTTTGCACACTCAGCCATCGAATGCCCTGCTTCACCACAATGACCACACATACAGTTGACCTCTCTGCACGATTTCGCTGCATGACCATATTGTTGGCATTTGTAGCACCGAGTTACTAATGTAAAGTCCCTGACAGGACAGGAAGACCAATTTATAAAAAGTCTCGATTGAGCGATCAGGGCTTTACGTAAATTAGCTGGTACTTCAATGACGTAGTTACAGGTCGAGGCATCTCTCTTCCCAGATTTGTGGCTTAATTGTACGAAGGTCAGGAATGATTCCAAGGACATACCAGGAAACTTGTCGGCTACGTTTTGTTCGAAAATGCACTTGAAGACCTCATTTTCAGACATGGAAGTCGGCACTCCTACGACCACGATCCGGGGTTTGCGCTTGTTGGGTTCGTCGGCGGTAAGTCCAGAAGTAGAGAGCTGGACTGCTTGCTTTAATTTGTCTGCGTCGTTTTTGGTCTCGGTACTGATAATTACGCCTCCATTTTTCGTTTTGCGGACACCACGAACATGCAGCTTCATTTGCTCCGGGCGTATGATTTTTTGCACGAGGTCTTTTGTAACATCGCTGGATTTGAATTTATCGTTCGGATAAATGGCCACAGAACTAAAATTGTTCGGTCGAACGTAGTCACTTGTTCCCTTTTTTACCATATCGGCAAAAGAAACATTTTCAGAAGAGCGAGAGTCCTTAATGGTTTGCTGGAGCTCCGAAATGTGGTCCGACAATTTCCGCTTTTCTTGTAAGTCTTCCACCAGACTGTATGCTTGATCGGCTTTCTGCTTCAGGGATTGATATAGGACTGCCATCTGTGAGGTGCCCGATCCTATTTTGCGGCATAAGTTGGATATTTTCAACTTCTGGTCTGAGTTAAGTTTGCCATCCGTAGCAATAGAGCAAACCTCGTTTAAGTGTTGTTCAATGGATGACATCCATTTTTGTATCTCGGGCGTGGATACAACTTCAATTGACTGTGCTGGATTTTGCGTCGTCGTCGTCCCCGGTGAGGCGGAAGGGTGCACTTGACCACATGGATTACGCGGGCTGTTATCCATTATACTTTATAATAAGTTCACTATTTCTAAGTTTTCATTATATTTACTAAAACTAAACTCTAGGCAAAATTTTAAAATTGCATTACTATTTGAATGCACTAATCTAGGTCACTATTTTTATTGTGTTATTTAAAAATTGCTAACGAATACGTCTGTATGCTACGAATGAGTGCGAACGATTCCCTGACGAATCCTGACGACCTGAATGACGAAGGATAGGCTTTTTTAATTTTACTATTCAAATCTTTTTAATTTCAACATTCGGTAACATTCCCACTTCCCTAATGTCCTTACACAATTAGATTTAAGTGGCCTATACCTTCTAAAATTGTGGAATGAACTCGACTACATACAGCTACAATTTGGTAATATTTGTTATTAAGTTTTAAATTACTTGGAATTTCGAGGATATTAACTTCTTTTCCATCTTTTAATTCGAAAAATAGTATATTTGACAAAGCGTAAGAGATAATTTTAACACCAGTACCTACCCAACCAGCAATTCAGTCCTATTATTTCAGCTCATAACTCTAAAAAACTCTATAAACGATTTATTAAGGTTTTAGCGGTGCCACAGTGTTGTATAAAAGCGTTCGACAGTACATTATTGCTCTAAATGCTTAGAGAGCTAAAAATACCTATAAACAAAGAATGTAAACGTTTACTACGCCATTTTATACAACCGTTATAGCCAAGTACTATAGCAAGTATTAATATAACTAGTACATAATAATATTGCTCTATAAAATTGTTAACAGGTGCCTTTATTTCTCTCAATAACGTAATAAGGATTCCAAAGGAACTGCAATAGTAGTTTCGTTATAGCAGTGATGAAAACTCAACTACAGGGCGATATTGTGATATTGTGGATATACAGATCGCTGCTATAGTACGTGTGCGTTAGCAGTCACAAAGAATTTACAAAACAGTGTTTTTGTGATGTAGTCTAATTTCAGGGCACGCTAATAGAACGTAAGTGTATTATAATAGTTTTTATGCATATTTTAATTTTATCGATAAGCATATCACACAGACACTATAATAGACCAGAATTGTTGGATAACAACTTTTTTGGTGCCTAGCAATGCGCTTGTTGGTATTATAAATGGGTATCTATCACTATAATGACGCAAAAGTGGCACATACATGTAGAACAGTTATATGTTTCTATTAAATGACAGCTAAGGGTCACCGCACACGGGCCACCGGCCACAACCACAAAACGCCGCCACCGGCATATTTCCTGTAGTTTTCGTATGTTTTATATGGACTCGCCGCACACGGTTGACTCTGGTGGCCGCCACACGCTACAATCCTAAATGTATGAAAACTACAGGAAATATGCCGGTGGCGGCGTTTTGTGGTTGTGGCCGGTGGCCCGTGTGCTGCGACACTACGTCCCAAAAAGGATTCTTGGCTTGCTTTTACAACAATATTCAGACATTTTGATACGGAATCACAATTATGGGAAACGGTTCCGTACCAAATGTGTCTTATAAAGATATTATTTCTGAAGAGAGTCCTTACTCCAGCATTTTTTCTGAATCTTCAAGCAATGATTCAACATTCGAAAAAGACCAGCATTTTCGTGACAGCGTGAAAAATTGAGCCATTAATTATAATATTTCGCATGAAGCATCAGTCAATCATGAAAAAAAAGGATTTGTTTTTTTTTCAAATATGTCAAAATTCAAATAAGAATTTTGTAATCTAAAGAAAGATTCAAAACGAAGAGGAAATTTCCTAAGAAAAAGTCGTAACTCTCCGAACCAATGATTCAAAAGAGACGAAAAGAAATAATGTAGGACCAATATTAATAACTTTCCCAGAGGGGTGAAAATGCCACCGAAAAGCCAGAGTACCCAACTCTGGCTTTCGCAAGCCACGCCTGCTTCGGCCACTTTAACAGAAAAATTGATTTGTACATATTTAATATAAAAATTAAGAAATGAAAAATTCAAGAACTTACTTAGATAGATGAATGCACAAGAACGTACTAATGCACAATAGTCTGCTAGCAGTTTTGTTTTATAGTGATTTTTCAATTATTTAAGCAACAGAACAGTTTTGTACTGCTTGAGCATGAACATTGCAAAATATGTAACAGTTGTTTTCGCTTGGGTTCTATGCTTTTTGTTTCATAACTAAAATTTTATTTATTTATTCAAAGGCTTCGAAATGGAAAAACATTTTTTTTTAAATTTTTATTAGATAACAATTATACTAGTTTAAAAATAAAAAAAACAAGTTAAATGATTTTTTATTATAATTTTTTGTATTATCCAAAGCTGCATGAAAATGTATTATTTTATTAGTATCTCCTAATTTTAAATAGGTAACTGTTATAAAAAATGCGTTGTTTATAAGATAATTGTTTTTTTTGGAATCCTAATCTTTGCTGCAAATGAAGATTGTTTAAAAAAAAAAGGATCCTTAAATAAAATAACTGCTTTAAAACATATTTGTTCGTTAACAATTTTTTGATCCACTTATAATTAGTAGTAAGGAACCATTATTTTTTATTAAAATTAAACTTCTCAGTTACCGTAAAAAAAGATATGGCCGTTTATGCCGCAAAAAACGTACATTTCGAAACTCGCAAGGGAATCAAAATTTATATACCTACTATAAAATATAGTCTTTATAAAGTAATACATATGTACCTACAAATTTGTGCGGAACCCTTGGTGGGCGAGTCCGACTCGCACTTGTCCAGTTTTTAAAGTTTGTCTGTCTGTATGTTTGTAGAGAACAAACAAACGGACAATCTCCGAAACGGCTCGAACGATTTTGACGGGTCTTTCACTGGCAGATAACTGATATTATGAAAATTAAGTTCGACTAATTTATTTAAAAAAAAACAATCTAAGAAATTGTTAACAGACGCTAAGTAATCGCGGGCAACAGCTATAATTACTTTCGATCTTCTCCCATAATATCGCAAGATATTTCCCTTGTAACTTTATAACGTGCTAGCCTCCAGTGAAAATACTTCGGACCTCTCTCTTTTGAGTATTCAATAGTCTATAAATATACCCAAACGACTGCTATGGACCCAAGAACGTGACATCGATTAGAGATAGGACCTACCTTACATCATACATTGTTAGTTGTTTAAAATTCACACTCATACATACATAGATAAATATTATATTATTATTAAAAAATATGTTAAAGTATGTTTTAATCTTACCAAAAAATTGTTACGCTATAAGTGTTAATCTAGTTAGGTTAATCTCAAATAATTAAGGCTATAATTATTTAATTAATTAATTGGACATGTTTTAAAATTGTTAACTAATATAATATAGGACATGCTTTAAAATTGTTAACGAATTTATTAATTTTATGTTGTATTAATTTTATACTTTTTGCTGTGCCCTACAGGGTCCGTAATTGTTTCCTGGCTTTAAGCCCATTATAAGATCTTCACACATTACGTTATGGAATGCAAATAATGACGAATACCTAATAGAACACCTTACGACCACTACCTTGGGGTTAGGTATAATGTAAACATCACTTATAAGACATTGACAGGCTTTTTCAGGCACAGTCTCTATTCTATGCGATTCCTTACCTTTTCTCGTACGAAATTTTTTGTTAAACAAACTGAAGGGGAACTTTTTTGTAAGGAAGACTGAAACTTTTCGCTTTTGAGTGGAGAAGTGTGGGCGCAGGCGCGCGGCTGCCGGTCAAGGGGATGTAACGTGCGGGCGCGTGGACGAGCCAGTAGCGTAACAGCACGAGCGCGGTCATGTGCTAAGCCCGTCACCGAACTTTTGTTGCGGAATACGAAACAGAGTTTGCGTGAAGTGGTTTTAACTGCTATACGCTACAAAGTAGACCTCCGTTTTTCTTCTTTCATAAAAACTTTTATCAGCTCGTTGGACCGACAGGTTGAGACCGTTTGGTGCCCCTGCTACCAGTTGCTAACTATTTGCCACCTGGTGACAGTGTTGTGGACACAAAGTAAAAGAACTTGTTCTGTTATTTTTCATTTTTTATCTACTTCCTTTCCAGCTTTGATTCTAATACTGTAAGAAAAATGCTGGGTGAAAAGTTTAAAAATAATTTGTACATTTAAGTTTTTTAAAAATTGTTTGGTGATCCCGGTCTACACGGGTGACGGCTTGGTCCATCTCTTCAGTGATCTAGTTCCAGCTTGATCAGGTAGATATTCATCCTATTTTAAGTTTTATTCCACAAGCGAAAGTTTCTTTCATGGTCTTTGAAAGCTGAGTGATTTGTGAACTGAATATGTTGTGTGTTAAAAAAAAGATGTTATAAAACTGTATATTGAGTTTATCCGCTTTTACGCGAATATGATTTAACTACTTGCTACAGAGAGAGGAATGAAAAGATTACCAAGCTTTATACTTACGGGATGGCTAATTCGGAAGTAGAAACAAGATTTTTTTTACAACCAACGATAATTTTTCTTCTCCTCTCCTAATTGTACACTTGATATTTAGTATGTATGTATATGTATATTTATTGTAGTGTTTATTATAATATATATTTGTACACTGACCGCCCTAAATCTAACTTCTTTCGTTAAATCCATCCAAAGGTTGTCTGTAAGAGATTGCCCTGTGCGATAAGACCGCCCATTGTACACTTGTTTTTTACAAACATATTTCCTGTTTTGTTATGAGGTGTACAATAAAGTATATAATAAATAATAATAAATAAATAATGAACTAGGAGACATCCCAAGTAACAAAATCGGGTAATATAAAAGACCTGAGAACGTTTCAGAACGAGCTAATTAGTGTTCATTATTAGTACTATATTAGTGTTGTAAACGTTTACAGAACCCCGAAAGGGCCCCTGTTTTATCATTGATTTATTCTATAAACATTACATACAGGCTGTCACGGTGATAAATCATCTCTGTGGTTGAAATGTAAAAGTGATAAGAAACGCTTTTTTGTACTAAAATAGCGCTATATGCAACGTTTTTGACATAAATTTGCTCTATAAAAGTAACCAAAACATGTTTATACTGTTATTTTGCACCGCTAACGGATCCAATGATGATTTTTATCACACAGTGTTCTTTAAGAAAAATAATATCGGTAAGTTTATGCTTTATGTCACTATAGCCATTGTTGATAAACATAAAAAATAATTAAAAGGACATACTACAACAATGCATTCATGGACAATAAATATTCGGTAACATGCACTTGCGAAAGTAATTGTGTCGCTAAAGTCGCTAAAGTCATACTGCTTTCAAATTTGACAGTACGTCCTCATAACTTTCATGTTTTAATTAATAAAATAAGAACTTCTCCCGGCTATGGCTGCAATAGTACATATTGGCTCCAGCCGTGCTGCTAATGTGCTACCGCGACAAAAAACAGCAGCCATTTTTTCACCTACGACACGCCTTAGTCTTGTAGCAGTAACAGAAACTCACCTAGTGAGCTATTTAAAATATAAGTTATTTAGAAAATGCACCTGGAGTCACTTAGGTACTATTTGGTACTATAGAAGAATTTTCGGGGCTTTTACAGAACTAGCCCCATAGCCGTGCCTAGGGAGCTTTTAAAACGCAAAAATGTTACGTAATGGTTGTACAAGGTACTTTTATAGTGCAAATTTGTCTTGTAATAGAGTTTTTGATACTGTTGCATTACTTGTACTATAAAAATAATTTTGACACCTTAATAGTGCCAAATAGATATATAAAAGTGTCAATAAGGTGTTTTACAGTATTTATTAGTGCTAATCGCATATTTTATACCCATTATAGAGCAACACTTTAAATATTCTTATACAAAAGAATATTTAAAGTGTTTCTCTATAATGGGTCCTGTAAGCGTTTTAAGAGCTAATTTGTAGGACTTAACCGCTCTTTTATCTTATAGAACCAAACCGCTCTGTTGAAAACCTTTTTAGTACAAGCAGTCATAATGGTTACCATTATATGGCTACTATATTACTGTTTGGTGATAAAACGCCTTAGTTATAGAAACTTTTGTTACTTGGGTACTGTATAATTCAATGAATATATATTCATTGAATTATACAGTACTACTATAAGAACTTTTAAACAAGCGCTTGCTTAAAATAGTGATTAGCGGATTGTAAATTCTGATTCTTCTTAGAATTAAGAATCTGTGAATCAGAAATCTAAATAGCCGGACAGACAGACACTCATTGAGACCGACAGATGATTGATCCAAAAACACGGTCGCGACTCAACCGTTACATTTTTTTTCCGAATCAAAAACGTCGTGCGCAGACAAAGGTGAAATAAACACAAAGGACGGGCACGCGGTGCGCCTAAAATTTTGAAAAAAGTGCAGATAATAATAGTTCTATACCTAGTTCTAGTTCAAACATATAGGTTTTCCTGTAATCATGTAAACATGTATTTTTTAAATACAAAAAGAAATCAAAATTAATACCCTTTGCATGCGAGTCCGACTCTTGGCCAGTTTTTTTTATTTATTTTTAACTTAGGTATTATATTTTTTTTCCTAACATATTTCAAAACTGGCAAATCAGTATGAGACTGGCTGAATAGCTTTGCGATTAAAGCTTAAATCTAAAAAAAGATAAAAAAAAAAACAGTATGGATAGTGGACTACTGCGAAATTTTTATGTTTTTTGTTACGTTTAAATGCGGTGGTTTTTTCTTTTTCTACTCGAACTTATTTATATTTACTGTTTGAGATTAGGCAGTAAGAATATTTATATTACTCGACTGAAAAAGGCGGATGTTCCAAATTTGTAGGGCTCAATTGTACTTACGATTTGTTGTCTAGATAACGTTGTAGTTACACTTCCACTTGTTTATTTAATTTCTATGGACAGTAGTGCTAGGTAGTTATGCGGACTTATTGCAACAAGACATTCTCTACCAGTCAATCGTCGTCAATCGTCAATCTTCGCGTCTCGCCGCAGACTGTCACATAGGCCGCATGTAGGGTATGCCGTTGAGTTGATCGCGTTCGTCGCGTTCGCAGCGTCGCGTCGCGCCGCGTAGCGTTCGTCGCTCACGCAGGACACCGCGTTAGGGGTTGATTTCGTTCTCCTTCTTCTCATCGTCTGGGCAGTAAGCTCTAACGGCCTCACGCACCCTATTGTCTGGTTTCGTTGATTTGCTTGTTGATATAAATTACCTAAGTATTATTGGAACCACACATTCAACCGTAACCTCTTCAAAGTTAGAGTTAACAGGCTTTTTTTTGGCGATAACTCAATTTTTTTTATTATTTTTGCCGTTATAAGTGTGTTTGAGTAATTTTTTGAATGCGTGGTGCAATTTTTTCTAGAATGCAGGTGTCATCAATGTGGTGTGAGATTTATTAGGCCCTTTATTTAATTAAACAAGACGATATACTTCGTACGATAGCGATCACAAGATCCCCTGAGTCGTAGTGGGTATTTAATCCAGACAACGCCCAAAATGTTTTATAGGTACTGAAAAACGAATGTAAATTATTTTTAACCAATCCTTGTGTTTTCAAAATGGCGGTCTACCAGTTCCCAATTCCAAACAATAAAAATCTGTGTAACATCATTTTCTGACTTCCAATTCCTTCAGGAACTTTTAGAATAAAATTTGTAATATGAATCTTGTGATTATTTCCATAAATAAAAAATGGATAGGAGAACTGCATCTAATCAGTATCAAAAAAGATTTATTTATTACTAGCTTCTGCCAGCGGCTTCGCCCGCGTGATCCTTAGGGAACATATTCCCGGGATATAGCCAATGTGTTATTCCAGACTATAATCTACCTCTTTGCCAAATTTCATGAAGGTCCTTTCAGGCGTTCTGTCGTGAAACATTAATCTTCACAAACTTTAGGATTAGTAGGATTGTAAGTGTTTTCGGAAATTTGGAAAGACCAACATTTTGCAGTGATAAAAAAGCAGTTTTTTTTCAGGAAAAAAAAAAAACGATTTTTCGCCCATTGCTAAATAGGTGAACAAGACAATATTGTGACGACCAGAGTTCTTTTATCTGAAGACATGCGTCAGGTTATTGACATATGACGCTATACACCATCTGAAGATTGGAAAGCAAGTATGTTGCAATGAAACATACTTAATTACATCATCGTTTCGTTACAATAAAATACAGTAAAGGTTGTTTTATATTATACAAAATATATAATAATTTTTGAACTCCATCGATTTCTAATGGCTTTGAACGATTTTCTAATGCATTTTTTTGCATGTTGTACTCAAGTGCCGAGTTTTATCTTAATCCGCTTTAAGCTGCTGCTGCTGCTCAACGAACATTTTCGCGCGTGTGTCACCGTAAGTTCGTGTACTTTTTAAACAAGACGTGTAGAGAATAAGATCGTCGAACTATAAGTCCGCATACTTGCTCGCCTGTCTGCCACCCACTTAAAACATTACAAATAAACAACCTTTTCTCAACTATATTTTTCCAATAATAACACCTTTAGTTTTCATCAAAGTAGGACCGAGACTAGTTTGAGTATTTTTCACTATTCTTCAAAGTTTCAAATTTGCCATTATGAATCTAAATCTAAATGCTTATTGTTCTATTTTTAAGCAACAATTGCATCTCAGTCACAATCTGTCAATACTGTAGGGAATACGAGTTTTTTTTGACAGTTTGTGACTAACATAACATTCAATTTTTATTTGACAACGTAAATAAAACTTTAGTAACATTGGCAATATCGAATAACCGAATGATCGAATGACGATTGAGAGAGTGTGTTGTGTTATCACTTATCATTTTCCCATATCTCACCTTTTGAGAGGAAAACCAATAGTTCAAAAATTATTTTCTTATTTATTTTCTAGGTGTAAAGTGTAGTTCAAAACCTGTCATATTAGTATTTTATTTTTTTATTGAATTATATTTTATAACACTGCTGAGTGGAAATGGATGACTGTTGTATCATATTATTTGTCGTCTACACGCTTACAATTACATCATAGGCCTTTGCTACGCCGCGAGCCGGAGACATCGCTACGGCGTAGACTTCTGCTACGCGTCGTAGGCATTGCCTACGCCGTAGACATTTCGCCGTAGGTCAAAATCATATTACGTCTACCCCTATCTCTTAAGATACAGGCTAGACCTAGTTTGAGGGACAGAGTCTATATAATTGTGCTGATAAAGTGACAAATGCAAAATTTAAAATGTATCCAGTGCAATGTGTTCTTGGTAAGTATGTGTTTTTTCTCCTCCGCTCTTTGGCTGCTTTTGAGCTACATTTACGGGCCGAAACCAAGTAAATGCAGCGAGTGGTGTGTTATGTTGGGGGTGTATTATGAGGGGTACATATTTTGTTTTATTCTATTTGCATGAACTTTCTAACAATTTGACATGTATTCAAGATGTTATATTATTATTCGCAAGTATGAGTGCATGGATGAAGTAATTTTGTAAGTCATCATCATCTGCCTAGCCTTTTCTCATTATATTGGGATCGGCTTCCAGTCGAGCTGGATTAAGCTGCAATCCAGTATTTTACGTGGAGCAGCTGCCTACCAGACCTCCACATCCCATTAACGGGGTAATACGGCAGTTCTTGGCAAGACTGGACATCAGATTTATTGGCTTCTGACAATTCGTAGCGACTGATAAAAATCTACAAATGACAGCGGGAGCCAAAATTAATTGTTATATGTGTACTAGCTGACCCAGCGAACTTCGTTCCGCCTAACAGTCGATTCTTTAATTTTTTAGTTTTTTTTTTTCTAAAATAAACGTAGCCTAAGTTACTCCTTATTACACCAGCTACCTGCCAATAAAAGTCCCGTCAAGCAGTCCAGCCATTTCAGAGATTAGCCGGAACAAACTGACAGACAGACAGACAAAAATTGTAAAAATGTTATTTTGGTGTTTGTACCGATTATATTCATAAAACAGGTGTCCCACCCAGTAAGAGTGCACTTTTTCATTTTAAAATAAAAACAAGAATTTTATGACAGAGTTGTGATATTTTTGTAATTGTTGTATTGTATTGTAAGGAGACATGTTCCGATTAAGTATGGATTAAAATATCCGGCAAATTGCCCCCACGGCTCCGATAACAGGCCATTACTATTTTCATGAAATTTTCCATGACTTTATGTGGCTGTATCTCACCGACGACGCGTTGGATTTCCGATTTCAGCTCAGGAATCGTTTCGGGTTTTTTCGCATAAACCCGAGATTTCACAAAGACCCAAAGAAAAAATATCGCACGGCGTTAAATCGCGCGATCTTTGTGGCCAGTTGACATCAGAATTTCGTGAGATAATGTGTTCTGGAAATCGTTGCTGCAATAAGTCGATTGTTTCATGCGCGGTGTAGCAGGTTGCACCGTCCTGCTGAAACCACATGTTGTCCAGATTAATGCCGTCCAGTTGAGGCCACAAGAAGTCCGTTATCATATTCCTGTAACGAATGCCGTTCACAGTCACTGTTATTTTGGCCTCATTTTCAAAAAAGTAAGCGTTTTTCTTTCGAAAAGCACTCCATTTTTAATAATCGGAATAAACAGAGGTGACAGCTGAGAAATTTCAGAGTTGCCACTTGCATAAAAAAAAAAAATATCTATTTTAAAAAATGCACTTACTGACACATGTTTTACGTGTAGTAAAAACGGTTATTTCAGTATTACAAACAGACACTCCAATTTGATTTATATGTATAGATGTATAGATATGTCACCAGATAATTGCAAAATACGTAAGTCTACAAAATATCTTGAGAGATCTATAAATTGTCAACTGAACATTTGGAATACTTTTTTATTATTTGAGATGGGTTTGCTCTTGACTCTAGGTCTAGGTCAGAGAAAGTCTACGATGGAGCGAGCTTACCTACTCAGAAGTCGCTTGTTCACTCTAACTTTAAAAATATGAGGGTTGTAAGCGTTCGGAAACACAGATGCAGGCAGAGAGTTCCACTCCTTTGCTGAGCGCATTATGAAAGACGCTTAGAAACGCTTCGTGCGAATTGGTGGAATAGCAACAAGGTAGGGATGGTAAGTAGCAGAGCGTCTGGATGTCCGATGGTAGAAGGGGGAAGGTGGGATGAGGTCGTGGAGTTCTTAGGCACTCTCTCCGAAGTACAATCCTCACAGAGCACAAGTCAAGAATGTATCTATTTTGGTGTAAAAATTAAAAAAAACTTGACCTTTTATTGGTCTTGGTTAGTGTGAGCTCACGTGCATACCATAGAGTTACGATTTGAATGCCATCTTTTTTAATTGCTTCGCTAGATGACAAAAAATTGGGATTTTTTCGTTCGTTTACTATATAATATATTATATTCTTATTAAGTATAATGTTCTTTTGATCTATTTGAATATGATCTTGTATAATTGACACAACAAAGAGCGACCGCGCCAGCTTGGGAACTTAGGGGGGCACCTCGGCACGGATAGGTTAGATTCGAATGGGATTTCAAGAGATAGAGTGAGCAAGCGAAGCAAGCGAACTTAGCTCCCGTTATGCATTTCATTATATGTAGGTTACTTTAAACCCTGCAGGAAGAAAAAGGATCCCCCCGCAGCGGGGCTCCGTGTACTTACCTTGGACACAACAGTCATTTAAGCTGAATGTACATTCATGTAAAAATTTGTTATTCCTAGCATTACACACCCAAAGTAAACCCAAACAACATCGGACTTCGGGAGGCCTATTTAATTCATAACTCTGGCGTACCTATGACGTCACATCTGAACAGTCCAATACCTTGTTTCTCGCTCCACAATTTCTCGGAATGACTTCGAGAAATTCTAGACTATCAAATTTTGATCCGTGATAAGTATTCCAAATGTTTAGTTGACAATTCACTGAAAGTTTACAATCTCTCAAGTTATTTTATTATCTTACGGAGTATGTCGTTTTCTTGTGACATATATAGCATGTTTAAATTTGTTGTTGTAACATGCTAACGATATTAACTTAGGCAGGTAATTTTATACATACACACATCAAAAAAGTTTGCGATCACTTTGAGAAATCTAGAACTTTTTTGTTACGGTAGATTATATTATGATTTATTTTTCGGTTTTTCGGTTTATATTATTTATTTAAAAATATGGAATTAGAATATAAAACAATAAAACAGTTCAATTGCTTTTTCATATACAAAGGCTTTCTGTCCTAGCTTAAGCTCATTCAGAATTCTGATTTAGTCCATTTTAACGGATTTAAAATACTTTTTCGCGGAAAGTTGTAATTGAAAAATGCCAAGAGGATTATCAAAAGTTTTACGAGCAAGAATAGTAAGTTTGAGGGAAGAACGATACACCACCAGAGAAATAGCACGCAGCGTTGCTATATCCCAATCCTGTGTCGTGTACACGTTGCAGAGGTACCACGGGATGGGTATTTTAGTGGACCGATCCCGCAGTGGTCGCCTAACTGTTTGGTCTGCTGCCCAAAACCACTATATTAGATTGCTGGCAGTCCGTGACCCAACGATCAACGCTACTAAAATAAAAGAAGAAGTTCGGCCCCCTCTTGGCTTGAAGTTAGCACTCAGACCATTCGGAATTGCTTGCACCAGGCTGAATTACAGAGGTCTTGGCGAGCGCCTCTGAATTCCCGGCAACGTCAACGACGGAGATTGTAGTGGGCTAGGCTTCGGCAAAATGAAGAAGATGAAGAAGAAAACATTTAGCAAATCTGTTTCTTCGTTGACGAATCGCGAATCAGTACTCATCCAGATAACCGACGTGTCCGTTTCTGGAGAATACCAAAACACCGTGAAAGGCAAAAAAAATGCCAGTAGAACAGTTCAGCAAGGCGGGAAATCGGTGTCCTTTGGGGATGGTATCATGGTTGGAGCTAGAACGCCTTTGATCCCATATCGAGGCTTTATGACAGCAGACATGTATAAGGCAGAATTGACGCCCAAGCCGATAAGGCGAGGATTTATGGATACTTCATCGTATGCCTAAAAGCAGTGAGGTAGGAACAGTGGCGTAGCGAAGCTCAAAGGGGCCCAGTATCAAAAATATTTAGGGGCCCCGTTTTTAGGGTATTGTTTTTTAAACATAGGTCCTACTAGCTCAGAACTGTCGTGGCAGGCCACGAAGTGAGCCTTTGTAGCCCGGTGGCCCCATATCTTTGATACGGCGGTAGCTGCCCCTGGCTAGGAACCAGTTTTCTTTTAAATTGGTTGAAAAATATTGATTGGATGGCAAATTATGAAGGAAAAACTTTACTTCTAAGCCACATATGATGCATATGTAATTCTTACGGTAATTTACTCATTAAGATGATTTTACCCGTTGCCCGTTGAAATCTTTTACTGTGAAAAACAGACGCGGCGCCTGTAAAACAGTTTAGTTGACAACACAATACATATTACCTGGATTTCACTCGGTTTCACGTGCTTTGCGAGTCATGGAGGATTCTCCGTAAGTAACGAATGGTCACCCATCCTCGAGCCGACCTCGGCCAACGTTGCCTTACCTAGGCTTGATGATTGACCTAGCTATTATTACTATGTGCGTGTGGATTAAGAGATCTTTTCGAAAAACTCTTCCAATCCCAACCAAATTATAAGAGGATTTAGGAAATAATTGTGAAAACTTCATGGTAAGTTATAAAATTTGTGAAACCTAGACAAAGAAAGTTAGAACTCACTAACTGGATCTCTCAATCTGGACAACTGAAGAAAAAGTCATAACGCGTATCCAAGAATATACAGCCTATGTGTTTATAATTTTCATTTTAATTAATTGTGTAAGATTTGTGAAAGCTGCTAAACAAAATTTCGATTCGTTTCAAAGCCACGTTTAAGATTTATAACGGTTTATATGGATCCCTCAGAGTGGTCAATTTTCAATTGAGTGATCTTGTATAACACGACCTAATACTGAAAAAGTATGAATAATTATCATGTTTATTGCAAATTATGCTTCTGGAAAAATTTGTGAAACAAAAATCGTGATTGAAATTTTACTGGTTCAAGAGAAAATGAAAATCTTGTTTTTTGTCGATCGTCCCAACTGAGAGATCTTTATTTTGAACTATATTTATTAAAACAAAACTTATAGGTAGAAGGTAGATACATCAGAAATTGTGAAAAATGTTGTATTAAAATTTGACGAATCAGTCGTCCCTGTAAGTGTTATACTTAAAAAGGTAAATATTTTTTTGCAATCCATAAGGAAAACGTTGAGTAGGGTGACCACGCCGGTCGGAATCATTACCGGTACAATTCAAATTATGATGCACTTTAAACGTTTTTATACAAGTAATTTGTGTCTGGTTCCTCTACATAATAAAATTTAAATAATATAAAATTACGTTTTAAATGACAAGTTTCTGCAAAGTTAGGTACTGTATGTGTAGTGCTCTTACTAAGGAATTCTAAGTTCGTAATTCTAATTCTAAGTAAGTCTTACACACAAAAAGTTTAGAAATTCTAAATGCTCTGCACAACGCCAGCTTCGCAAATCGCAATGAATATACACAATGTTAGCATGAATTGGGTAGTCGAAAAAAAAAATGGGACAAAATAAAAAAGTATGACTACCCTACTCAACTTTGCAGAAACTTGTCATTTAAAAACGTAATTTTATATTATTTATATAAACGTGGCTTTGAAACGAATCGAAATTTTGTTTAGCAGCTTTCACAAATCTTTCACAATTAATTAAAATGCAAATTATAAACACATAGACTGTATATTCTTGGATACGCGTTATGACTTTTTCTTCAGTTGTCCAGATTGAGAGATCAAGTTAATGAGTTCTAACTTTCTTTATTTAGGTTTCACAAATTTTATACCTTACCATGAAGTTTTCACAATTATTTCCTAAATCCTCTTATAATTTGGTTGGGATTGGAAGAGTTTTTCGAAAAGATATCTCAATCCACACGCACATATTATTACTTAGCTACGAGTTCCACCGATTCAGATGGCAACACTCACACGGTCATTCTGCCATGTTGAGAAGTTGCGTTTTAGGATTTTGCACTCTTAGGCACCGTCCTCCTAACTCGCTAACGAACATACCAGTTAACGATGCGATTAACTCACACGACGAGATTAAACACACATATCTTTAGTGCCTTAATTGAAGCTTGCAATTCATCACGCGAACACAGGAACAATTTTCGTCGCGCGACGAAATCGCGTCTTTAACTCTTTAGATTAAAAAAACCGACGAGTCGGACTCGCACACGAAGGGTTTCGTACCATAAACCTTAATTCTTATTATTTGTTGTTATAGCGGCAAAAGAAATACACAATCTGTGAAAATTTCAACTGTCTACCTATTACGGTTCAAGATACAGCCGGCTGACAGACAGACGGACGGACGGACGGACAGAGGAGGCTTAGTAATAGGGATCCGTAGTTACCCTTTTGGATACGGATCGCTAAAAATGATTTAATATGTCATAACAATGCCAGGTAGAAAAGTGAGACAATGTTGATGATATGTTATTGCGTTTTCGCGTTGCTAGGGCTTCGCATAGGTTATAAAATACTAGCATCTGCCAGTGTCTACGCTTGTTATTTTATGGCACTGCTATGCGCGCCAACAGGACTATTTTCAGGGGGGTTCAACTTCAAAACCACTCCTCTAATATGTTTTCTTTTACCAAGAACTAAAGTAGACGAACACAAGACCAAACGCGAGGGAGCGCGAAGAATGTCTCTTTTACTATATTCCGCATATCTATTTTTTTTATGATTCATGATTTCGTTTGTTTTATTGAAAGCCAAGGGGTGCAAGTGCACCCCTCTGCTCATTGGCACTGCGCTATAGGTAGTGTAGCTTTCTTTCGATGAACAGTTCTTACAATGGGATAAGCATTTCCACAGGTTACCTACATACAAACATTTTGGTTCCTGTTTATGAACTCTTTATTTTTATTAGTCAGTTGGGGCAATTTTCTTGATCTCCTCTGATTTTCGGGTCTTGGTTCATTAAAGTAAGGGTTTAACATAGCTTCAACTTCTAAAAAAGTGTTAACTTTTTGCTGTATGGATACTGGCATAGTAAGTTAAAGATTTATTTGTATAACCCACACAAGTGTATTTATCTCTCTCCTTGAGCCTGAATGCCAATTCCACAATTAATTTTCAAGTAATTTTCGCATTCGCGTCTAATTCGCAATCTATCAAAAAACTGTTTTTTTTTTGACAGATTACGATAGAGATGCGAATGCAACCGGTGGTGTTTAAAAATTAGTACAGTTAGCCCTCTGAAAACCTGCCAAAATTCAGTCATTAAACAGGTGTTATACACATTCTTAACTCAAAATTCTCTATTCAGAAATCGTTCCTACATCAGAATGTTGTTGTATCCTATTCCTGTGTTAACATTACACACGAGTGTTCCGTAAGATGTCGCCCTACACAATACCGTTGACGCCGAGGTGTCGGTTGGCGGGAAACCGTCGCCTTCCTGCATATCTTTGTACCACGAAGCGAAGATTTTAAAGTATTATTTATTTTAAAAGGAACATGCTTGTTTTTAAAAAATGATTGATTAGCGTTATAGCAGTGAATACATTAATGAAAAGAAGTGTAACGAAAAATATCTCAGAAAAACACTTGTGGAGACGCAAACAGGTAGCTTTTAGAGGGTGAAATCCAAAGATGATTCACCCTCTAAAAGCTACCTGTTTGCGTTGGCCAATACTTGCTCAGTTGGGATCTTGAGTATACTTTTATTTAATATTTACTCAATTGATATGTTATTTATTATTTAAAATTGATCTTTTTTGATAAAATAGTTTTAAAATATTATTTGTCAAGTTTATTTATGAGTGTTATGTATGAGGTATGTTGGGTATCGATCCAGCGCACGTGGGGCGTACCTACCGCGTCGTACCTACCCACAGCTACCCTATGCCGCTGGATGTCGGCGGATGACCGCCTCGGGCTGGTTTAATAAACTTCACTCGGAAATTTATTTTACATTTTCACTGGACCGAAAAGATCGGTTTTATTTATTGGACAGGCATGTCATAAAAGTTTGGAACGTTTGTTTTTTATTATGAATGGTTGCGCAGGGTCGCGCAGGTCGTGCTCGCCAGTGTGCGCAGTGAGTGCGGCGGGGCGCGTCCTCCGGCTTGCGCTCTCGTGCGTCCGGTTTGCGAGACACTGCTTCTGTGAATTAGGGAAAAGTGTTATGAAGGGGAGCTACATTCGATTGCTGTCTGCATTAGTAAATACCGAGCCTTAGGCAGCACATCGCGGATCGATCGGGGAGGGAATAGCGCGCGTGCGTTCAACGAGCAACTGCGCGCGTGTATCCGCCGGGCCTTCGAAGTTGTCGCACGACTGCGACCTGTGGAACGCACCTCGAACTTGTTGCGAACCCCACCTGTTAACTCATGGGGGCACCGTGAAACTCAGGTAAGTTTATCAAAACCACTTTCCTTCGCTTCTGGCCGCAGCGAAAAGACATTTCTTCGAAACTTTAAAAAATGGCACTCGCCCGCACTAAACGTTTGAAAGTCGCGCGCTTTCGCAACCGACCCTACCATTTTATATTGTTATTTTCCGTTGCAATGTGGTTTAATCGCGGTTGGAATTATAAATTGAATTAATGGAACGCATTACAGTGAAGTAGGAAGTATAAATTTTATGATTTAACTACCTATGTAGTTAAAAGGGTTGTAATAACAAGTTATTTGAACATTACTTATGCCAAGAAATAAGCAGAAACTTAAGATAAGTGACATTTCATCGGACAGTTCACCGGTCCCTAAATGCAATGTTCTGCTTTCTCTGTAATTTATATTCACTCCATATTTCCTTCTTTCTTATTTAGTTATATTTATTCTTCATATCTTGTTATTGTGTTATTTTGCGAATAATTGAGCGAATTATAATTCAATTGCAATTGTGATGATATTTTGTATTTACAAACTATCAAATGTGTTTGTGTGTGTGTCTGAAGTGATTTTCATATTTAGGAAAGAGTAAAATAAAAACATCAAGTACCTAATATGGAACGGTTATATTGACTTCTGTGATTATAGATGAGGTCATACAGTCGGTCGCTTATGAATCTTATGATAAACATTCTAAGTTATTTATTAGTTCGCGATTTTATAAAATTACTGGTTTTCTTCATCACAACACTGCTTTAAAAACAATGGCCGTCTGTTCTTCTTTAATTTCCTGTTTATTTACTTCAGTCCATTGTTTTATACGGTATATTGATTTAGAACACCCTGAAAGATCAAAAATTAGATAAATAGTAAACACAACCAATCACGCTACATGCAATTAAAAAAAAAACAATAAAAGGTTTGAAAACGGGTTTATATAAAAAGCATTACACAAAATAATCTATATACATGATTTTAATTGATTGTTATGTTTCAATTAAAATGCAACGTGTTATTCGGATGGCTTCAAATAAGCCTAATTGAAAAAGATTAACTTATTTATAACGGTTCAAAAGATTTATCTCATTTGTACTTTCGTTAAGAAATTGAAAAGTTTAAATTTTACTAGGTCCAATTAATAAATCTTTTTATTTTTATTCAAAGCTACATTTACAAAATTATATATATATAAAAAAAAGAGTTAAGTTTTTAATTGAGATATCAACTATGTTAAAAACTATGTTGCTTTTAATTTCTTTTATTAATAACTGTGATTATAGACTTTTCTTAGTTCTGTAGGGGATATATTAGACTTTGTATAGGTACAGGTAGAACATACTTTGTTGTATACGCGAACTGGCTTTTGGTATGGCTGTAGGCTTTTCTTGTGCTGCAGTGGGTTAAATTAGGTTTTGTATATAGATAAAACATACTTTGTTTTATCTAAAAACGAGCTTTTGGGATGAGCGTAGCCTTTTCTTAGTGCTTCAGTGGGATATGACTTTGGTATGTAGATAGATGAGACTGATGTGGATTATTGTTAATGCGAACAGGCATTTGGTAGAGTTTCATAGACCTATTTTGGAATATACGAAAATGGTTTGAGTATCTATACTTATATACTTATCTATACTAATATTATAAAGCAGAAGAGTTTGTTTGTTTGTATGTTTGTTTGTTTGTTTGTTTGGTTGAACGCGCTAATCTCAGGAACTGGTCCGATTTGAGAAATTCTTTCAGTGTTAGATAGCCCATTTATCGAGGAAGGTTATAGGCTATATATCATCACGCTAAGACAAATAGGAGCGGAGCAGAAATGGAAAATGTGACGCAGACGAAGTTGCGCGGGTCAGCTAGTTACCTACTTATAATATTATAAAGCAGAAGAGTTTGTTTGTTTGGTTGAACGCGCTAATCTCAGGAACTACTGGTCCGATTTGAAAAATTCTTTCAGTGTTAGATAGCCCCTTTAACGTGGGAGGCTATATATCATCACGCTAAGACCAATAGGAGCGGAGCAGTAATAAAAAATGTAACGCAGACGACTTTGCGCGGGTCAGCTAGTAGGAATATACATGCGCAGGCTTTTAGTATGGGTGTTGGCTTTTCTTGATGGTGAAATCCTAATCCTAATATATAAAATTCTTCCGTAACTGAGTCACTGACAGACAGCGCAGAGCCGAAACTACTGGTCGTAGAAAGCTTAGTTGTACATTCGTACAGAATTTTAGTGTAGTTATAGACTTTCCTTCTTTCTGCAGTGGGATATACTTTTAAGCTTTGTATATGGATAGACAGAATATACTTTGTTGTAAACGAGCACAGGCTTTAGGTATGGGTGTAGTCTTTTTTGGCATTTGTCACCGGTTAATATGTGCAGGCTTATGCTAAGCTAATAGCCTTTTTTTAGTACTGCTGTGAAATTTATTAGGCTTATAAATATAAAGATAGATAGAAAGAATATACATACATTTATGTATATGTGCACAGGCACACATAAGCTTGTCTTAGTTTTGCAGTGGGATTTATCTACTTTTATACTGTGTATTGATTAATACTCGTAGTATTTTGTTGTGTATGCGAACAGGGGGTAAATATAATATAATTACAAAATCTCTTATGTTTACAAGGTATAACAACTGATCTATAATTTTGTTTGATGTAATGATCAGTTATTTAAGTAAACGATTGAAATAATTTTAAAAGAACTAAATTTATAAGTAAAACATACATTGAATATTAAAGCGTTAGACATATCACTCAAAAAACATAAAAACTATTTAGTCTAATATAATAATTCTATAAACACGTACAGTTCAAAACACAAAGCAAAATTGCATATACGAGGGTGGTTTGATAAGTCAGTGACTTTTTGAAGTTCTTGCGCAATAACTTTAAATGCATCAGTGCTGCCGTCAACTGCCATCTATTAATAGGCTGCTGACAATATTTTTGCAAGCTACGTCATTATTTTGTGTTTGACTGCCATTGAAAGCAGATAATCCCTCGAATTTTAGCAAAAATGGAAAAAAGTTTTGATGAATTTCGTGTGTTGATTTAGCTTCATTTTTTGTGTAAAAAAACCATCAACGACACCAAATAAAGCCTAGATAAATACTATGGGGACTCTGCACTATCAATTTCATTAGTTAAGAAGTTTTTTACTGAGTTCCGTTGTGGTCGTATCAGCACAAGTGACGCCGAACGTTCAGGTCGCCCGAAAAAGGTCGTCACGCCAGAAATCGTTGATAAAATCCATGGAATGATATTGGACGATCGGAGAACGAAACTGCGTGAGGTGGCTGAGGCTGTAGGCATCTCAACTGAGTGGGTGCATCACATTATACATGAACATCTGGAAATGAAACAGCAACCGCGGATACGCGGGAAGGTTGCCGCGATTGCTCACACTCGACCATAAGCGAAACCGTGTGACCACTTCAAAGAGTTGTGTGGCGAAGTTCAGTCGTAATCCGAACAAGTTTTTGCGCAGTTTCATAACAATTGAAGAAACATGGATACATCACAATATACCAGATACCAATGAAAAATCAAAACAGTAGGTTTCTCGAGGTAAACGTACTCCAAAGAAGTCCAAATTGTGTTTGTCGGCCAATAAAGCATGGCTACAATTTTTGGGATGCACACAGTGTCATTCATATCAATTACCTTGAAAAGGGTAAAATGATCACTGGCAATTTTACTTAGAGCTATGGGACAGATGTAATAATGATTTAAAGCATAAACGATCGCATTTAGCAAGTAAAAAATTCACGGGTGCACACGTGTATAATCTCCATGACAAAAAATAATAAATTAGGCTACGAACTGCTACCCCACCTAGCATATTCTACAGATTTTGCCCCCAACAACTATTTCCTCTTTCCAAATCCGAAGAAATAGCTAGGTGGTAAGAGATTTAGGCCGAACGAAGAGGTCATCACTGAAACAAACCACCTATTTAGAAAGCCTCGAAAAAACACATTTTTAAAGGAATATAAAAATTAGAAAAACACTGGACTACATTTATCGAGTTAAAAAAAGATAATGTTTAAGAATAAAACGTTTTTTTGGCGAAAAAAAATTTATTCAAAAAGCCACTAATTTATCAAACAGCCCTAGTACTTAGTAGCTTAACAAATATCAATCTCATTATTATAATGCAAGCATGCAACATGCAAGCAACATGCAAGCATACATACAGCAGGCATGGTTTCTGTCACGGCTCCGGCGCTGTGGGGCTCCGGCAGTCCCTCGCGAGCTTATCGTCGCAGATGGTTTAATCGATCACCACCGCAGCTCCGGCTTGTTGGCCGGCTTAGCCGGCCAGCCTCAGCCGCGACGGCGGGCGTTGAAACCACCTGCTACCCAGCACGCGGGCTGCCTCGCCCCGCCGCGCCTACACGAGCTCAGATTAAACTCTAGGGGTAGGGTAGACAACACTACGTGGAGTCGGTTTAGCAGCTATTCTTTTCTGTCAGTAACTTTTGTTGCAAGAAAAAAAAAATTGACTTTTTAAGACAATACTCTAATTTTAAACTATGATTTTTGATTCGGCCCTCAGCCCTTATCTCTTCCTGATGATAATGGACGCTCTGACGTCGGACATCCAGGAGGAGGCTCCCTGGTGTATGCTGTTTGCTGATGACGTTGTGCTGGTTGCCGAAAGCGGCCTTGAGGTCCAGAGTAGATTGGAGACGTGGTGGCAAAGGCTGGAGAGTGTTGGCCTGAAGTTGAGCAGAGCCAAAGCAGAATACCTGTTCTGCGATTTCGGTGGTCTCCGACTCCAAGTAACATGGGATAAGGGCAGGAAGATGATGATATGATTTTCGATTAATTTACATTATAGCCAATAACGTAACAACGTTATTGGCGTTGTTCGAAATAAAAGTACATTTAAATGTTACATGTAAAGAAATTATATTAACAACTGTTGGTATGTGTGTGAACGTTATTTAAAAGAAAATATGCCAAATAACTTTGTATGATATGAGATGCACCCGATACAGGCTTTTGGTATCGGTGTAGGCTTTTCTTAGTGCTTATATTATGTATATCCCACTGCAGCACTAAGAAAAGTTTAATATTGGACTTTTTTGATAGATTGATAGCCAGAATATATTTTGTTGTATATGCGTACAGGCTTTTCATGGCTAAATTCTTCAAAAAAAAGCCCTTACAGCCTACATAGGCTATTCTTAGTTCTGCAGTGAGGTATACACGTAGGTACAAGCGTTTTGAATGGGTATACAAATTTCTTAGTTCTGGATTTGGTTATACTACGTACGGACTTTTGGTATGGGTATCGGCTTATGAAAAGCCAATCTCGTTTGGCGGGGACACCACCGTAACTTCAAATATCAACATACTAGCTGACCCGTGCAACGTCGTCTGCGTAACATTTTTCAAAATCATATTGTATAGTTATGTATATAAGTATAGATACTCAAACCATTTTCGTATATTCCAAAATAGGTCTATGAAAGTCTACCAAATGCCTGTTCGCATTAACAATAATCCACATCAGTCTCATCTATCTACATACCAAAGTCATATCCCACTGAAGCTTTCAAGAATCTTTCAAATCTGACCAGTAGTTCCTGAGATTAGCGCGTTCAACCAAACAAACAAACAAACTCTTCTGCTTTATAATATTAGTATAGACTAGCTTCTGCCAGCGGCTTTGCCCGCGTGATCCCTAGGGAACATATTCCCGGGGTGAAAAGTAGCTTATGTGTTATTCCAGACTATAATCTATCTTTGTTTTAAATTTCATTAAGATCCGTTAAGCCGTTCTGGCGTGATTGAGTAACAAACAACCAAACTTTCACATTTATAATATTACTCGTTTGGTGTAAAGCGAAATTATAACCATCTTCCCCCGACATTATATTAAAGGATATTGCAAACTGTCGTAAGCCGTTTTCCGAAGCTACTCGCCTCTAGCCTCTAGGCGCCAAGCTAGCCGCCTGCCTGTGCGTTCGCGACCTTTTACAAAAATAATCCTTATAGCATGATTCAGTATTCACGCGCGATGGCTTATTATTAGCGTATTTCATGTATAACTTTGGTGTTTCTATACCGATTTCTATGATTCTTTTTTATGGAATAGTTAATAATGTTAACTTTTATTCAAGTTAATTAGGAACGACTGAGAGTTTTATAAACGTAAGAGTAGACAAATACAATCAGAAAGCTTCGAACTGCTAAGCTATCGGGAGTTACACGTGTTATTGTTCGTCAATCATAAAATATAGAAATATGCTGTCGTGGGATATTTTTTATATAATTTTAAGGAGAACATTTCCGTCATACATGATTTCTGTGTAGCTTTCACCATTAAGGTTGCACACGTGACGGAAGCTTAAAAAATGGAGTAACTTCTCCCGTTTTCCCAACATTTCCCTTCACTGCTCTGCTCCTATTCATTGTAGCGTGATGAAAAGTATACTATAACCTGCTCAGGAGTATGAATAATAATTGTACTAAGTTTCGTTAAAATCCGTCGAGTAGTTTTTGTTTCTATAACGGTTATACAGACAGACAGACAGACAGACAGACCGACAGACAGACAGACAGACAAAAATTGTACTGATTGCATTTTTGGCATCAGTATCGATCCCTAATCACCCCCTGATAGTTATTTTGGAAATATATTTCATGTACAGAATTGACCTCTCTACAGATTTATTATAAGTATTGATGATGATGATTGATTGATTGATTTGCTTTTTTTATTTTTGCAGCTCGATATATGTAGGTTTAGACTTTTGGAGACCCACAGGCTTTTCTTAGTCCTGCAGTAGAATGTATGAACATGATTTTGCAATATGTGTAGGTGTCTTTTCTCGGTTCTGCAGTGGGATATACGTATAGGTTTTCGGTATTCGAGTAGGCTTTTCTTATTTCTGATGTGGAATATATAATTAAACTTTTGGTGCACGCAGAGGTTTTACATCGCCTTGCATTAGATTATACAAACAGTTTTCTGGAATGCGTGTACTCTTTTTTTGCACGTCAGTGGAATATAACTTCTTTTTGGTATCTTAGTTTTGCAGGAGGTACATTCAGGTTTTTGGTATGCGTAGGTATGGGCTTTTTTTAGTTCTGCAGCAGAATATTTATACATTTAGCCTTTTGGTGCACACGGAGAGTAAAAACCACAGCTGTTTACGGGGCCAACGCCTGAAGCACATCGTTCTTTTTATTTATGAAAATCGACTACCTCAGGCCAACACTCTTGAGTCATTGTCACTATAGGTACCTCCAATTAAAAACATTGGTTCTTTACTGTCGTCGCTGATAGCGCCACTAATAGCGAACCTTAGCAGTTGCCTTTTTTAATTAAGCACTTGCTAGTGCATAATGGTATGCTAATAATGCTACCATCCTGGCTTTGCTCGGGTGGCAGTAGATCATAAACGTAGATAAATGGTAGCTCCCAGTACGCCAAATTCAACAATCATCGCTAGATTTGCACGAAACCTTAATCAATTATATAGGCCTACCCTAACCTACCCCATGAATCGCTCCATCTGTATGGAAATCTATTAGTTAGTTTTGGAGTTTATCGTGTACAAACATAAACACGCGATGAGTGGACTTTTGTTTTATAGTTATGTAGTGTATAACAAACTAAAAAATAGTGTTAAACATGCATTGAATTTATTCATTGATAGCTCAAAATTATCTTAATTACTCAAGAATACTTCGAAAATCAATTGGTATTACGTAGGTATAATTATGTTGGTAAAACGCCAGTTCGCAATTGAAGCTCATATAGGTATCTACTGGTTTATATCTATATTGTGGGGATCGCAGACCACTTGACCGCCGTGTGTTTACTCTGGCCGGAACACAGATACAGATGTACATACAAACCTCATATTTACTTGGCGTCTACCAATGTCAACATGTCGGGTATTTGGGATCACAGAGCGTAAAACATGGTTAAGTTTACGGTACGTTGCAATTCCAAGGCAAAGCTGCATCATAATAATCAAAATTACGTGAAACGGCTTCCTATTTGAGCTGAGAAATCTCCGCCCTCAAAGGCAGTGCGTTAGACGAGAGATTTGAACTGCGGAAGAGACACAGCATCTCTCCACGTTAATTACTTCGGCAGAATCGACATCATCCTAAACATAGTGCTATTGTGGAGAAAGTAGGCATGTTCTCTGAAGGGGTTCACAGGACATGCCTGATTTCCCGCCGTCTTGCACAAGCAGTTGCAGATTCGATGTATTGAATGGCAGATAACAGATCAGTCACATCTACTATCTAGGTCTAAATAAACAGGGTGGGTTTAACTACATGTCTCTGCAAAATTGCAGTTTGGATGCATTTGACAAAATTACATAGCAACTGTCAACCAACTGCTCAGTTGCAGTCGGCGTCCAGTTCTAACGTTTCCAGTGGCATAAACACCATGCAGTTCAAATCCAACAAGTCTGTTCGGAGTCTTAGCACTCAGTGTTAAGTTTGCAAGTGTACTTGATTTTAGATAGAGACGGAACTACGTTCCCTAGGGGAAGATTTCGACCGCCAGCAAGAGTTAGTTTGAATATAACTTTAATTAAATGATCGATACACCTAACATGAACCTCGAGACTACCTACTAATACGAATTTACTATGTAATGCTGTTACGTTATGCAGTAATTGAATGAGGTATTCTGCACAGAATTGATACTGGTGAATGTGTAGGCAATTTCGTGTTCGGTACACTTGCCACATGACAGATAGGTATGGCCCATATATCCTTTGATTGTCTATTCAGAGGCAATCTAGATATTAAAGTGATGGTTTTCCTATTACTCTAGCAATTATGAGGTATAACAAGCTTTGCTATTAATGTGCAAACTCATCGAGATTGTTCGCGTTTAATGCAAAATTGCATAGTAGACATTATATCATCATCCTGCCCTCATATCAATTTACTAGCTGACCCGCGCAACTTCGTCTGCGTCACATTTTCAATGACTGCTCCGCTCCTATTTGTCTTAGCGTGATGATATATAGCCTATAACCTTCCTCGATAAATGGGCTATCTAACCATGAAATAATTTTTCTAATCGGGCCAGTAGTTCCTGAGATTAGCGCGTTCAACCAAACAAACAAAGAAAAACAAACAAACTCTTCTGCTTTATAATATTAAGTATAGATTTGAGGTCGGTGTATCATCATCACTGCCACCTACGAAGGAAAACATCACCTGACTTCACAGAAATCCTACATTGCGCAATCCAAGTTCTCTACGCGATTTGAATATATACAACAGCCCGTCAGCAAACATCGCTGTATCTGGCAGTTGCCCATCAGGCACATTACTTGCCTGGGAGGAGGGAACTTCCTTTTTATTGGAGGTTTAGGGACTTTTAATCAATAACTCACATACAATAGGCTAGATTCCATCATCCACAAATTGCAAAACTATTTAGTCCGTCAGTTAGAGTATTGAAAAATAATGGACACGTATTTTTTGTTTTTGTAAATCAATGAATATTGATAAAGATAAAACGCGTCAAAACTCGGGAGTGGGGGCTCGTGACGTCACGACTCACTAAAAATTATGCGAAGGTGTGACGTATTGAAAATTTTAAAAGCGTCGTAACTTCGTCAATTTTGGTTCTTTTTTTTTTTTTATGCAAAACGGGGAAACTCTTGGCCCAAATCTCACCTGATGGAAAGTGATGATTAGGCCGAAGATGGAAGCGAGTTTCACCCGGAATCCTTTTACACAGAGGAACTGGCTATCATGCCTCTAACTGCCGGAACACAACAATGCTGTTAACATTGTTGTTATGGCGACAGACTTAGACATGATGGTGGTAGCTTGCCAGGCGGACTTAAAACAAGTCCTACCACCAACCAAACCGAGCAAAAAATTTGCCCCCGCTGGGAATCGAACCCGGGACCTCTGGGTCTGAATCAAACCACGAGACCACGGAGGCGGTTAGTGTCACCTGATTAGCACCACCCAGGGACCACGTGTAGGGATTCGCTGAAGGGTATTCTCCTACGGACGCGGGTGACTCGGCCCCCAAAAACAAAAGAAAAAACACGGGCCAAATATTTTTTGATAATCTAACTGACGGACTAATTAGATTTTTTCAGGACACAAGCCCATTGCATATATTGCCTGTTTTGAATCACTAAGGTATTTTAATTAATCATTAAATCTAATTGTATCGTATTTTTTTGTCGCTGGTAAAAATTGTACCATCATAGTGACATTACGCGTGTTTTCAACGCACTATAGGAACCCTCTACAGAAAATACGGTCCATACTCCTGTTGTCATTTGGTGTTGTGTGATGTGGTGAAGTTAGTTTTTACCTCTTCCCGTCATAATAGCTCGCAGCTTGCACACGTGTATACCATGTCATTGTTTCACCATGAGTCGTTTCTCCGGGACTCGTCGAGCTGCATTGACTTCATTAAATAAATAAATAAAATAATCTTTAATTCGCATAAGCAGCATCCATATGGGTTAGTAAACAAAAAGGTAACTTATTCCTATGTTAAAAAACTTATAAGCTATTTAGAGACAAGGATGTTGATCGAAATTCATCTCCGAACAACATCCCCTAACAAAAGATGGTCTTCATTGTTGATTTTGGCTCAGAAGAGTTGAAAATAGTGTGGAGGTGTCGTCCCAAAAAAAAGATTGGGCAATGCTTTGGTCTGTTCCAAAAACGAACGCTCCTAGGTTGACCTAGCACTGTTAAGCTTTACTTAATATTATAATCTATACTTAATATTATAAAGCAGAAGAGCTTGTTTGTTTGGTTGAACGCGCTAATCTCAGGAACTACTGGTCCGATTTGAAAAATTCTTTCAGTGTTAGATAGCTCCATTTATCGAGGAAAGCTATAGGCTATATATCATCACGCTTAGACAAATAGGAGCGGAGTATTAATGGAAAATGTGACGCAGACGAAATTGCGCGGGTCAGCTAGTTGTGAATATGCTGATATCAAGTCGTTATATTATGACATGCGATAAAACTCAGTGATAATGTACCTACAACGGAACTTTTACTCCAATAAAATGCGAAAGTGTTAAATGGGTCAGTGGTTAAACACAGGACGTATTTCGTACGGTGTCGGTCGTCTTGTCTATCGAAGGAAGTAACATTATAGTGGCACACTTAGCGATCGAAACTGAAACGTCTCAGGTAGACGATCCTCTGAGGAGTAACTTCGTCGTCTACCTTCTTAGGGCCGGCGCACATATGGCGGAGCGCAGTGCAGAGCAATTTTAACCGGCTTCCCAAAAAGGAGGAGGTTTTAATTCGGTTGTATTTTTTTACGTTAGTTACCTCAAATTTTTTAAATCGGTTCATAAATTTTGATTTTATCTGGAAGGATATACATACATTTGGGATGGGCTCGAAAAGGCCGACGCCTGCCGGAGTCACGAGACTATTCGAAAGAGATACCGTGGCTCCGGAACACAAAGGGCACTGAAGGAACATGGATGGGTTTTAGTCAGTAGAAGTCTGACACTCCCTCTTGCTCCGCCCAGAGCGAGAGAAGTCATTTGATGACTTCCCATTCCTAAAAAAAAAGGATATACATACATTTTCGATTGGTCCCATTCAAGTTTGATCAAAATCGGTTCTAAGGAAGTTTGGCTTTTAAATCGAAATAGCTAGATTTCTTTAATTTGGATGGTAGTTTTCTGTCATCCAATCTAACGAAATTGCCCGTTTGCTTTCCTGCGATTTTGCAGTGGTGTTGGTTGTTAGGTCTAAAAAGTGTCCACTAAAAAGTGAAAGTTAAAAAATTAAATTTTTACTTTGTAGTTTTTTTTATTTTTATTTGAAAGTCGGTTGTATTTTTTGTAAAAAGTTTTTTTTCATTGTCGAACCAACTATTATCGACATTTTTCTCATTGAAATAATATCAGACATCAATTAACACAGCAATTAATTTCTGAAGAACATCGGAGCGACTACATGCGAAAGGTAGCGTGGAGGAATAAGACTCCGACTCCGGTCGTACACATTGAACGCAAGGAAATATTGCAAAATTAATGACGACGACATATCGAGTACGCGCAGTCTAGCGCATACTCACGCATCCGCGCGCATTCTCAGGTAGAAATTCACCTAATATGTCACACGTTGAGAAAACTACGCGAGCATGCTCTGCGCTGCGCTCCGCCATTAATTTTATTTATTCTCCGGCCATTCTGTTAGCGATTGCAATTGTCAAAATTACAACGTAAAAGGGATTGATCACGTGATATTTCGACAGCTCTTGTCAATCCCATACATTTTTAACGTTTTGGTAATTGCCGTCGCAACTCTACTGCTTACGGAATGCAGAGTCAGAGCGGTCGTGCCCATTCGTGCCTTGGTGATTGTCTTTACGCTCATATGTCATTTCTCCTTGCTGGCCAACATCCTGGACGATCGTCCAATCAATCTGAATAGCCTCTTCCGATCTACATATATTGGGATCGGCTTTAAGTCTGACTGGACGCATCTGAGTACCAGCATTTTACACGGAACGATTGCCTATCTGCCACCATAGCCCACTGTCTAGGTTACACGGTGCTCCTTGGCAAAACTCGAGTCAGAGTTCATAGCTTCTGACTTTCCGTGACGGCTGTCGAAGATCATCAAGTGATGGCCCAAAGTAGAGTTAATTGGATCGGCCATGGCCGAAGAATGGGGAATTCACCGAAGCGATGGGAACGTTGTTTTTAAGGCATGTGGTACTCTCCACAATGTCACGCCTCTCACGCCTGGAAACGTGTCAGAAGAATTTAATGTACGCGATTTAAAACTTTTTAGCAAAATTTGTCGCACGAATGGTATCTAGCTTACCAGTATGCAATAGGGAATATGCATGCGATTTTTTTATTTGCAAAATAAAATACGTATTAGCTCTAGTAAACAATCATGAAGTTATTTTTTAAATACCTTCATCATTTATGAAGTTATAAAGCTTCAAAGACTACAGTTTCTAACTGTAGTCTTTGAAGCTTTGAAGAGAAGTCCGATACGAACTGTGACGTCAAATTACACGACGACCATACAGCTGCCATAGAAAACAGCGTTTTCGCGAGAGGGACAGATATATTTGTTTAAAATAATTTTATCTCATTCGTTTTTCGAGCAATTTAGATTCCAATTTCACTGTTAGTATTATAATTATTTTCGAATACTTTTAGATAAACTGTTCAGATCATAAATACTTTTTTCATGCATATTCCCTATTATCCGATGATAGATATAAAGCTAATTATACCATGAAATTGAAACTCTCGATGCTGTCCTGTCGTGCTGAGCCATTTCGGTGTGCATGAGCCTATCACCAATCTCCGTAGATTGCTAAACACTCTCCACGCGACGCTTACAAGTAGGTCGATGCAACTGGCCCAGATCCTTTGTGAGCCAATTGTGCACCAGTTAAAGGTGTACTGTACAATAATGAAGTGTATGCAGTAGCTTCTCAAATAGCTTGCTTTCGATATTACACGCTCTCTACGTTTATTAAGGTTTAAATTAGAAAAGTTCTAAGCTGCTACAATAACAATGAGTTAATTTGAGATAAATGAGAAAACGGTAGGCTGTAAGAAAATATGGTTCGCTTAATATTAATTATTAATTGCTTTAGCGTCTTACTTACTAGTTGTTGCTCGCGATAAACATCTTAATTTTCTGCCCGACCTATTCAAGGTTAAAGTCTCCCGTGTGATAAGTTTCATTCAAATTCGTACAAGTTGAGATATAAATGTGTGATTGAGTAAAACACAAGTAATAAACATCCAGCTTTACAACATATGAACATGAACATGTTAAAAACATATGTACAGGTTAGAAAATTAAATACTTCGTGGTTAATTAACTATACTTAAGTGTAAAATAAATTCGGATTTCGCGATACGATTTAATGTGGTTTTAACAATTGAAAGAATTCCGGAAGGTGTATAATATACCTATACCAACCGGAACAGCTGGGACTTTCTTGTTTACACATATTATGTGTAAAAAAGAAAGTCCCCGCGTTTTGTGAATTCATGAAAGCTGCGAAAAAAGCAAAGGGTCACTATTTAGAAAAAAAATTCGAATGTATCGTTATACCGCTCTGCACGACAAGATAAGACACACCAGCTGAGTCAACGGGATTTGGCGAATTGAGTCCTCAAATTCAGGGATAACATCAAATTTCGGTAATCGAATTCAATATGAAAAGTTTGCTTCTGTAGCTATATTATACGATAAGTTTGTAAGAAATATCTTAAATTACAAGTTAAGGTTGTACAAATCGCTTCAGTCTACTTAAAAATGTCTTAAATATGAATTACTTACTTCATCTCTCAAAAGGGAAATAAATTTAGTTTTTCTGAAAATATAAGTAAATAAACTTCTCGCTTGCTAAAAAGATGCAAAAGGGCAAAAACAAGACAATCATTCTATTTGTGTTTTTCATTTCGTCCTTTTTTATACATTATTAAATCTAAATAATATTATAAATGCGAAAGTTTGGATGGATGGATCTGGATGAAATTTGGTACAGAGATAGATAGTTTAGTATAGCACATAGGCTACTTTTTATCACATTAGGTATATACTAGGATTTTATTTATGAATAATAATAAACTAGTGGGTTAAAATGAAATAATTTTTGGCACTAACATAATTATGATCTTTTTATCCAATATGTTTTAATTATTAAAATTAATAAATGAGATTTTTAAGTAGCTTTATCAATAACAGCGTTAAAAATGTCGTATGACGTAAATCTTAGTACCAATTGGTACTAACACCGAGCCGGCGGAAGTCCGCCTGTCAAGTACCAATTGGCACTACTACCGAGCTATACAGTTAATAAAAATATACTTCGAAAAACATAATAAATGCTGCATCGTTTAATACAAAAATAATTATGTAGCCAGCTTCCAGTTTGCTTTACGAAGTATCTTTCAGAGTTCGCACTAATTACTTATTGTGGTATACAGGGACCGGGGCGCGTATTTCGAAACCACTGTTAGAGCGATCTGTGATTTGAAATCTAAACGAGGTTGTTGGTTATATCTGCAAACACTTACCTATTAGTTTTTTTTCTCTGGCGGTAAGCTACAATATTGCCGAGATCTAAATGCTACTAGCTTTTGTTTTCTCGTAAGCACATATCCCCGTCCCTTTTGGAATTTCGGGAAAAACTCTCGTAAATTTCGACTATTAGTTTCGGCGGTGCTTGTCAGTCACTCAGTCAGACACCAGTAACGGAATAATCTATACTAATATTATAAAGCAGAAGAGTTTGTTTGTTTGTTTGTTTGTTTGGTAGAACGCGCTAATCTCAGGAACTACTGGTTCGATTTGAAAAACTCTTTCAGTATTAGATAGCCCATTTATCGAGGAAGGCTATAGGCTATATATCATCACGCTAAGATTAATAGGAGTGGAGCAGTAATGAAAAATGTTACGCAGACGACGTTGCACGGGTCAGCTACTTTTATATATATTAGGATTTCAACTTTATAAAATATATTTATACATACCATACCATACCATAACTAATATTAAAATAGCAGTTCATTTCACGCTTAGGTCGGTCAGAGGATGGGTGGCCATCCAGTTTATACTTAGACTTCTCATTATCAGTTACTGCGCTGTGGAGGTCTTATAGGAAGTCGTTCTATGTAAAATACGGCAGATTATGTAAGTGATTTATTTCATAAAGATGCACTCCGTGATGGTTTTGGCTGAAATATCTACGATTTAAATTCATAACCGTCGTGCGATACAGAACTACCAGGGCTCTGTACTACACGATGATTATAGATCTGTGAAACTGCAGATCACCCTGGCAACAACAATGGTTGCTTAATACACGCCCGGGTATGTTCCCCTCACAATATCTCGTTGCTGGGGGGAAGGGGGTACCTTTGTTAAATCCTGTATATTGGAAGTCAGAGGGGAAATTTTCGGGAAAGTGTGCCTAACGAGCAGCTACCACTTCAATCAATTATCAGAACGATACATTCAAAATGTACATTCTACTGCGCCGTCCCTTTGAGCTTTTTCATTCCGCTTTGTGACTGCGCTCCAACACAAGGACGTTGTTCCATTTTTAAACAACAACTGCATTCATACGAGGATTTCAAAAAAAACTTAATCAAATTTTGTTGGCCGAAGGCATGCTGTTTTTTGTTGTTCGTATATGACAAGTTCCTTTCTGTTTAGTGAACATCGAGTTTTGAATATCTATTTGTTAATAGTTTGCGCTACGGGCGTTGACACTGTGTCAACAATGTCCGTATATTGTCAACTTGTTTTTATCAGTTCTGTATGTTTCAGCTTTATTTTATCAGAGTTGCTTTGTTTGAAGTTGACAAAGGAAATTATGAAAAAAAAAACTGTTTTTTTTTTAAGTTTTTAGTTTTTTTATATAGAAATATTTAAAAATATTAATTATATGTATATAAAAATAAATAAATGGATAAATATAAAAAAATATAATATTAATAGCAGAAAGTTTTCTGTGAATTTATGTTTTGAAAATAGACTACTGATTACTATTTTCTTGCTTTAATCAGCAGAAAGTCCGTTTTGCATCATAGTATTTCTTGACACATATTTGAAGTGTTTAAGTTTATTTAAATTTAGACGGGAGCGAGCGAATCGTGTTGAACGAAGGAAATTAAATTATATATACATTGCTACGCACTTTGATAATATACATGTATATTTTTTTTTTTTTTTTTTTTATTGGTATGGGTTTGCTCTTGACTCTAGTCTTGGTCAGAGATGACAGAGACAAAGTCTACGATGGAGCGAGCTTACCCAGAAGTAGCCTGTTCACTCTAACTTTGAAAAGAGTAGGGTTGTAAGCATTCGGAAACACAAACGCAGGCAAAGAGTTCCACTCCTTTGCTGTGCGCATTATGAAAGACGCTTGGAAGCGCTTAGTGCGAGTTGGTGGAATAGCAACAAGGTAGGGATGGCAAGTTGCAGTGCGTCTGGATGTCCGATGGTAGAAGGGGGCTGGTGGGATGAGGTCGTGGAGTTCCTGGGCACACTCTCCGAAGTACAATCTGTAGAAGAAGGCTCAATTGTATACAATCAAAAGGCTATGCATTCAAGGATTGCTTTTGCATACCTATATGATTTTTTGTTCTTAGTAAATACATTTGTTAGAGGAAGAAAGAAAGGCACATTAAACTAAATACAAATTAATCTACTCAAATCCACAAACCGTTATATTATACACTTACATACACTTCATTTTTTATTAACGTCTTACTCTTTTAGTTCCTCATGATAATGTTCTGATTTTTAATTAAAGAAGCCCACCCTTATACAGTAGGGAAAAGGCTAAGCGAATTGAATTTATTGACAATATTAATTCGTACGTATACGCTCCCGAATAAATCTAATTCGTCCGTCAGTTAGACTACCAAACATTATTGGACACGTATATATTATTTTTCCTGTTGCACGTAAACAAAATATGAAGGCGGAAAAAAAGTGTCGAAAAATCGGCTGACGTAACGCCTCAGTACCTACACTTTTACAATAAAGTGACGTCACTAGCTTCCACTTCTGAAGTTTTATGCGCCTTACCTTTGTCAGTAGGTACTCAAAACGCAAAAAATATATGTCCAATGCTTTTGAAAATCTAACTGACGCGATAACCTGACCCTTTTTGGGGGCCGAGTCACCCGCGTCCGTAGGAGAATACCCTTCAGCGAATCCCTACACGTGGTCCCCGGGTGGTGCTAAACAGGTGACACTAACCGCCTCCGTGGTCTAGTGGTCAAACCACCTTATTCAGACCTAGAGATCCCGGGTTCGATTCCCAGCGGGGGCAAATTTTTTGCTCGGTTTGGTTGGTGGTAGGACTTGTTCTAAGTCCGCCTGGCAAGCTACCACCGTCATGTCTAAGTCTGTCGCCATAACAACAATGTTAACAGCATTGTTGTGTTCCGGCAGTTAAAGGTATGATAGCCAGTTCCTCTGTGTAAGAGGATTCCGGGTGAAACTCGCTTCCATCTTCGGTCTAATCATCACTTTCCATCAGGTGAGATTTGAGCCAAGAGTTTCCCCGTTTTGCATAAAAAAGAAAAACCTACTAAATATAATAATTACTTTTCTATCTAGGAAATACCCTATTGCTACAAAAATGGGCTAACGGAAAACACGAATCGTAAACGTTACGTAAATTCATATGTTCACGCGGCGCTACTGTAAATGACTCTCCATTCATTGATGTTGCCCTCGCGACCTTGACTGTATATAAACGAACAGAAATAGCATTTATTTACTCTACGTCAGGGGTACTGAGCTTGAGTGCCAATTCAACAAATGTTTAAGCAATCTTAGTCGCAATCTGATAAAACGCCTTAATATCCATACATTTTTGACTTATTGCGACTGACATGCGAATGAAAACGATGCTAAAAAAAAAAGTAAGTAGATTTGGCACTTAGGTATTGTCGGTCAATGTCAAAATATTCAGGAATCAAGCACTAGACTGCCTGACACCTTTTATGAAGTCAAAATACAAATTGTTATTAAATATTCTTGTTTAGACATTTCTAAAAAACCAGCCAAGTGCGAGTCGGACTCGCAGACGAAGGGTTCCGTACCATAAATCTTAATTTTTATTATTTCTTGTTATACCGTCAATAGAAATACACAATCTGTGAAATTTTCAACTGTCTATCTGTTACGGTTCTTGAGATACAGCCCGCTGACGGACAGACGGACGGACAGCGTAGGCTTAGTAATGGGGTTCTGTTGGTTATTCTTTGGGTACGGAACACTAAAAAGTGTTGTTGTTTTGGGTAATTCCAGGATAGTTGCTCCAAGGGTATAGTTGCCTCGATTTTAATTACCTACTCTAGTTTCGCGGAGAAACATGTTATTTTATTTTAATGACTCTATTTTCGCGGAGAAACATGTTATTTTATTTTAATTACTCTAGTTTCACGGAGAAACATGTTATTTTATTTTAATTACTCTAGTTTCACGAAGAAACATGTTATTTTATTTATCTCTCGAGAGACTCTACAAATACCTACCACTAGTTGACCGTGTTGCATGTGTCTGTGCAATTACATGAGAATGCAAGGTGCGATCAAAGTTTCTGAGGATAAAAGTCGTTTTTCTCGGCGGGGCGTCTTTCCCACAGAACAGATAAAAGAGGTTCTCTTTTATGTGTACTGTGATTTATCTTATATGTAAGTTATATGGATAAGGCAGCTATCCCCTATACGGGATAGATATTTATCACATATTTGTCTTTGGAAATTCGGAGTATTGGCGATTTTTGCGGACCTCTAACTATGAAAGCAAAGGAACAGTATTTTTTCAAAGATAATATTTTTTTACTTTTACAAATTTGAAGATTATAAACCAGAGTACCTACCCATTTTACAAATAGAGTATTTTGCTTTTTTTACGGTGCGATATGCAGTAATTACAAAAAGTGAGTTTTTTTTTAGAAAAATCTCGATTGTCTTCGAAAGCCCTACCGACAGTTTGAGTACCCCTCTTCTACATTGAGCGGTTCGTATTTTTGTCGCATTGTTCACTGATTCAAGACTACTACATTATAAGATTTCAACGGTTCAGACTTTGAGAGTTCATTGACTTAAATACTGTTTCACCCTGAAAGCATTTGTTTGGCTTCGGATTGTTCTACGTAAGTTGCGGTAACGTAATGATATAATTATGTACTTCCCGATTCGTCCCATTTAAATTATCAAAGTCGGTTGGGTATTTCGGCTTTTTTTTGGGGTTTTTTTGTCATTCAAGTAAACAAAATTGCGTATTTAGCTTGCCTGTGACTTTCCAGTGGTGTTGTTAGGCGTGGAAGAAGTTTCCACTTCAAAAAAACACTATTTAGTGGCACCCTACTAAAAAAAACACTATTTAGTGGCACCCTACTAAAAAAAACACTATTTAGTGGCACCCTACTAAAAAAACACTATTTAGTGGCACCCTACTAAAAAAACACTATTTAGTGGCACCCTACTAAAAAAACACTATTTAGTGGCACCCTACTAAAAAAACACTATTTAGTGGCACCCTACTAAAAAAACACTATTTAGTGGCACCCTACTAAAAAAACACTATTTAGTGGCACCCTACTAAAAAAACACTATTTAGTGGCACCCTACTAAAAAAACACTATTTAGTGGCACCCTACTAAAAAAACACTATTTAGTGGCACCCTACTAAAAAAACACTATTTAGTGGCACCCTACTAAAAAAACACTATTTAGTGGCACCCTACTAAAAAGTGTTTTTTTGAAGTGAAAAGTTCTTTAGAGGCGTTGAGCACTTTTCTTGGGATGGGTATAAAATGTTAAACTCGCGTCAGGACACGTGACCTGATAGAAAATTCGTAAAACGGATGATTAAAAAAAAGTATTTACAAGAATTCTACCTGGGAGTTTCACAACGAGAATAAGAAAAGTTCAGAAGCTAGGAGATGAATCAAAACGCAATATACTTTCCAATAATACTCAATTCTTTTAATTTTCAACAATTCTCAGTTAATTTTCAACAAAATTAAATTCAACTTTCCATGGCGGGAGAATCGCGAATACCACAGATTAAAAATGACCGCCACGTGAAACTAAAGCTATGTAGTACTCAATGCCTACAGGGCGCTGTTACGTCTGCCGCGCTTCTGCAGTGCGTCAACAATGTTCGCTGAGTCGAGCACAGACGGCTTTGATGCCATCTGGCACAAAAAGACAGCCTCACTGCTAAGCAGATTGCGTGGGAGCAGTAACGGCATCCTAAAGGTAATAGACAATAAGTTGGACAGCCCACTGGTCTGGAGCCTCACCCAGAGGACTAAGTCTCTGTTGGTCATAAGGTACTAATATAGATTTAAGTTCATACTAACAATATATTATGTAAAATTATGGAATTGTAATTGATCAATGATGTTAGAAATTAAATTAAATTTAAATTGGATAGAACAAGTGGGCTGCCGTTGTAAGGTGACTAAAATGGCACCGTGTTTATGATATTTGAATTGATTTAGTTTATTATTGATTGCCACTGGCGCACTCGTCTCATTAGACAGACGAGAGACTGAGAACACGAGTTCAGTTCCGGTTTCGTTACGGTTACCACCGCACGACGCGGCAGGCATTAGTACCATTTTACTAGCAACCTGTTGGTAAAGTTTCATTTTCTCAACCACTTTTCCCTTCTAATCTTTGGATTCAATTCGAACGCTTATAATATGTTTGCACGAGGCATTGAGGTAATAGCACCTTGTAGTATTTGACAAAAAGATGGTCATTTTTGGTCAAATTTCTTGAATGATTCCTAAACTCTTTTTTTTTAAGTTATGAAACATGTATATAAAAAAATCCCTCGCATTATGTCCTTTCATTTGATATGCCACGCGATACAATTTCAAAACATTTTAGTTTTTTTTGTTTAGTTTTATCCCGCAAAAGTGACCTCTATTTATTTACGTAACGCGTCCGTGTTTTAATCACAGACATCCATATATGTACCAAATTTCAACAGAATTGGCCTGGTAGATAAGGAGAACACTGGCTGCCACAGACGGACAGACAGACAGACCGACACCAGAGTGATCCTAAAAGGGTTCCGTTTCCTACGGATGTTCGAAACCCTAAAAAGAATGAAAACAAATACAGAAAAAATACTCAAGACCGCTCAGCCGGCAGTTGACCTTACGTCCGGCAAAACATCGGCATCGGTACCCAACACTACCGAGGCAACTTGTTGATTGAGTTTTATTTATTCAAGGTTTTTTACCGAGCACAGGAGATAACCTATAGGGGAAAACGAAACGAAATTACTTCAAAAGATGTATTTTTTGTGCTCAAAAATTAATTCTAGTGCTATAGGAGGGAAAAACAGTATTTTTTATTGTAGCTTGACCTTTGGTATTTATGAGGTTTTTCTATCGACATTATATTCCTGGACTAGTCTCATGTTACTTGAGCTCGTCACAGCAGCTTTTCTTCTTTCGTTTCATTCAGTCAACAGTCATGCTTTCACTAACAGTTCATTATTTAAATTAAATCCGAGAATGTTTCGCTTGCTCATGTTTAAATACAATAGGCTAGATTCCATCATCCACAAATTGAAAAACTATTTAGGCAGTCAGTTAGAGTATTGAAAAATAATGGACACGTGTTTTTTGTTTTTGTAAATCAATGAATATTGACAAAGATAAAACGCATCAAAACTCGGGAGTGGGGGCTCGTGACGTCACGACTCACTAAAAATTATGCCGTGGTGTGACGTATTGAGAATTTTAAAAGCGTCGTAACTTCGTCAATTTTGGTTCCCGTAACAAAAGAAAAAGCACGGGTCAAATATTTTTTGATAATCTAACTGATGGACTAATTATATTTTTTCAGGACACAAGCCCATTATTACTCGCGCCAAAAACAACTTTGCAGTCTTGCATGACTAAAACTACTACAATATTTCGGTTACAGGTTACCTACACTCGTATGTTTGACTAGCTAACAACCTGTTACTCAGCCTAGTGCTAGTCAATGGGTACATTCTAGCTCTGTACTAAAACCGAGCAATCCACGCAGGCGAGCTAAGTGACATAACTTTGTTGTCGTGTTTCGGAATGGACAGCGTATGCGTGTAACCTGTCGTGATAACAGCGGGAGTACGCTGTACACATATTGACGTTGTGAACTTGTGAACCATACACAAGTAGAATGGACTGAATATGGTCAGCAAGCATATTAATTTTGTAAATAGGTTAAAATTTACACATTTACACGTAATTATTGTTGGTCAAATTAAGCTAGATGAGGCCTGTATTTCCTTTTAGACTATTCTGAGAACAAACTCAGCAGTCCAAGTGTCTTTTTAAGTCCATACAATTAATATATTGGTCAGATCGTATGAGAACCATATAGGTAATGTCTGTAGTTGCCTTTACAAGGTAATGACACAGTTATGAGTGCAGCTATCCACACAATGAAAAGATTTGTCAGAGTGTCACGCGACAAACCCCTTGCAAAAGATGTTTTAATTTTTTAAATGTTTGATTAGGTCACGTCACGAACTTGCAGTTTCACCTGTGTCACTACAATCTGCAGATAAAAGACAAGTTGCTTTGTCTCATTCTACACAGTGGTCAATTTTGGGAGACATTGCTCAGTTCATTTTTCCAAGTCTGCGTGAGCGGCGGCTGCTCGAGTTGGGTCGTTGAAGTCGAGGTGGCTGTCAGCTCGTTGAGTATGCAAAGCTCTAGGACAATAGTGGTGGGAGTAGGTTTGACTTGCGCAGCACTGTCTCGCTATCAAGTCGTCAGTGTGTAACCAGCCTTAGTGTGTTTGCTAAGTTATTACAAGTACGTTTTCGCCTGTTTGTTCATATTCGAATTTAGATTATGTTTGTGCAAAATCTTTATAAAGTACTTCATTCATTTTTCTGCTATACGAGTTTTAAAAATGCGCGCTACCTATGAAGTTGGTTAAAAGAACAATAACATGTAATTGCTTTCGTGCCAGTTAAAACTATAATCAATCATTATTTTTAGGGTTCCGTACTCGAAGGGTTACCAACGGAACCCTATTACTAAGCTTCCGCTGTTCGTCCGTCCGTCTGTCAGCGGGCTGTATCCCAAGAACTGAAATAGGTACACAATTGAAGTTTCCACAGATTGTGTATTTCTACTTCTGCTGTAGCAACAAGTAATCAAAATTAGGGTTTATGGTACGGAACCCTTGGTGTGTGAGTCCGACTCGAACTTGGCTGGTTTTTTTATTTGTGTAACATAGGTAGTGAATACAAGTTTTCGTGTGTCAAATAAGTGAAAATGTTCCATACAAACTGTGTATCCTCTTTTCACCGTTTAGAGTTTGAATATAGCCGTAATATTCGTTCAAAGCCTTTTTACACTAAATATGAAAGCTCTCTAGGTCCATGGGTTAAGCCTGGGCGATGATATGAAAACCCACGATGAAAACCGATTAAAACTAAATAGCAGTTTGTTTGTAAAAGCGATAATTTTATCAATAATGATGTAGTAATACTAACAAAACTTTTATTTTATTAATTTAGCCAGTATTAGTACTATAAGTTTCAAGTAGGTACATTGCCCCAAGAAATAAGACTATTTCGTACTAATCGCCCAATATGCTGTCATCGGGACAAGTGGCTAGGACACTGGCAGAATAGGCTAGATTCCATCATCCACAAATTGCAAAACTATTTAGTCCGTCAGTTAGAGTATTGAAAAATAAAGGACACGTATTTTTTGTTTTTGTAAATCAATGAACATTGACAAAGATAAAACGCATCAAAACTCGGGAGTGGGGGCTCGTGACGTCAGGACTCACTAAAAATTATGCGGTGGTGTGACGTATTGAGAATTTTAAAAGCGTCGTAACTTCGTCAATTTTGGTTCCCGTAACAAAAGAAAAAACACAGGTCAAATATGTTTTGATAATCTAACTGACGAACTAATTAGATTTTTTCAGGACACAAGCCTATTGTAACGTTGAAGGGCAATGCTGATTCTTTGGTAGAAGAAAACACCAGCCCTTTGGTAAAAAAAAACAAGACTGCTTGTCCTCTTGTACACAAATCCAATTCTTCGCCAGTCACAAAAGCAACCACGTCAGTAATACCAACATTAAAAACCTAATATCATAAAGCAAGTCCTCCAGTTAGCCAGATTCCTTTGTTGGCTTCCCATCCTATTGTAATCTTATCGTTAATTTTTCCTTTTTATTTTAACGTCGGCGAGGAAAATATTATAATGAAAGTAAAGTGTGGGATACACCGATAAAGGAGAAGGTTCTCGATTCGGTTGTTTTTTTTTATGTTTGTTACCTCTTAATTTCGTCAATTATGAACCGATTTGTAAAATTCTTGTTTTATCTGAAAGAATATACTTGTCGATTAGTCCCATTTCAATTTTATCAAAATCGGTTTAGAAGTTTGGATATTAAATCGAAATAGCTGGAATTCGTTTACTTGGATGATGGGTTTTTGTCATCCGAGTAAACGAAATTGTCTATTTTGCTTACCTGCGATTTTGGAGTGCCAGTAATGTTAGGTGTGTGTTACCACTAAAAATGAAAAATAAAAACTTTGATTTCGTGAAGTCGGTGTCAAAATACGAAGAAACTAACAAAAACACCAACTTCCGAAATTAAAGTTATTTTTTACTTTGTAGTGCTTTTTATATTTTGAAGTCGGTTGTATTTTATTGTAAAAGAGTTATTTTTTTAGCTTTTTCTTTTAACATGCCAGCCGTGCGACCGGCGTTAGAGTTAAAAAAAAAACCGGCCAAGTGTGAGTCGGACTCGCACACTAAGGGTTCCGTACCATAAACCTTTGTGTCCATGTGAAACTATATATAAATTAGTCGATAAGTACTTGGATCACAAAACTGTATCCACGAGAAACTGCCGACAAACTGTACAGCAGTTTGGCTGAACAAGTGTGTATTTTTTCCTATGTAACTTTTCTGGAATAAATAAATTAAAATAAAAAAAAAGACGGACGGACGGACGGATAGCAGACGCTCAAGAATAGGGTCCCATTGGTTACCTTTTGGGTGCGGTACCTACCCTAAAAAACATGTTTTTATTTTACCTTGCAGATATTTCCGCGAGCTGACGTTAAAGTTTCAACTAGAGAGTCTATATCAAAGAAAAGAACCGCTTTTCATTGTAGACATTTACCATTCGCTGAGGAAAAGTAATGAATTGTTGTTTAAACTGTGTTTTAAATCATAAACGCGGGGTTTTTGTCCTCGTTCATGTGACGTACCTCTATTTCCTTGCTTGTTGCTTCGTTTACGTAATTGATACAACATTTTAGGATGTGATATGATTGTGAGAAAAATGGAATGTTTCCATTTCTAGCTAGGCAGTTGTTTGGGGAACATGAATTTGGGACTTATTTTATTATCGGCGGAGTCTAGATAGAGTCGGCTGGTCCTGAATCCAGAATTTATTCGCTACTAGGTATCATAAACAGTTTAAAGGCATACATTCAGACTAGTGCACCTACCTATGTCTAGTAAGTATTGTTAGTCAAACCAGACTCAGCTAAATACTAGTATTTAACGTAAAGTGAATTACCACCGCAATCTATGGCTGTCGCCATGTAAACCTGCAATAAAGTGAATTGACCTTTCCCTAATCCCTTCGTAGAACATTAAATTGTGAATCATATTTCATTGTAGGAGAACGTAAAGGATCACGATAGAAGTAGATTCAGGACAGCTGTAAGTCTTTATTTCTGTTTTTGATATCAAGCAAGTCAATAAATGTATGTGCAGGGCACTGACCGTTATTGTACCTTTATCTGGCGCTACCATAATAACTATGGATTTTACGGTTATATACATACGATTTGTACGAACTTGCTTTTTT